>CADCXT010003178.1:0-62152 GCA_902806775.1 Microtus agrestis | reverse complement strand
CAGCCGGCCACATGGCTTACTTATGCCCCGAAAATAATTACACGATTTTTTTTAAACCCCGGCCCGTTATCTGTATCTCTTATTGGCTAGCTCTTACATATTAATCTAACCCATTTCTATTATTCTGTGTGGCCCACGAGCTGGCTTACCAGGGAAGATCTTAACCTTCGTCTGCCTGTCATGGGAACATCATGGCGACTCCTCAGCTTCCTTCTCCCAGAATCCTGTTCTGTTTTCTCCACCCTCCTAAGGGTGGACCTATCAAATGGGCAAGGCAGTTTCTTTATTGATAAGAAATCACTACCACATCATTTCCCTTTTTTCTGTTTAAACAAAAAAGAAAGGCTTTAACTTTAACATAGTAAAATTACATATAACTAAGGAAAACTATAACTATCCATTCTTCAACTCCATCAAAGACTCCAGAAGGATATAAAACTACCTAAGTAAACAGGAAGTCAAAAGCTCTAGAAATGACAGAGACATCTCGCTGCCTGGACAGTCACCCAAAGGTCCTTTGTACCGTTGGGGCATCCATCTTCGGCCTTCAGGCCCACAGTATCCAGCAGACATTTCCATGAAGCAGGAAATTTCAAAGACAGTTCAGTCACATTTTGCTGTCCTGAAGAATGTCTCGTAGACTTTTTCATGAATCAGGAACCACGAAAGAGCATCTCACCTTTAGACAAGTTCAGCAGTCCTCTGTCTGTTGGTTCTTTGTGTCCAGTTTATGCATCAGTCCAGGCAAGAGTAGATCTTGCCCAAATGGCTATCCAACTCCATAAGGATCCTCTTCGATGCCCATCTTCCTCTCGAAGTAGATTGGTGCTGCCAGGAGCAGACGTGTCTCATTGTCATGAAAAACACTAAGTTATTAAAACATTTAAATGCCATATTCTGCAGTCTTTGAAAGAAATGAAGAATGCATTACCTGACTGAAATATATCTCTATATATCTAGAAAATCTAACTAACATGACTACAAGCTTGACTATTATCAATGATTATCCATTAACAACCTATATTTCCTAATTATACTGTACATTTTTAAATGAATTACACAATCACAATACCTTAATCAAGATCAGAAATACATATACATGTAACAAAATTGACCTTAAAATCCATACCAATGCAAATTATTTATATCTATATCATATCCCCCTTTAAATGTAAAAGAACATTTATAAACAATGTTTTGGGAACATGGGCGCAGTTTTTTCTCTCTAAACTGCTTCCTGCTGAATAGGGGCGTCGTTAATTAGATCTTTTGTTGTGTAACCTGTGTACCAGGGTCATCTCAGTTGCCAGTTGAGTGAAGTCATTTTTTGAGGGTGTTCACAGCAACCTTTCAGGAGGATGTTGTCTATCATACCAAATTGGATTAGATGCAATCCATAGAGTCTCATCCTCTGTGAAAACAAAAGAAGACCCTTTCCAAAGCATCATATCCTTAGACCCAAATTCTGAAGTCATACCCTCATGATATCCATTCTGGTTCCATTTGGCAGCCCATATAATGAAATGACTCTCTGTACTTAGCTCCTTTACAGTCAAAAATTTTAAAGAAAACACAATGTACATAATCCAGACTCTCTGTGAATTTTCCATTTTTACGTGGCTCATTTTTACTTTATTTCTCTTAATCTATAACTATCTATACTCTGTCTCTTTAAAGACTTTACCCCCTTTTTTAAGGGCATTAACTTTATTCTTTCTCTCTCTATTTTTTCTCTCTGTCAAGCCTACGTACATTCATCCAACATTATGATTCATTTATTGGTCTGTCTGAATCTGTTTTATTGTGAATCTGTAATTTTTTAATGTCCAGGAGCAGTTCTTAAAAACTTAAGTTGCATCATGTAGGGGTAATACGGTACCGCCTGAGTCCTGCTCAGCCTAAACCCAGTGAGTTGTTATCACAGTAATTACGATACTTCCTGCCTGAGCTGCGCACAGTTCCAGGCACACAGCAAGTCCACATTGGAGCTGCACTCAGCAGTTTAATTCTGAGATTGAGCATGTAGCACAGAAACTCTTTTCATCCAAGTTACAACCAAATCTGATACGCAGCTCTGCGTAGTCTCTGTATCGCGGCAGGAATCAGCCATACTCTTTGGCCTGCCCAAGCCCGATTCCGCCATCTGCCCAGGTGCAGGCAGGGAGCGTGCTTTAAAAGGACGCAGCGTTTAAGTCTCTCTACAGCACGCCACCACCAAACAACAAAAATCTGTGTTAAACTCCATTTTTTCTCTGTTTAAAATTAAGCTCTCTCAGGTTTTTAAGTGGATTTAGCCCATCACGTCGGGCACCATTCTGTTGTAATTGGTAGCAGCGGCCGGGCTGTTGCGTTCCGCCATCCCGCTGCCCATATGGCTTACTTATGCCCCGAAATAATTACACGGAAACTGTATTCTTTTAAACACTGCCTGGCCCGTTATCTGTATCTCTTATTGGCTAGCTCTTAGATATTAATCTAACCCATTTCTATTATTCTGTGTGGCCCACGAGCTGGCTTACCAGGGAAGATCTTACCCTGCGTCTGCCTGGCATGGGAACATCATGGCAACTCCTCAGCTTCCTTCTCCCAGAATCCTGTTCTGTTTTCTCCACCCACCTAAGGGTGGACCTATTGAATGGGCCAGGCAGTTTCTTTATTGATAAAAATCACTACCACATTAGTAACCCAGACCCAAAAAGATGAACATGGGAAGTACTCACTCATAATTGGTTTCTAGAGATAAATAAAGGTCAGAGAGTCTATAATTTGATATCCTAAGGAAACTAAATAAGAAGGTGAATCCAAAGAAAAATATATAGCTTTTCTCCTGGTTATGAGAGTAGACAACATTGCCGGGCAAAAAAATTGGGATCTTGGGGGTGTGGTGGGAAGAGTGTAAAGGGAACCAAATCTGATATGCAGAGCACTGTGCAATCTCTGTATCGCGGCAGGAATCTGCCATACTCTTCCGCCTGCCCAAGCCTGATTCCACCATCTGCCCAGGTGCAGGCAAGGAGTGTGCTTTAAAAGGACCCAGTGCTTAAGTCCCTCTACAGCATGCCACCAACAAACAACAAAAATCTGTGTTAAACTCCATTTTTTCTCTGTTTAAAATTATGCTCTCTCAGGTTTTTAAGTGGATTTGGCCCATCACGTTGGGCGCCAATCTGATGTAGGAGTGGCGGGCCAATTCCCTGCTGCCCCAGCTCGTGGCCGCCAGCTAGCTTACTTATGCCCCAAATCATTACACGGAAACTGTATTCCTTTAAGCACTGCCTGGCCCATCATATCTAGCCTCTTCTCGGCTAACTCTTGCACCTTGACTAGCCCATTTTTATAAGGTGTGTAGCACCCCAAAGGTGTGCTTACCGGGGAGATTCTAGCCTGCATCTGTCTGGCATGGGAACATCATGGCGACTCCTCACTCAGCTTCTCTCTCCCAGAATCCTATTCTGTCTACTCCGCCCACCTAACTTTCTGTCCTATGAGAGCCTAGGCAGTTTCTTTATTAGTTAACCAATGAAAGCAGCAGATAAGATACAAGACCCACCTCCATCATTTGGAAATTTATTCTAGGGCATAGCATGACTAGTCACTTGAATGAAGACAAAGAAATCGTGTCTTGAAAAACCAAAATAAATTAATAAATAAATATAAATTTAAAAATAAAATGAACTAGGATGGACTTGTGCTTAATTGGACACTGGTCTAAGTTAATATAAACCAGAGGCTCCATGGTTTACCATATTCAGTTATATTATTTCTTAATATGTAAGGAACTGGATTGGGTATATTTTATAGATATTTTTTGGATTATAGATTAAATTTCCTCTTACCCCAATATTTCAGGATTCGCAAAACTTTTTATAATAGCAACTTAAGAAACATAGGGCTTGGGCTTGAAGAATTTGCTTAGCTGTTAAATGCTCATCTTCTCTTGTAGGGGACACAAATTTGATACTCAACAACCAAAACTCATAGCTTACAACCACTTCTAACTCTAGCTGCAAGGATCTGATACCAATTTCTGGACTTGGGTAGGACTTACAACCATACATACACATACACACTAACAGAGAGAGACAGAGAGACAGTGAGAGAATGAGAGAGAGAGAGACAATTACAAATAGAACTAAACCATAAAGAATGAAATAACATATTTTAATATTGAGTTGATGAGAGGGTTCCTTGGCTAAGAGGCTTGGTGCCTAAGAATGAGGACCTAAATTTTAATACCCAGCACCCAATTAAGAATCAGATCTGGGATATGTCCATAACCACAGTGTTACAGGGGACAGCCTATGAAACAGTGAGTGCATCAATATAGTCTGGGGTACACTGTATACATTGTGTACCCTATGAACATTGTGCACATTTTGTGTACACTGTGTACATTTTGTTTACATTGTATACATTTTGTACACTGTTTACATTGTGTACACTATTTGTACATTGGGTACACTGTGTACATTTTGTGTACATTTTGTTCAATTTGTGTAAATTGTGTACATTTTGTACACTTTTTGTACATTGGGTACACTGTGTACATTTTCTGTACATTGGGTACTTTCTGTACATTTTGTGAACATTGTGTACCTTATGTACATTTTGTGTACTTTGTGCATATTGTGTACGATTTATGTACATTTTTTACGTCTTGAACATTGTGTATAAATTTGCACATTGTGTACATTTGTTACACTTTGTACATTTTGTACATTGTGTACACTGTGGACCTTGTGTACATTTTTGCACTACATTTTGTACACTGCGTATATTGTGTACATTTGGTACCCTGTACATTTTGTTCCCTGTGTACACTGTGTCCAGTTTTTGTACATTGTTTACACTGTATACAATTTGTGTACATTGTGTACACTGTGTACATTGTGTACATTTTTTACACTGTACATTTTGTACACTGTATATATTTTGTACATTTTTCACTGTACATTTTGTACACTGTGTACATTGTGTACATTCTGTGTACATATTGTGTCCATTCTGTGTACATTGTGCACATTCTGTACATTTTGTGTGCAATGTGTACGTTGTTTACTTTTTTTGGACATTTTGTGAACACTGTGTACCACTTGGGTACATTTTGTGTAAATTATGTACTACGTGAATATTTTCTGTACATTGTGTAAACTGTGTATTCTTTGTGTAAGTTGTATACATTGTGAACACTGTGTATATTCTGCAAATTTTCTGTACAATTTGTACAGTGCTTACACTGTGTACATTTTTTGTATATTGTTTAAATTTTCTGTATATTTTGTACAATTTGTTCATTTTGTACAATGTGTATATTTTGTGTACATTTTATAAACTGTGTATATTTTGTACAATTTGTGCGCTGTATACTTAGTACACTGTGTATATTGGGTATATTTTGCACTGTATATATTGTAGACTCTGTACATGTGTCCACTTTTTGTACATTGTGTACATTGTGTATATATTTTGTACATTGTGTACAATATGTGTACATTTTGTACATTGTGTACATTTTGTGTACATTGTGTACAATTTGTGTACATTGTGTAAAAATATTGTACATTGTGTACACTGTGTACATTTTGTACATTGTGCACATTTTGTGTACATTGTGTACACTGTGTACATTGTGTACATTTTGAACACTGTACATTTTGTGCAATGTGTTCATTGCGTACAATGTGTGTATTTAGTGTACATCTTATAAACTCTGTATATTGTGTACATTTTATAAACTGTTTACATTGTGTACACTATTTGTACATTGGGGACACTGTCTACATTTTGTGTACATTGTGTACATTGTGTTCGTTTTGTATACACTGTGTAAATTATTTGTACATTGTGTACATTTTGTACACTTTGTACATTTTGTACACTTTTTGTACATAGTGTACACTGTGTACATTTTGTTTACATTGTTTACACTCTGTATATTGTGTACATTTTGGACAATTTTTGTACATTATGTACACTGTGTACATTTTGTGTACATTGTATACGTTTGTGTCCCTTGTGTACATTTGGAGTACATGGTATAAACTGTGTACATTTTGTACACAGTACATTTTGTACACTGTGTATATTTTGTACATTTTTCACTGTACATTTTGTACACTGTGTACATTGTGTACATTCAGCGTACATATTGTTTCCATTGTGTCCATTCTGTGTACATTGTGCACATACTGTATATTTTGTTTACATTGTGTAAACTTTGTGTAAATTGTGTATACCATGTATATTTTGTGTACATTGTGTATCTTTGGTATACATTGTATAGACAGTGTACATTGTGTAAATTTTGTACACTGTAAATTTTTTACACTATGTACATAGTGTACATTTTGTTTACATATTGTGTACACTTTGTATACACTTAGTACATTTTGGACACTGTGGACATTGTGTACACTTATTGTACATTGGGTACACTCTGTACATTTTGTAAACATTGTGCATATTTTGGTTACATTGTGTACACACTGTACATTGGTTACAATTTGTACATTGTGTACATTGTGTACACTTTGTACATTTGTTGAACATTTTGTACTATATGTACACTTTTTGAACATTGTTTTCACAGTGTTCATTTTGTGTACATTGTGTACAATTTCTGTACATTGCGTATACTGTGTGTATTTTGTTTATATTTTGTACACTGTGTTCATTGTGTACACTTTTTGTACATTGTGTATAATGTGTACCCTTTTTGTATATTGTGTACATTCTGTATATATAGTGTACATTTTTTACACTGTGTACATTGCGTCCACTATTTGTACAATGTTTTCACTGTGTACATTTTGTGCACATTGTGTATATTGTATACATTTTTTATATTGTGTACATTGTATATATTTTTTGTACATTGTATACACTGTTTACATTGTGTACATTTTGTACACTATACATATTGTACACTGTTTATATTATTTGGATTTTTGTACATATTATGTATATTGTTTACATTTTGTGTACATGTTAAAAACTTTGTACATGGTTTACATTTTGTACACTGTTCATTTTGTACACTATACTTTTTTACACTGTGTACATTGTGTAAATTTTGTGTACATATTTTGTACATTTTGTGTACATTGTGCACATTGTATACATTTTGTGTACATTTTGTACATTGTACATTTTGTACAAATTGTTCATCGTGTACAATGTATATATTTTGTGTACATTGTATAAATTATGTACCTTTTGTACACCGTTTACATTGTGTACACTATTTGTACATTATATACACTGTGTACATTTTTTGTACATTGTGTACAATGTGTACATTTTGTTTACATTGGTTACATTGTGTACATTTTGTGCACTACATTTTGTACACTGTGTATATTGTGTACATTTGGTACACTGTAAATTTTGAACACTGTGTATATTGTGTCCAGTTTTTGTATGTTGTGTATATTGTGTACATTTTGTTTACATTTTGTACATTGTGAATATTTTGTACAATGTACATTGTGTACACTTTTTGTACACTGTTTACACTATCTATATTTTGTGTACATTGTGTACACTGTGTACATTGTGTACATTTTGTACACTTTACAATTGTACACTGTGTATATTTTGGATATTTTGCACTGTACATTTTGTACACTGTGTACATTGTGAACATTCTGTGTACATATTGTGTCCATTGTATCCACTCTGTGTACATTGTGCACATTCTGTACATTTTGTGTTCATTGTGTACGTTGTGTAATTTTTGTGTACATTTTGTGAACACTGTGTACCACTTGAGTACATTTTGTGTAAATTGTGTACTATGTGTATACTTTCTTTTTATTGTATAAACTGTGTATATTTTGTGTACATTTTATACATGGTTCACACTGTGTACATTGGGCAAATTGTGTCCATTGTGTACAGTGATTACGTTGTGTAAAATTTTTGTACTTTGTGTAAATTTGGTGTATATTTTGAACATTTTGTACACTGTGTACATTGTGTACACTTTTTGTACATTGTGTACACTGTGTACATTTTATGTACATTATGTACATTGTGTACATTTTCTGTACATTGTATAAACTGGATATGTTAGTACATTTTGTACACTGTACATTGTGTAGACCGCCTACATTTTGTGTAAATTGTGTACATTGTGCACATTTTGTGTACATTGTGTACACTGTGTATATTGTGTACATTTTGTACACTGTATATTTTGTATAATGTGTTTATTGTGTACAATGTGTATATTTTGTGGACAGTGTATAAACTGTGTACATTGTGTACATTTTGTACACTGTTTACATTGTGTACACTATTTGTACATTGGGTACACTGTGTACATTTTGTGTATATTGTGTTCATTTTGTATACACTGTGTAAATTATTTGTACATTGTACAATTTTTGTACTTTGTGTACACTGTGTACATTTTGTGTACATTGTTTACACTCTGTACATTGTGTACATTTTGTACACTGTGTATATTGTGTACATTTTGTACACTGTGTACTGTGTTTAAAATGTGTGCATTGTGTGTACATTGGGAACATTATGTACATTGTTTACATTGTGTACATTTTGCACACTGTACATCTTGTCCCCTTTACTATATTGTTTACACTGCGTACATATTGTGTACATTGTGTACACTGTAGACATTGTATACACGTTTTGCACTACAATTTGTACTCTGTATATTGTATTCAGTTTGCACTGTACATTTTGTACACTGGGTACATTGTGTCTACTTTTTGTACCTTGTGTACACTTTGTATATTTTGTGCACATTTTGTACATTTTGTGTACATTTTGAACATTTTGTATATATTGTGTAAACGTATTGTACATTGTCTACACTGTGTACACTTTGTGTTCATTGTGTACACTTTGTATATTTGGTGTACATGCTATAAATTGTTTACATTTTGTACATTTTGCGTATATATTTTGTACATTGTGTACATTTTTTGTACACTGCGTACAATTTGTACACTGTGTACATTGGGTATACTTATTGTAGATTGTGTACACTGTATACATTTTGTGTACATTGTGTATATTTTGTTTACATTGTGTGCATGCTGTACATTGCATACATTTTATACACTGTGTACATTGTGTACAATTTATACATTTTGTGTACATTGTGTACACTGTGTGCACTTTTGTACATTGTTTTCACACTGTATGTTTTGTGTACATTGTGTACATTGTGTAGAATTTTGTATATTGTGTACACGGTCTATATTTTTTGTACATTTTATACACTGTGTACATTGTATGCAATTTATTTATATATTTTTCCCATTGTGTATGTTTTGTTTACACTGTGTACATTTTGTACACAGTGCATATTGTGTATACTTTTGTAGATTGTGTACACTGTGTACATTGTGTACACATTTTGTACATTGTGTACACTGTGAACATTTTGTGTACATTGTGTCCATTTTATATACATTATTTACATATAGTGAGTACATTTTTTACAGTGTGAATATTGTGTACATTTTGTACACTGTGTACATTTTGAACATTCTGTCTACATATTTTGTCCATTGTGTCCATTATGTGTACAATGTGCACATTCTGTATATTTTTTGGACCTTATGTGCGTTGTGTACTTTTGTGTACATTTTATGAACACTGTGTACATTTTGTTTATGTTGTGAGCACTCTATACATTGTGTTCATTTTTTACACTGTGTACATTGTGTATACATTGTACATCTTGTGTACATTTTGTACATTGTGTACACTTTATGAACATTGTTTTCACAGTGTACGTTTTGTGTACTGTACATTGTGTACATTTTGCACACTGTGTACACTTTGTGTATTTTGTGTACATTGTGTACATTGTTCACATTTTGAACATTGTTTTCACAGTGTACGTTTTGTGTACATTGTGTACAATTTCTGAACATTTTGTTTACTGTGTATATATTGTGTACATTTTGTACAGTTTGTACATTGTGTATACATTTTGTACATTGTGTATAATGTGTACCCTTTTTGTACTTGTGTACACTGTGTACATTTTGTGTACATTTTGTACATTATATACACTGTTTACATTGTGTCCACTATTTGTACATTCTTTTCACTGTGTACATTTTGTGTCCATTGTTTACATTGTAGACACTCTGATCAATTTTTACACGGAGTACCGTTTGTGTACATTGTGTTCATTTTGTACATTGTATACATTTTGTTTATATTGTATACACTGTGTACATTGTGTACATTTTGTATACTGTGTACATTCTGTACACTTTTGTACCTTGTGTACAGTGTAACTTTTGGTTATATTGAGTATAATGTATATACTTGATTACATTGTATACACAGTGTACATTTTCTACAGTGTACATATTGTACACTGTACATTTTGTTGATTTTGTGTATATATTGTTTACATTGTGTCCTTTTTGTGTAGAATTTATACATTGTGTACACTGTGTACCTTGTGCACATTTCGTGTACATTTTGTTGATTTTGTGTATATATTGTGTACATTGTGTCCATTTTGTGTAGACTTTATACATTGTGTACACTGTGTACATCGTGCACATTTTGTGTACATTTTGAACAGTGAGTAAATGTGAACATTTTGTGTACATTGTGTATATTGTGTATATTTTGTGTATATTGTTTACATAGTGTACACTGTTTACGTTGTGTCCACTTTTTGTACATTGTGTACACTGTGTATATTTTGTGTACATTGTGTATATTTTGTATACATTGTGTACATTGTGTACATTTTTTGTACATTGTGTATATTGTGTACTTTTTGTGTACATTGTGTAAAATTTTGTACTTTGTGTACACTCTGTACATTTTGTACAATGTGTACATTTGGTGTACATGGTATAAACTGTTTACATTGGGTACATTTTGTACACTGAACTTTTTGTACACTGTACATTTTGTACACTGTAAAATTTTTACACTGTGTACATTGTTTACAATATGTATATTCTGTGTACATTGTATAAACTGTGTACATTGTGTACATATTGAAAATTTTGTACATTTTGTCCACTTTTTGTACATTGTGTACACTGTACACTTTGTGTACATTGTTTACATTGTACACACTATTTGATCATTTTTTACATGGAGTAACTTTTATGTACATTGTGTTCATTATGTACATTGTATACATTTTGTTTATATTGTACACACTGTGTACATTGTGTACAGTTTGTACACTGTGTACATTTTGTACACTTTTTGTACCTTGTGTACAGTGTATCTTTTGTTTACATTGTGTATATTGTACATATGTTGATTACAGTGTATACACTGTGTACATTTTGTGCACTGTATATTTTGTACACTTTGTACAATATGTTGATTTTGTGTATATATTGTGTACATTGTGTCCATTTGGTGTAGACTTTATACACTGTGTACACTGTGGACATGGTGCACATTTTGTGTACATTTTGAACAGTGTGTAAATTGTGAACATTTTGTGTACAATGTGTATATTGTGTATATTTTGTGTACATTGAGTACATTGTGTACAGTGTGTACTTTGTGTACACTTTTTGTACATTGTGTATACTTTGTACATTTTGTGTACATTGTGTCCATTTTGTGTTCATTATTTACATTTAGTGAGTACATTTTGTACAGTGTGAATATTGTGTACATTTTGCACTGTACATTTTGTACACTGTGTACATTGTGAACATTCTGTGTACATATTTTGCCCATTGTGACCATTCTGTGTACAATGTGCACATTCTGTATATTTTGTGTACATTGTGTTTGTTGTGTACTTTTTGTGTTCATTTTGTGAACACTGTACATTTTGAGTACAATTTGTACATTTTGTACATTTTCTGTACATTGTGTACAATGCATACATTATGTATATTTTGTGTATATTGTGTACATTGTGTAATTTTGTGTACATTGTGTCCACTTTTTGTACATTGTGTACACTGTATATTTTGTGTACATTGTGTACATTTCATAAATTGTGTACATTTGTGTACAGTGTATACATTTTGTACATTTTGTGTATATTGTGTACATTTTCTGTACATTGTGTAAACTTTTTGTACATTTTCTGTACATTTTCTACATTTGGTGTACATGGTATAAACTGTTTACATTGGGTCCATTTTGTACACTGTACAATTTCTACACTGTACATTTTGTAAACTGTACATTTTTACACTGTGTTCATTGTTTACATTTTGTGTATATATTGTGAAAATTGTGTACATTTTGAGTACACTGTGTAAATTCTGTACACTGTGTACATTGTGTACACATATTGTACATTTTGTACACTTTGAACATTTTGTGTACATTGTGAACATTTTGAACATTTTGTGTACAATGTGTACATTTTGTGCACTGTGTATATAGTGTACATTTTGCACTGTACAATTTCTACACTGTGTACATTAGGTCCACTTTTTGTACATTGTGTATACTGTGTACATTTGTGTGCATTGTGTACCTTGTGTACATTTTGTGTACATTATGTATAATTTCTGTACTTTGTGTAAACTGTACATTTTGTGTCCTTTGTATAAACTGGGTTTGTTTGTAAGTTTTGTACCCTGTACATTGTGCACACTGTGTACATTTTGTGTACATTGTATACAACGTGCACTTTTTGTGTACATTTTGTACACTGTGTACATTGTTCACATTTTGTACACTGTACATTTTGTAAAGTGTGTTCATTGTGTACAATGCGTATATTTTGTGTACATTGTATAAACTGTGTACATTGTGTACATTTTGAACATTTTGTACATTTTGTACACATTTTGTACATTGTGTACACTGTTTACATTTTGTGTAAATTTTTTACATTTTGTACATTTAGTGTATATTGTGTACATTTTCTGTACATTATGTCTCTTGTGTCACTTTTGTGTACATTGTTTCCATTTTGTACATTTTCTGTACTTTTTGTATTTTTTGTGTAATTTGTAGAAAAGGAACACCAAATATACACAGTGTACAAAATGTACAAAGTATACAAAATGTACACAATGTACACAAAAGGTACACCAAATGAGGATTAAATGTACAGAATATACAAAGTGTATAAAATATGCAGTGTACAAAATGTATACAAAGTACACAACGTACGCAATATACACAAATGTACACAGTGTACACAATGTACAAAAAGTGTACACAATGTAAACAAGTGTACACAATGTACAAAATGTACACAGTATGTACACAATATACACATTGTCCAAGATTTACATTGTTCAAAATGTACACAATGTACACAGTTTATATAATGTACAGAAAATGTACATATGTACACATTTTATACAATGTACACAAAATGTATGCAATGTACACAAAATGTACACAGTGTACACAATGTACAAAAAGTGTACACAAGGTACACAGTGTACACAATGTACAAAATTGTACACAATGTACAAAATGTACAAAAATTTTACACAATGTACACAGGGTACAAAATGTACACAAAATGTACACAGTGTACACAATTTAAAAATGTGTACACAAGGTAGGCACTGTACAAAATGTACACAGTGTACACAATATGTACACAAAATGTAGAAAATGTACACATTGTACAAATTTTACAGTGTACAAAATGTATAGTTTACAAAATGTTTACAATGTACATAGTGTATACAACGTACACAAATGTACACAATATATAAATGTAAACTAAATGTACACTATGTACACAATGGACAAAAAGTATAAACAATGTACACAGTGTACAAAATGTAAAGTGTACAAAATGTACACATATACAATGTGTACACAATGTACACAAAAATTACAAAACGTACACAATATACAAAAAGTTTACACATTGAACACAATGTACAAAATGTATACAGTATACACAAAATGTACACAAAATGTGTACATCTTGCAAAATGCACAAAAATGTACGAAATGTACACAATGTACAAAAAATGAACACAATGGACACATTATGGACAAAAAATGTACAAAATGAACATATTGTATACAATGTACCCAGTTTATAAAATGTACACAAAATGTAGACAATGTACACAAAATCTACACAGTGTACCCAATGTACAAAAAGTGTACACAAGGTACACAGTGTACAAAATGTACAGAAAATATACACAACATACACAGTGTACAATATTTACAGTGTGCAAACTGTACACAATGTACACATTTTATACAATGTACACAAAATGTACATATGAACACAGTTTATAGAGTGTACACATAATGTACACAATGTACACAAAATATACAGAGCATAAACAATGTACAAAAAGTGTACACAGTGTACAAAATATACACAAAATGTACACCCTGTACACAATGTACAAAATGTATACAATGTACACAAATTGTAGACAAAATGTACACATTATACACAGTGTACAAAATGTACAGTATACAAAACGTGCACAAAATTGATTCCTGGACAATTGCCTTTGCTAAATTCAAAGGCCAAAAACAATGGTCTTTTCCCAGATCATTGCTACAATTTTTGCACCTGTATTTTGCTAATGTTATAGCAAAAAATCCCTTAAAGGATTTTATGCTAAATTTTACAAATGGCTCTTCCAATGGAGGAACTGGATGTATTTCTAATAATAATAAAAATCATGGAGCATAACAAGGCTCCTTCAAAGCAACTCATAAAAGTTGCCAGCAGATCCTGATGCAAAAGGATCTATCTTGATGATACCAAGATGACCTTTGCTAAGACAAGGTGAAAAAGCCCTTGCAATGCATTATGAAAAAATCCCGACCTGTAGATATATTTGGGGTTGAGGATGTGTTTGTGCTTTTCTCACAGAAAGAAAATAATATCTGGACGTGATGTCGAGGCTGTGGACACAGAGGAGTTCCAGACTTCCAGAGGTGATTGAGGAGAGGTCCTTGGTCCGGTCTTCCCTACCCCCAAGGAAAGGAGTGCCTGCTGACAAAACCAGCTACACCACTCTGCAGGGAGTCATCCTGCCTCCAGAGTCCACGAAGAACCCGCTGACCTAAGGGCCAGGGTGTGCATCATGTAGCTGAATCCATCTAGCCTCACCCAGGTTCCCCCACCAGTCCTGGAGCACAAACACTAAATGGCTTCTGCAGCTTGATCTCTGGTTTGCTTTGGAGTAGAGTTGCAGACTAAACATCAGACTGCTTTAAACTTTGGGACACAGAACTCATTTTAATTAAAGTATTAACCTCTCTTCACTTAAGAAGGGGGAAAATTGGGGGTTCCTGTCACTGTGGCACAGAGACTGGAACTGGTGGTGTTTGATAACAACAATGTATGTCATTGTACTCCTACTGAAATTGAGCTAATGATATTTGTAACTGCTTATAGATTTTGGGAAAAGTTTGACACATGCTGTAAAGTGTTTGGTTTTAATGTAGATGTTAAAAATTTTAGATTTTAATTACTTTTACACTGCCCTAATTTTTGGCAGGCAGCGCATGTAACTTAATGTGGAATAGGCACTTAGTAAGGAGGACATACCTTAGGACAGACTAAAAGGTGAATACTGGGTTGGGAAAAAGCCATTTCTTCCTGACTGGAGGTGGAGTTACTGGTGCCAAAATTATATCATTATATCTTTTGTTTGAGAAGCTCCTCACAGTCTTTTCTTTAATGATATACGCAGGGGCCCAATGATGGGAGTTAGTGTGGATCCTCGCCTGAATAGGACACCATACAGAGGTTGTAGAAACCGGCTCAACATGGCATGGTACAGGTATGAGGGCGCTCTGTATAAGGCCTATGGCAGGGTGCCCTGTGATCTGTTTTCTTTAATCCTGCTAGATGCCTTTTATTTGAGGAGCTCCAAGTACGGGTGACTTATGGCAGGATAATGCCCCTACCTAAGACAGGGCCCTGGGAACCCTAGGATGGGTAAGGAGGAATGTAAAAAGGCCTGGTCCCCACTCGACCTAAGAATCATCAGGCACCCCTCTGTTTTCAGGAGAGGTAAATTGCTTCACCACTCGAGAGTAGGGTCTCTCCTTATCTCAGTACCTTCTCCTTTAGATCTGACACCATGGTTGACTCTGAATGGTGCTCTCCATGTAATAACTACCTGCATTTATATAAGAGAAAGGGGGATCTATTGGGAGCCGTTTCCCCATAAAAATCGTTACAGGAACCATCACCCTGGTGAGTCTGCAGGGATACCCACACACATAATTGTGCTAAGAATAGTTCTGTTGCCCCACACCCAATTAAAGCTGTTAATGGAGAAAAATAAATAAATAAATAAAAATGTGCAAAATATATAGAGTGTACACAATGTACACAGTGCACAAAATGTACAATATACAAAATATACACAAAGTACACAGTGTACACAAAATGTACACAATGTACACAATATATAAAAAATGTATACAATGTTCACAAGGTACAAAAAGTGTACACAGTGTACACAATGTACAAAATTGTATACAATATTCACAATGTACAAAAAGTGTACACAGTGTACGTAATGTACAAAATGTAAACAAAATCTACAAAGTGTACACAATGTACAAAAAGTGTACACAAGTTAGACACTGTAAAAAATGTACACAGTGTACACACTGTATACAACATACAGAAAATGTACACATTGTACAAAATGTAAACAAAATGTACACTGTGTACACAATGTACAAAAAGAGTACACAATGTACACAGTGTACAAAATATAAAGTGTGCAAAATCTTCACAATATACACAGTGTACACAAAATGTACACAACTTACAGAATATACAAAATTTTAAACAATGTACACAGTGTCCAAAATGTACACAAAATATATACAGTGTACACAAAATGTACACAAAATGAATACAACTTACACAATGTACACAAAACGTACCGAATGTACACAATGTACACAAAATGAACACAATTCAAACAATATGTACAAAAATTTACACAATGTACACAGTGTATTCAATGCATACAAAATGTATACAATGTGCACAACTTAAACAAAATGTCCACATTGTACATAATGTACAAAAAGTGTACAAAATGTACACAGTGTACATAATGTACACAAAATGTACAAAGTGTTTTCACTTTTTAATGGAGAAAAAATAAATTAATTAATTAATTTAAAAAATGTACAATGTGTACACAATGTACAAAAAGTGTAAACAATGTACACAGTGAACAAATGTACAGTGTACAAAATGTACACTATGAACAGAGTGTACAAAATGTACACAAAATATGCACAATATACATACTGTACACAATGTACACAAAATGTGCACAAGGTTCACAGTGTACACAATGTATACAGTGTACACCAAATGTACACAATTTACACAATGTACAAAATGTGTACACAATGTACACAATTTACATAAAATATACACAAAATTTACACAATATACACATTGTACACAAACTGTACATTGTGTACACATTATGGACACAATGGACACTGTGTACACAAACTGTACACTGTGTTCAAAACGTACAGAAAGTGTACACAATGTACACAGTGTAAACAATGTACAGAAAGTGTACACAATGTACACAGTGTACACAATATCCACAATGAACAGAAAATATTCACAATATACACAATGTACACTAAATGTTCACAATTTGCACACTGTACAGAATTTACACAAAAAGTGCACAGTGTGCACAATGGATACAATCTAAAATATACACAATGTACACAATATGTACACCAAATCCACACATTGTACACAGTGTACAAAATTTAAAGTGTACAAAGGTACACAATGTAAACAGTATACACAAAATGTACACAATGTATACATAATGTACACAATGTACAAAAATATGCACAATGTACAGACTGTACACAATGTACAAAATGAGCACAAAATATACACAGTGTACACAATGTAGAAAAAGTGGACACAATGTACACAGTGTACAAAATGTAGAGTTAAAATGTACACAATATACAGAGTGTACACAATGTACAGTGTACAAAATATACACAATGTACAGAGTGTACACAACGTAAACAAAATGTACACAATATACACAAAATGTACACAATGTACACAGTGTACACAATGTAAACAATGTAGACGAAATGTATACAATGTTCACAATGTACTAAAAGTGTACACAATGTAAAAAGTATAAACAAAATATACAGAAAATATAAAAAAATGTACACAATGTACAAAAATTGTACAAAAAGTACACAAAATTGACACAATGGACACAAAGTACACAAAATGTACACAATGTACACAAAATGGACAAAAAGGACACAATGTATACAAAATGAACTCAGTGTACCCAATGTACACAGTGTATACAATACACAATATACACAAAATGTACACATATATACAATGTACAGTGTACAAAATGTACACAATGAACACAGTGTACACAATGTACACAAAATGTGCACAATGTACACAGTGTATACAATGTATACAATCTACAAAAATATACACAATGTACTCAATATGTACAAAATATCCACACAATGTACAGTGTATAAAATGTACATTATATACACAGTGTGTACAATGTACTCAAAACGTGTAAAAAATACAGAATGTAAACAAAATGTACACAATGTACACAATGTACAAGAAGTGTACAGAATGTACACAGTGTACAAAATGTAAAGTGTACAAAATATCAATAATGTACACAGTGTACAAATATACACCAAATGTACACAATGTACAAAAATATACACAGTGTACACAATGTACACAAAATGGACAGAATGTACACAATGTACACAAAATGTACAGAATGTACACAATGAACACAAAATTTACACAATGTATACAATATACAAAAATGTACACAGTGTACACAATGTCCAAAATTGTACACAATGTACAAAAAGTGTACACAATGTACACTGTGTATAAAATGCACATGAACTGTATACAGCGTACACAAAATGTACACAAAATATATAAAACATACGCAATATACACAAAATGTATTGAATGTAAACAATGTACACAAAATGAACACAATGGATAAACTAGGTTTAAAAATGTACACAATGTACACAGTTTACACGATGTATACAAAAGGTACACAGTGTACACCATGTACAAAATGTATATACAATATACACAGTGTATAAAATGTACACAATGTAAATAAAACGTACGCAATGGACACAAATTATGCACAGTGTACAGACTGTACACAATGTACACAAAATGTGCACAAGGTACACAGTGTACACAATGTATACAATGTAAACAGTTTACAAAAAGTGTGCAAAATTTAGACAATTTACACAAAATATAAACAAAATGTACACAATGTACATAAAATATACACAATGTACACAAACTGTACACAAGGGACACAATGTACACAAAATTCATATAGTGTACACAATGTACAGAAAGTGTCCACAATGTACACAGTGTACACAATATAAACAATGTATCCAAAGTGTACACAATATACACAATGTACACTATATGTTCACAATGTGCACACTGTACACAATGTACACAAAATGTGCACATTGTACACAGTGTACACAATGTAAACAATCTACACAAAATATACACAATATACACAATATGTACACAAAATTAACATAATGTACACAGTGTAAACATGTACACAATATACACAGTGTATACAATGTACACAAAATGTATACAATGTCCACAATATATACAAAATTTACACAGTGTACACAATGTACAATAAGTTCTCACAATATACAGAGTGTACACCATGTACACAATATACACATGGTACAAAATGTATAGTGTAAAAAAATACACAATATACACAGTGTACACCATGTACACAGTGAAAAAAATGTACAAAAAATGTACACATTGTACACAAAGTACACAGTGTACACAATGTACACAATGTACAAAATGTACACAGTGTAAACAATGTACAAAATTATACACAATGTACAAAAATTGTACACAATTTAGAAACTGTAAAATATGTACCCAGTTTACACAATGTACAAAAAGTGTACACAATGTACAAAACGTGTACACAATGTACACACTGTACAAATGTATAAAATATGTACACAGTGACACAATATTCAGAAATTGTACCCAATGTACAGAAATTGTACACAATGTACAGAAAATGTACACTGTGTAAACAATGTTCAAAAAGTCTACACAATGTACACAAAATGCACAAAGTGTACAAAGTGTACACAATGTACACAGTGTACACATTGTACACAATGTAGTGAGTGTACACAATATACACAAAATGTACACAATGTACACAAATTGTACACAGCGTACACAGTGTATGAAAAGTGTACACAATGTACAAAGTGTAAAAAATGTACACAATGTGCACAATGTACACAAAATGTACACATTGTACACCATGCAGACAATATGTACACAGAGTAACCAATGTACAGAATGTACAGAATGTACACAGTGTACCCAATGTACACAAAATGTACACAATGTACAGGTTGAACAAAATGTACAGTGTACAAAATGTACACAATGTACAGAGCTTACACAATGTACACAAAATATGCACTATGTGCACAATGTACACAAAATGAATGAGACCATTGCAGGAACCATCGCCCTGGGGAGACTGCAGGGAACCCCACACCCATGGTTGTGCTGGGAATGGTTCTGTTGCCCCACACCCAGTTGAAGCTGTTAATGGAGAAAATTAAAATAAATAAAATAAAATAAAAAATGAATGCAGTGTACTCAATTTACAAAGTGTACACAATATACACAGTGTAAAAAATATACACAATGTACACAAAATATACAAATTGTACACAATGAACACAGTGTACAAAATGTACAGTGTACAAAATGTACACAATGTATACAGTGTATAAAATGAACAAAAACCTACACAATGTACACAAAATGTCCAAAGTCTACACAATGTACACTGTACAAAATGAACCAAATGTACCCAGTGTATACAATGTACATATAATGTACACAATGTACACAAAATGTACACAGTGTAACCAAAATGTTCAAAATGTAAACACTGCACACAATATACATAAAATGTGCACAATGTACACAGTGAACTCAATGTATATAATGTACACAATATATATACAGTTTACACAATGTACAGAAAGTATACACATAGTACTCAATTTACACAAAATGTACACAGTGTTCACAATATGTAGACAAAATGTACACAACGTACACAATGTACAGAAAATGTACAGAATGTGCACAATGTACAAAGAATGAACACAATGGACACAATACGTTCACAGAATGTCCACAATATACACAGTGTACAAAAAGTACAGTGCAAAATATTTACAATATACACAGTGTACAAAGTGTACAGTGTACAAAATATACACAATGTACTTATTGCACACAATGTACACAAAATGTAAACATTGAACACAATTTAAAAAAACTTGACACAATGTACAGTGTATAATATTTACACAATGTACACAAAATGAACACAATGTACATACAATGTACACAATGTACACAAAATGTACAAAATGTACACAAAATGTACAGTCAGAACAATGTACAAGAATTGAACACAACGTACACAGTGTTCAAAATGTACACAATGTACACAATCCGTACACAGTGTACAGAATGAACAAAAAGGGTACACATTATACACAATGTATAACAGTGTACACAATGTACACAGTGTACCAAATGAACGCAAAATGTACAAAGTGTACACAATGTACATAGTGTACATAATGTACAAAATGTACAGAGTGTACACAATGTAAACAAATTGTACATAAGTTACACAAAATCTACACAGTGTACACAATTTAGAATAAGTGTACACAATGTAAACAGTGTACAAAATGTACACTGTGTACACAAAATGTACACAATGTATACAATATATACACAAAATGTACTCAATGTACACAGTGCAAAAATTGTACAGTGTATAAAATGTACACAATATATACAGTGTACAAAATGTACGATTGTACAAAATGTAAAGATTGTAAACAATGTACACAAAATTTACACAGTGTACACAATGTACAAATATTGTTCATAATGTACAAAGTGTACAAAATACACAGAATGTACACAAAATGTACACAATGTACACAAAATGAACACAATGTAACAAAATTTACATAGTGTACCCAAGGTACAAAAATTGTACACAGTTTAAACAGTGTACATAATGTACACAATGTGCACAAAATGTACACATTGTACACAATGTACACAGTCTAAAAAATGTACAGGGAACATAATATACACATTGTACACAATGTATGCACAATGTAAACAATATAAACAAAATTTACATAGTGTAAACAATGTACAAATATTGTACACATTGTCCACAGTGTACAAAATGTACACAATGTCACAAAATGTACACAATGGACACAGTGTACAAAATGTACACAATGTTGACAGTGTACATAATGTACACAAAGTGTACACAATATACAAAATAAACACTAAATGTACACAGTGTACACTATGTACAAAATGTGTACACAATGTACAGAGTGTACAAAATGTACACAGTGTACACTATAAGTAAACAATGTACACAGTGTAGAAAATGTACAGTGTACAAAATGTACACAATGTACACAATGTAAACAAAATGTACACAGTGTAAAGAATGTTCAAAAAGTGTACAAAATGTACACAGTGTACAAAATGTACACAATATAAAGAAAATATACACTGTGTACACAATGTATACAATGTAAATACAATGTTCCAATGTACACAAAGTGTACACAATGTACACAATTTACACAAAATATACACAATGTACACAATGTACAAAAAGTGTACACAATGTACACAGTGTAGAAAATGTACACAATCTACCCAAATGTACACAATGTACAAAATATGTACACAAAATCCACACAATGTACTCAGTGTGCAAAATGTAGAGTGTACAAAATGTACACAATGTCCACAGTGTATACAATGTACACGAAATATACACAATGTATACAATGTACACAAAATATACACAGTGTACACAATGTCCAAAATGTGTACACAATGTACACAGTGTACAAAAAGTACAAAATATACACAAAATGTACACAATATACACAAAATATACACATTGTACACAATGTACACAGTGTCAAAAATATACAGTGTACAAAATGTACACAATGTACACAGTGTACACAATGTACACAAATGTACAAAATGTACACAATGTACACAAAATGTACACAGTGTTCACAATGTACAACAAGTGTACACAATGTACACAATGAACACAAAATATACACAGTGTACACAATGTACAAATAGTGTACACAATGTACTCAATGTCCAAAAAGTGTACAGAATGTACACAGTGTAAAAAATGTACACAAAACGTACACAGTGTACACAATGTACACACTGTACTAAATGAACACAATCTACATAAATTGTACAAAATGTACACAATATGTACACAAAATAAACACTATATACACAGTGTACAAAATGTACAGCGTACAAAATGTACACAATGTATACAGTGTACCCCAGGCTATTTGTATGCACAGTTTCATAGGCCTGGATGCAATGGGAGGGGGCTTGGACTTCAAACAGGGCAGGGTACCCTCTTCTCTCTTAAGGAGGGAGGTATTGAGGAAAGTGAGGGGGGAGCATGAGGGAAATGGGAGGAGGGGAGGAAGTGTAATTTTTGAATGGAAAATTAAATTAAAAAATAATAATAATCAAACAAATTTCTTAACTGAGAGCTGGAGAGAGTACTCATTGTTTAAGTATCCTTGCCATTCAAACATAGAAGTTTGAGGTTAGATCCTAGAATCCTTGTGGAAAGTTGATTGTGGCTGTGGAGTTTACTGTAACCCCTGGACTGTTCAATATGAAGAGAATGGAGACCCCAAGCTCTAGGACCTGCAGATGTCCAGCCTAGTGCCCAGTTCAGAGAAAGATGCTGTCTCAGCTGAATCAGGTGTAGAGTGATAGATCAGAACACCCAGCCTCCTCTTCCGGTCTCTGTGCATGGAGGGTTCACTAATGGTATGCACACATTTATGCATAGAACACACATATGTGTATGCACTGGACACACAGACGTGTATGCACAGAATACACACATACACGTGTATACACAGAACACACACACATATACACACTAGTGTACAGACATAAAGAAAAAGAGGGAGACTGAGGTTTTGCCTGGAGACTAATATTTTACTGTTCTTTAAAGCCTTTTTTTCCTTAGGGTTTCTTTGTGTAGCTTTAGAGCCTGTCCTGAAACTTGCTCTGTGGGCCAGGCTGGCCTCGAACTCAAAGTGTACTCAGATTCTCTGAACAGTGATATATTGGGATTCACCTGCATCTGTCCCCTGCAACACTGTGGTTATCGACACATACCAGATCTGATCCTTAATTGAAAGCTGGGTGTTGAAATTTAGGTCCTCATTCATAGGCAACAAGCCATTTAGCAAATGTACAAAAAATTGTACACAATGTACACAGTTTACAAAATGTACACAATCTACACAAAATGTACAAAATCTACACAATATGTACACTAAATCCACACAATTTACACAGTGTACAAAACGTACAGTGTACAAAATGTACACAATGTACACATTGTACTCAAAATATACACAATGTACACCGTGTACACAATGTACACAAAGTGTACATAATGCACAGAATGTACATACAATATACACAGTGAACACAATGGATACAAAATGAACACAATGTACACAACGTACACAAAATGTACACAATGTCAAAAAATGTATACAATGCACAGAATGTACATAAAATATACACAGTGAACACAATGTACAAAAAATGTACAAAATGTACACTGTTTACACAAAATGTACAATAAATGTACACAATGTACACAAAATGTACACAGTGTACAAAATGTACAAAAAGTGTACACAATGTACAACAAATGTATAAAATGTACACACTGTACAAAATGTAAACAATATACACAGTGATCAAAATGTACATAATGCACATAGTGTACATGCTATACACAAAATATACACAAAGTACACAGTGTACACAATGTACACAAAATGTACACAATGCACAAAATGTACACAAAATATACACAGTGTACACAATGAAAAATAAATGTACACATTGTACACAATGTACACAATGTAAAAAATATACAATGTACACATTGTACACAATGTACACAGTGTAAAAAATATATACAATGTACACAGAGTACACAATGTACACAAAATGTACACAATGTAAAAAATGTACACAAAATATACACAGTTTAAAAAATGTACACAATGTGTACACAATGTACACAGTGTACAAAATGTACAAAATGTACACAATGTACACAAAATGTACACATTTTACAGTATGTACACAATATATACACAAAATATACACAGTTTACAAAATGTACACAAAATGTACACAGTGTTCACAATGTACAAAAATGTACACAATATAAACAATTTACACAAAATGTACACAAATTGTCCATATTGTAAACAAAATGTACACAGTTTACACAATGTACAAATAGTGTAACAATGTACACACTGTGCAAAATGTAAAGTGTACAAATTATACACACTGAACACAGTGTACACAATGAACAGAGAATGTACACAATGTACACAAAATAAACACAGTGTACTCAATGTACACAACATGCACATGGTGTACAAAATTTACACAATGTAAACAAATTGCACAATGTACACAATGTACACAAAATGCGCAAAATGGACACAGTGTACATAAAAAATACAATGTATACACTGTACACAATATACTCAATATGTACACAATGTACACAGTTGTACACAATGTATACAATGTACACAAAATGTACACAGTGAAAACAATGTACAAAAAGTGTACACAATATACACAATTTACACAAAATGTATACAAAATGTACACAGTTTACACAATGTACAAAAAGTGTACACAATGTACACACTGTACAAAATGTAATGTGTACAAATTTTACACAATGATCACAGTGTACACAATGAACAGAGAATGTACACAATGTACACAAAATGAACACAGTGTACACAATGTAAACAAAATATACACAATGTATAAAATGTACACAATGTACACAGAATATACACAGTGTACAAAATATATACAGTATAAAAATGTACACAATGTACAAAAAATGTACACAAATGAAAAATATTGTACATAATATTCACAGTGTTCAAAACGTACACAAAGTGCACAATGTACACAATGTACAAAAAAGTACATAATGTAAACATGGTACAAAATATACACAAAATGTACACAGTGTACATAATGTACACAGTATACAAAATGAACACAATGTACAATAAAATGTACACGAAATGAACACAAAATGTACACAATATTCACAGTGTACAAACTGTACACTGTACAAAATTTACACAAATTACACAATGTACACAAAATTTACAGTGTACACAATGTACAAAAAGTGTACAAAATGTACACAGTGTAAAAATTGTACACAATGTACACAAAATGTACAGATTGTACACAATGTACAGAAAGTATACACAATAAACAAAATGTGTACACAATGTACACAGTGTACAAAATGTACAGTGTACAAAATGTACACAATGTAAAGAAGGAACAGAAAATGTAGAGAGTGTACACACTGTACACAGTGTAAACAAGGTAAAAAGGATACAAAATATACACAAAATTACATAATGTACACAAAATATACACAGTGTACACAATTTACACAAAATGTACATAATGTATGCAATGTATACAAAATGTACACAATGTACAGAGTATACACAATGTACACAAAATGTAAACATTGTACACAATGTACAATAAGTATACAAATTGTACACAATGTACAAAAAATGTACTTAATGTACATACTATATACAACATGTACACAATGTACACAGTATACACAATTTACACAAAATGTAAACATTGTACACAATGTACAAAAAGTATACACAGTGTACACAATGTACACAAAATGTACTTAATGTACATAATATATACAAAATGTACACAGTGTACACAGTATACACAATGTACAAAATATACACAGTGTAATCAACGTACACTGTGTACACAATGTACAAAAATGCACACAATGTACACAATATACACTGTGTACAAAATGTACACAAAAGGTACACAATGAAAACAATGGACACAAAAATTACACAGTGTACTCAATGTACAAAAATTGCACACAATGTACACAGTGAACATAATGTACACAGAATACACAGTGTACAAATGTATATAAAATGTCCACAATGTACACAGCGTACACAATGTATACAATTTAACAAATATGTAGACAAAGTAAACAAAATGTACACAGTGTACACAATGTACAAACATTTTACACAATGTACACAGTGTACAAAATATAAACTGCACAAAATGTTCACAATGTACACAGTGTAGACAATGTACACAAAATGTATACAATGTACACAATATACAGAAAATTTACACAGTGTAAACAAGATAATTAGTGTACCACAGGAACAGTATACAATATATACACAATGTACACAATTTATACAACATACACAAAATGTACACAATGTACACAATGTACAAATAAATACACAATATATACAGTGTACAAAATGTACAGTGTACAAATGTACAGAGTTTATATAATGTACAAAATATGTACACAATGTACACAATATTACACAAAATGTACACAATATACACAGTTTATACAATGTACACAAAATGTATACAATGTACACAATGTACAAATATATACACAATGTACACATTGTACAATACGTACTGTGATAAAAATGTGCAGTGTAATAATATACACAAGGTACACCGTTTATACAATGTACACAAAATGTACACAAGGTACACAATGTGCACAAGATCTACAAAGTGTACACAACGTACAAAAAGTGTAAACAATGTACACAGTATACAAAGTGTACAAAATGTATACAAAATGTACACAATATGCACAAAATGTACACAAAATAAACAGAATATACACATGCACAAATTGTACAGTGTACAAAATGTACAGAGTGTACACAGTGTACACAATATACACAAAATGTACACAGTGTACACAATGTACAAAAAGTGTACACAACGTACACAGTGTACCCAATGTAAACAAATGTACATTAAATATACACAGTTTACAAAATGTTAAAAAATTGTACACAATATACACAATGTACAAAAAGTGTACACAATGTACACAGTATATTAAAAGTACACTAAATGTACTCGGTGTATACAGTGTACAAAATGAATACACAGTGTACAGAATGTACACAAAATTTACACAGTGTACTCAATGTACACAATGTATACAATATATACAAAATGTAGACAGTGTACAAAATGTACAAAAGTTGTACACAATGTACACAAAATGTACACAATGTACAAAAATTGTACACCGGGTACACAATGTACACAGTGTAAAAAATGCACATAATATACACAGTGTATGTAATGTATACAAAATGTACACAATGTACACAAAATGTACACAAGGTAGACAATGTGCAAGAGATGTACAAAGTATACACAACGTACAGAAATTGTACACAATGTACAGAGTATACAAAGTGTAACCAATGTACATAAAATGTACACAATGTACACAAAATGTACACAAAATATACACATGCACAAATTGTACAGTGTACAAAATGTACAGAGTGTACACAGTGTACACAATATACACAAAATGTACAAAAGTGTACACAACGTGCACAGTGTACCAAATGTACACAATGTACACAAAATATACACAGTATTCACAATGTACACATTGTGTACACAATGTAAACAATGTACAAAATATACAGTGTACAAAATGTATACAATGTACATAACATGTACACAATGTACACAAATGTACACAGTGAACACAATGTACACAAAATTACACAATGTACACAAAATATACACAGTGTACACAATTTACACAAAATGTACATAATATATACAAAATGTACACAATGTACACAGTATACACAATGTACACAAAATGTAAACATTGTACACAATGTACAAAAATATACACAGTGTACACCATGTACACAAAATGTACTTAATGTACATAATATATACAAAATGTACACAGTATACACAAAGTACACAATATACACAGTGTAATCAATGAACACTGTGTACACAATGAACACAAAATGTACACAATATAAACAATGTACACCGTGTCGAAATATACACAAACGTACACAATGTAAACAATGTACAAAAAATTACACAGTGTAAACAATGTACAAAAATTGCACACAATGTACAGAGTGAACATAATGTACACAGTATACACAGTACCCAAATGTACACAAAATGTGAACAATGTACATAATGTATACAATGTACCCAAAATGTACACAAAGTAAACAAAATGTACATAGTGTACACAAATTACAGTGTACACAATGTACACAGTGTACAAAATATAAACTGCACAAAATGTTCAAAATGTACACAGTGTAGACAATGTGCACAAAATGTATTCAATGTACACAATGTACAGAAAATGTACACATTGTAAACAATATAAACAGTGTACCATATGTACAGTATACAACATATACACAACGTACACAATTTATAAAATGTACACAAAATGTACACAATGTACAAATATATACAGAGTGTACACAGTGTACAAAATGTACAGTGTACAAAGGTACAGTGTACAAAATATACACAATATACAGAGTTTATACAATGTACACAATGTACACAATATTACACAAAATGTACACAATGTACAGAGTTTATACAATGTACACAAAATGTATACAATGTACACAATGTAAAAATATATACACAGTGTACAACAGGTACAGTGAAAAAAATGTACAGTATAAAAATATATACAATGAACACCGTTTATATAATGTAAACAAAATGTACACAAGGTACACAATGTGCACAAGATGTCCAAAATGTACACAGCATTCAAAAAGTGTACACAATGTACACAGTATACAAAGTGTACCCAATATAAAAAATGTACACAATGTCCACAAAATGTACACAAAATATACACAATAAACACATGCACAAATTGTACAGTGTACAAAATGTACAGAGTGTATACAGTGTACACAATATACACAAAATGTACTCAGTGAACACAGTGTACAAAAAGTGTACACGATGTACACAATATACAAAATGTACACAATGTACATAATGTACACAAAATATACACAGTTTATAAAATGTTAAAAAATTGTACACAATATACAAAATGTACAAAAAGTGTACACAATGTACACAGTATATGAAATGTACTCACTTTCTACAGTGTACAAAAAGAATATAAAATGTACACAATGTGCACAAAATTTAAACAGTGTACACAATGTACACAAAGCGTACACAATATATACAATATATCCAAAATGTAGACAGTGTACACAATGTACAAAAATTGTATACAATGAACACAGTATATACCATGTAAAATAAATATATACAATGTATACAATGTACAGAAAATGTACAGAGAGTACACAAAGTACAAAAAGTGCACACAATGTACACAGTGTACAAAATGTACACAATATACAAAAAATGTACCCAATGTACAGAATGTACACAGGGTACAAATGTACACAATGTACAAAAAATGTACACCGGGACAACAATGTACACAGTGTATAAAATGTACAGAATATAAACAGTGTACATAATGTATACAAAATGTACACAATGTACACAAAATGTACACAGTGTACACAATGTACAAAAAGTATACAGAATGTACACATTGTACAAAAAATTTACACCATGTACAAAATGCAAACAGTGTATCAAATGTACATAATTTACACAGTGTACACAATGTACACAAAATATACACAATGTACAAAATGTGTACCCAATGTTCAAAATGTACCCAAAATGTACACAATGTACATCATGTACACAATATGTACACAAAATGTACACAAACGGTACACAATGTACACAGTGTACAAAATGTATAGTGTAGAAAATGTACACAGTAAATACCATGTAAAATAAATGTATACAATGTACACAATGTACAGAGAGTACACAAAGTACAAAATGTGTACACAATGTACACAGTGTACAATATGTACACAATGTACAAAAAATGTACCCAATGTATTCATTGTATGCAGTTTAAAAAATGAAATATACACAATGTACCCGTTGTACACAAAACATACACAGTGTACACAATGTAAACAGTTTACACAATAAACACAGAATGTACACTATGTACACAAAATGTACACAGTGTACACATGTACAAAACGTGTACACAATGTACATAAGATGTACAAAATGTATACAATGTACACAGTGTACAATATATTCACTATGTAAACAGTGTACACAATGTACACGAAATGTACACAATTTACACAATGTATACCAAGTGACCACACTGTACACAATGTAATAAATGTACAGTATACAAAATGTAGAGTGAAGAAAATGGACAAAATGCACATAGTTTATACCATGTACACAAAATGTACACTGTGTACACAATGTAATAAATGTGTACAAAGTGTACAAAATGTACACAAAATGTACACAGTGTACACATTGTACACAGTATACAAAATGTACAGTGTTCAAAATGTATACATTGTACACAGGGTACACAATGTCCACAAAATGTACACTATTTAAACAAAATGTACACAATGTAAAAAATGTGTACAAAATGTACACAAGATGTACAAAATTTAACAATGTACACAGTTTACAAAATGTAAACAATGTACACTGTGTACACAATGTACACAGTATACAAAATGTACAGTGTACAAAATGTATACAATGTACACAGGGTACACAATGTACACAAAATGTACACTATGTACACAAAATGTACACAATGTACACAACGTAAAAATGTGTACACAATGTACAAAAAATGTACAAAATGTAACAATGTACACAGATTACAAAATGTACACGATGTAAACAGTGTACACAATGTACACAAAATTTATACGATGTATAAAATGTACACCAAATGTGCATAGTGTACACAATGTACAAAACGTACAGTGTACAAAATGTACACAAAATGTACACAGTATACACAATGTACACAGTATACAAAATGTGCACAATGTACACAAAATGAACACAGAATGTACACAATATTCCAAGTGTACAAAATGTACAGTGTACAAAATATACACAAAGTACACAACATACACAATGTACACAAAATATACACAGTGTACACAATGTACACAGTATAAAAAATGTACAGTGTACAAAATGTATACATTGTACATAGGGTACACAATGTACACAAAATGTACACAATGTAAAAAATGTGTACACAATGTTTGTACATAAAATGTACACAATGAACACAATGTACACAAAATTTACACATTATATACAATGTACAAAAAGTGTACCAAATGTACACAGTGTCCACAATGTACACAATGTATACTAAGTATACACGATATACATAATGTCCACAAAATGTTCACAATATATACAATGTAAACAGTGTACACAAAATGTGCACAATGTACACATTGTACAAAATGTATAAAATCTACAGAAAATGGACACAATGTACACAATATATACCCAAAATCGACACAATGTACACAGTGTGCAAAATATACAGTGTAAAAAATGTACACAATGCACACAGTGTATGCAATGTAATCAAAATTTATACAATGTATACAATGTAAACAAAATGTACACAGTGTACACAATGTACAAAAAGTGTACAGAATGTACACAGTGTACAAAATGTACAGTGTACAAAATGTACACATTGTACACAGTGTATATAATGTAAACAAAATGGATACAATGTACACAATGTAAACAATATGTACACAATGTACACAAAAGTTACATCGTGTAAAAAATGTTGAAAGAGTGTGTACAATGTAAACAATGTACACAAAATGTACACATTTAAAATAATGTACAAAATGTGGACACAATGTACACAATGTCCAAAATGTACACAATATACACAAAACGTACACAGTGTACAAAATCTACAAAAAGGGTACATATTATACACAATGTACAAAAAGTGTACACAATGAACTTTGTTCAAAATGTACACACAATATACACAGTGTATACAATATACACATATTGTACACAATGTACACAAAACATACACTGTGAAAACAATGTTCAAAAAGTGTACACAATGCACAAAATGTACACAATATGCCCAATGTAGAAAAATGTACAGAGTGTACACAATATATAGAAATTGTACACAATGTACAAAAAGTGGACAGAATGTACACAGTGTACAAAATGTACACAATATACACAGTGTACGAATGTAGTGTAAATAATGTACACAATGTACACAAAATGTACACAGTGTACAATATGTACAAAATGTGTACACAATGTACAAAGTTTACAAAATATACACAATGTACACAAAATGTACACAATGTGCACAATGTACACAAAATGTACACAATGTTCACAATGTACACAAAATAAACACAATGTACACAAAATGTACAAAAAATACACACTGTACAGAAAATGTACACAGTGTACAGTATGTACAGGAAGGGTACACAATGTACACAGTGTACAAAATTTACAGTGTACAATATCTACACAATATACATAGTGTACACAATGTACAGTGTACAAAATATACACAATATACAGGGTGTACAGAATGTAAAAAATATACACAGTGTACACAATGTACAAAAGTTTACACAATGTACACAAAATGTACACAATGTACACAAAATGTACACAATGTACACAAAATGCACACAATATACAAAATGTACAAAAATATGCACAATGTACACAATGTACAAAAATTGGACACAATGTACACAGTGTACAAAATGTAGAGTTCAAAATGTACACAATATACAGTGTTCAAAATGTAGTGTACATAATATACATAATGTCCACAGCGTACACAATCGACACGAAATGTACACAGCGTACACAATGTACAAAAAGTGTACACGAAATACAAAGTGTAAAAAATGTAAGCAATATACACAAAATGTACACAAGTGCCCAATGTACATAAAATATACACAATGTACAAAAAATATACACAAAGTACACAATGTTCAGAAAATGTACACAGTGTACCCAATGTACAAATAGTACACAATGTACACAGTGTACAAAATATTCACAATATACACAAAAAGTACATATTGTACACAATGTACACAGTGTACAAAATGTACAGTGTAGAAAATGTACACAATATATACAGTGCACAAAATGTACACAATGTACAGAGTGTAAACAATGTACACAAAATGTACAAGTGTACACTATGTACAAAAAGTGTACAAAATGTACAAAGTGTACAAAGTGTAAAAATGTACAAAAAATGTACAAAGTGTATGCAAAATAAACACAATGTACACAATGTACAGAAAATGTACACAGTGTACCCAATGTACAAAAAGTGTATACAATGTAAACAGTGTACAAAATGTACACAATGTACACAGTTTATACAATGTACACAAAATATACACATTGTACACAATGAACAGATTGTACTAAATGTACAGTGTACAAAATGTACACAAGGTACACAGTGTACACAATGTACACAAAATGTATGCAGTCTACACATGTACAGTGTACAAAATGTACAAACATACCCAGTTTATACAATGTACACAAAATATACACAATGTAGACAAAATGTACACAGTGTACACAATGTACAAAATTGTACACAATGTACACAAAATGTAAACAATGTACACAAACTGTACACAGTGTTCACAATGTACAAAAATTTTACACAATGTAAACAGTGTACAAACACAAAATGTACACAGTGTACAAAATTTACAAAAAGTGTACACAATGTACACAGTGTACAAAATGTACACAATGTACACAAAATGTACACAATGTTCAGAAAATGTACACAACGTACGCTAAATATACACAGCGTTCACAATGTACAATAAGTGTACACACTGTACATAGTGTACATACTGTACACAATGAACATAAAATATACACAGTGTACACAATGTACTCAACCTACAAAAAGTGTATACAATGTACACTGTGTACAAAATGTACACAAAATATACACAGTGTACACAATGTAAACACTGTACTAAATATACACAATCTACATAAAATGTAGACAATGTACACAAAATCCACACTATGTACACAGTGTACAAAATGTACAGTGTGAAAAATGTCCACAATGTATACAGTTTACCCCAGACTATTTGGATACACAGTTTCATAGTATATGTGGATGCACAGTTTCACCTTCCTCTGCCTCTGTGTGCAGTAAATAAGGACTGTAGCACTCTGTCTGGCTATAATATTTGTCTTTTTATATGGTAATGATTTCCATCTGTTATACAAGTAGGTGGATACTGTCATAAAGTCTTTGTCCCAATTATCAAACACAATCTAAATACCTACATTTATAAGCACAGAGGTCTTAAAATTGATCAAACTCTGACACCCACAAAATTATAAGCTTGGGAGAGGACACAGCGAGCCAGGGAGGCTGACCAATCAGAGAGGCCTTGCATAACAAAGGGGACTGAAGTCACAGAGGGATGGGCGGGGCAATGGGCGGGGCGTCCTGTGGAGTTTATGAACTCATGGCTCTGCTAGGCCACACCAGTGAGTTCCACTCCCTAGTAGGGCTCTCAGCCATTGATCTACCAGACAACTTGTACCACACAGGTGAGAACCTGGTGCCCAGGAGGACCAGGCAAGATGAGGCCTGCCGACATTCAGGCAGTAGTACTTTGTGGCTGAGGGAATTCCATTTCGATGTCCACTAGACAGAGGCCTTGTTTCCCTTGTTGATGTCTGGAGCAGGATCCTGGGAGTCCCCCAAGGGGACAGGCATCTCCGAGGAAAGGGCAAAGGCCAAGAGTAGAGTTGAGTCAGGCAGAGGGGAATAGGGCGCAATATTTTAGGTTTAATTCTCATCCTTTTGTCCCTTAAACTGGGCACTGGATAGTGACAAGTTATTTGTAAATGGCACAATTCAGTCAGATGACCCTGTCCTGCCCTGCAGTTATAAATGTGTGAATCCCAATTACCCCAGCTTTGAGATTGGTGATGTTCCCCTGTTAAAGTGAGTTCAAGATCAGCCTGTGATACATGAGACTGTCTCGATAAAGAAGACATACCCACTGAAGCATATTAGTGGTTACTATAGTATCTAGAAATCAAAATACAGGAATGACTGCTGAAAGATGAAGAGTTATGTTTGTTCTTCATTTTCTATTTATTATGTGGGAAATGTTCTGGACTTTGCTAACTGTGACAGTGGTATAATATTTTAAATATAATGACGCCCTGCTCCTGTACTCATGAGATCCTTCCGGAGGGGTATGTGTGTGTCTGCTTTACTGGCTGGTCTAATTTCCAAATTTTATCAAGAAACTAAACATTAAAATATTAATTAATCCAATTAAAAATGGGGTACTGGCCTTTGTTTACTAGCCACCCAAGCAGCAACGAGACCTGATCCGGGCACCAGGAGAGACATCACTGTCTTGAGTAAGTTTCTGACCTCAGCAGCAACCTGGGACAGGGAACTCAGATGTTCCCCATCCCTCCCACTTTTCCTGGTCATCCTGCTGGGGCAATACTGCCCAATATCTCCTCTCTCTTCCTATCCCACCGAGCTTGCATCCACAACCCTCCCCCTTCCATCTGATTCCCTCCCCTCTGTGACCCCATAACATCTCCCAGCTCAGCCTGATCAGGCGCTAGGACCGAATCAGAGAATCCAAATTGGGAGGGCATACGGGAGCATGGTTGCTCCTATGTCCCAATAGACTGCCTGCAGCAAGCAAGGCAGGCCCTTTGTTTATGAGCCACCCAAGCAGCAAGGAGACCCGATCTGGGCACCAGGAGAGACATCACTGGGGTGAGTGAGTTTCTGACCTCGGCAGCAGCCCGAAACTGGGAACTCAGACGTTCCCCATCCCTCCTACACTTCCTGGTCATCCTGCAGGGGCTATACTGCCTGATATCTCCTCTCTCTTTTTATCCCACCCAGCTTGGATCCACAACCCTCCCCCTCCATCTGACTCCCTACCCTCTGTGACCACATAACAACTCCCAGCTCAGCCTGAAGGGGCACTGGGACGGAATCCGAATCAGGAGGGCATCAGGGATCATGGAAGCTCCTTTGTCTCAATAGAGTGCCTGCAGAAAGGAAGGCAGGCCCTTTATTTACGAGAGACCCAAGAAGCAAGGAGATCCGATCCGGGCACCAGGAGAGACATCATTGGGGTGCTGAGGAGTTCCATCTGGACAGTCATCCATGTTTGGGTGCTGAGGACTTCTAGCTCGGAGGGACGGTCCCTGCTTCTACCCTGAAGAGATACACCCAGAGACTCAGTCACAGCAAAGACTGGACCAAGACACCAGGACTCTCCTGGCTCCATTTAAAAGAGGAGATGGGAAGGCGCCAATGCAAGACTTCCTCCAACAACCTGAAAGGCAATATGACATCACCAGAATCCAGGGATCCCGAAATAAGAAGAACTGTACACCCTAATCAAGAAGAATTAGAAGAAATCGACTCAAAAGTGAATTATATGAAAATAATAGACGACCTTAAACAGGAGGTGAAAAACTGCCATAAACAATTAGAGATGACAAACAAAAAGGTAGAGGAAATGAATAAATCGCTCAAAGATACACAGGAAAACCAAGAGAAACAAGAAAAATCAATCAAACAGATAAGGGAAGCGGTTCAAGACCTGAAGAATGAAATTGAAGTAATGAAGAAAACACAAACCAAGGGAAGGTTGGAGATGGAAAATCTGGGGAAACGAACAGGAACTACAGAGACAAGTACTACCAACAGAATACAAGAGATAAAAGAAAGAATATCAGACACTGAACATACAATAGAGAAAATAAACACACTGATCAAAGAAAACAGCAAAACCAACAAATTCTCATCACAAAACATTCAGGAAATATGGGACACAATAAAAAGACCTAACCTAAGAATAATTGGAGTAGAAGAAGGAGAAGTGAAAGTCAACGGTCCAGAAAATATATTTAATAAAATTATAGAAGAAAACTTTCCCAACCTAAAGAAAGATGTACCTATGAAGGTTCAAGAAGCATACAGAACACCAAATAGGCTGGATCAAAAAAAAATGCCCTCGCCATATAATAAACAAGCTTTCATTCACTATAAATGGAGAAAACAAAATTTTCCAGGATAAAAACAAATTTAAACAATACGTAGCCACAAATCCAGCCTTACAGAAAGTAATAGAAGGAAAATCACTAACCAAAGAGTCCAACAATGATCACAACAACTCAGACATCTAGAGACCCTTCACCAGCGCAACTCAAAGAAGGGATGCACACGAACTCTACTACTAAAAAGTGACTGGAGTTAACAACCCCTGGTCATTAATATCACTTAATGTCAATGGGCTCAACTCACCTATAAAAAGGCACAGGCTAAGAGATTGGATACAAAAACAGGATCAAACATTCTGCTGTTTACAAGAAACACACCTCAAACACAAAGACTGGCACCTACTCAGAGTAAAGGGATGGGAAAAGGCTTATCAAGCAAATGGACCTAAGAAACAAGCAGGTGTAGACATACTAATTTCTAAAAAATTTGACTTCAAACTTAAATCAATCAGAAGACATTCAGAGGGACATTTTATACTCATAACAGGAACAATTCATCAGGAGGAAGTCTCAATCCTGAATATCTATGCCCCTAATATAAAAGCACCCACGTACGTAAAAGAAACATTACTAAAACTCAAGGAAGCCATCAAACTGCACAGACTAATAGTAGGAGACTTCAACACTCCTCTCTCACCAATGGACAGGTCAATCAGACAGAAACCTAACAGAGAAATTAGAGAATTACTGGAGGTAATGAATCAATTGGACTTAACTGACATATATAAAATATTCCACCCAAATAGGAAAGAATATACCTTTTTCTCTGCAGCTGATGGAATCTTCTCGAAAATTGACCACATACTCGGTAACAAAGCAAACTTCCACAGTTACAAAAAAAATATTAGTAACCACCTGTGTCTTATCAGATCACCATGGATTAAAGTTAGAATTCAACAACAATGCTACCCATAGAAAGCCTACAAACTCATGGAAACTGGACAGTCAACTACTGAACCATACCTGTATCAAAGAAGAAATAAAGAAAGAAATTAAAGTCTTCCTTGACTTCAATGAAAATAAAGAAACAACATACTCAAACTTATGGAACACTATGAAAGCAGTCCTGAGAGGAATGTTCATAGCACTAAGTGCCCACTTAAACAAAACAGAGAGAGCACACATTGAAGACTTAACAGCCCACCTGAAAGCTCTAGAAAAAAAGAAGCAGACTTACCTAGGAGGAGTAGAAGACTGGAAATAATCAAACTGTGGGCTGAAATCAACAAAATCAAAACACAGAGAATATTCCAAAGAATCAATGAATCAAAAAGGTGGTTCCTGGAGCAAATCAACAAGATTGATAAACCCCTATCCAAACTAATCAAACGGTAGAGAGAGAATATGCAAATTAATAAGATCAGAAATGAAAAGGGTGACATAACAACAGACACAGACGAAATTCAGAGAAACATTAGATCTTACTACAAAAGCCTGTATGCCACAAAATTGGAAAATGTGGAAGAAATGGACACATTTTTAGATAAATACTATATACCAAAGCTAAAACAAGACCAGGTGAACAATCTACATAGACTTGTTAGTCGTGAAGCATTAGAAACTGATACAAAAAAAACCTCCCTACCAAAAAAAGCCCAGGTCCAGATGGTTTCAATGCGGAATTCTACCTGAACTTCCAAGAACACCTAATACCTATACTCCTTAATGTATTTCACAATATAGAAACAGAAGAGTCGTTACCAAATTCCTTTAATGAAGCTACAGTTACTCTGATACCAATATTACACAAAAACTCAAACAAGAAAGAGAATTACAGGCCAATCTCGCTCATGAACATCGACACAAAAATCCTCAACAAAATACTGGCAAACCGCATCCAAGAACACTTTAGAAAAATTATCCACTATGATCAAGTAGGCTTCATCCCAGAGATGCAGGGCTGGTTCAACATACGAAAATCTATCAATGTAATCAATCATATAAATAAACTGAAAGAAAAAAACCATATGATCATTTATTTAGATGCTGAAAAAGCATTTGAAAAAATTCATCATCCATTTATGATAAAAGCCTTGGAGAGATTAGGGATACAATGGACGTACCTAAATATAATAAAAGCTATTTACACCAAGCCGACAGCTAACATCAAATTAAATGGAGAGAAACTCAAAGCCATCCCAATGAAATCAGGAACACGACAAGGCTGTCCACTCTCTCCATAACTCTTCAATATAGTGCTTGAAGTGTTAGCAATAGCTATAAGACAACACAAGGGGATCAAGGAGATTTGAATTGGCAAGGAAGAAGTTAAAATTTCATTATTTGCAGATGATATGATAGTGTACATAAGCTACCCCAAAAACTCCACCAAAGAACTCCTACAGCTGATAAACACCTTTAGTAATGTGGCCGGATACAAGATCAACTCCAAAAAATCAGTTGCCCTCCTTAAACAAAGGATATTGAAACAGAGAGGGAAATTAGAGATGCATCACCTTTCACGATAGCCACAAACAGCATAAAATGTCTTGGGGTAACTCTAACCAAGGAAGTGAAAGATTTATTTGACAAGAACTTTAAGGCATTGAAGAAAGAAATTGAAGAGGATAACAGAAAATGGAAGTAGCTCCCTTGCTCTTGGATTGGGAGGACAACATAGTAAAAATGGCAAATCTTCCAAAGGCTATTTATAGATTCTATGCAATCCCCATCAAGGTCCCATCAAAATTCTTCACTGATCTTGAGAGGACATTAATCAACTTTATATGGAAAAACAAAAAACCCAGGATATCCAAAACAATCTTATACAATAAAGGAACCTATGGAGGCATTACCATCCCTGACTTCAAACTCTATTACAAAGCTAAAGTAATGATAACAGTGTGGTACTGGCATAAAAACAGAGAACTCGATCAATGGAATCATACAGAAGACACGGATTTTAACCCACAAACCTATAAACACCTAATTTTTGATAAAGGAACTAAAAATATACAATGGAAGAAAGAAAGCATCTTCAACAAATGGTGCTGGTACAATTGGATCTCAACCTGTAGAAGAATGAAAATAGACCCATATCTATCACCATGCACAAAATTCAAGTCCAAATGGATCAAAGACCTCAATATCAATCTTAACACGCTGAACCTGATAGAATAGAAAGTGGGAAGTACCCTACAACAGTTGGGCACAGAAGATCGCTTCCTATGTATAACCCCAGCAGCACAGACATTAAGGGAAACATTGAATAAATGGGACCTCCTGAAACTGAGAAGGTTCTGTAAAGCAAAGGACACTGTCACTAAGACAAAAGGGCAACCTACTGACTGGGAGAAGATCTTCACCAACCCAGCAACAGAAAAAGTCCTGATCTCCAATATATATAAAGAACTCAAGAAACTAAACTTTAAAATGCTAAATAACCCAATTAAAAATTGGGGTGCTGAACTGAACAGAGAATTCTCAACAGAAGAATTCCAAATGGCCAAAAGACACTTAAGGTCATGCTCAACATCCTTAGCGATCAGGGAAATGCAAATCAAAACAACTTTGAGATATCATCTTACGCCTGTCAGAATGGCTAAAATCAAAAACACCAATGATAGTCTTTGCTGGAGAGGATGTGGAGAAAGGGGTACACTCATCCATTGCTGGTGGGAATGCAAACTTGTGCAACCATTCTGGAAATCAGTGTGGAGGTTTCTCAGGAAATTTGGGATCAACCTACCCGTGGACCCAGCAATACCACTCTTGTGAATATACCCAAGAGATACCCTATCATATGACAAAAACATTTGTTCAACTATGTTCATAGCAGCATTGTTTGTAATAGCCAGAACCTGGAAACAACCTAGATGTCCTTCAGTGGAAGAATGGATGAAGAATTTGTGGAATATTTACATATTAGAGTACTACTCTGTGGTAAAAAACAATGACTTCTCGAATTTTGCATGTAAATGGATGGAAATAAAAAACACTATCCTGAGTGAGGTATTACAGACCCCAAAAGAGGAACATGGTATGTACTCACTCATAATTGGTTTCTAGTCACAAATAATGGTCATTGAGTCTATATTCTGTGATACTAAAGAAGCTAAATAAGAAGGTGAACCCAATGAGGTCTGTTGAAAAGCCAAGGACAATGGCACCGGGTTTTGATCCTACTTCATGTTTTGGATTTGTGGGAGCCTAGCCAGTTTGGATGTTCACCTTCCTAGACCAGGATTGAGGGTGGAGGTCTTTGAACTTTCCACAGGGCAGGGAATCCTGAAAGCACTTCGGTCTAGATATGGAGGGGGAGAAAGGGGGAGGCGGGTGGAGTGGGAGTAGGGGGAGGGAAATGGGAGGCAGGGAGGAGGCAGAAATTTCTTTTTTCAAATATAAAAAAACTAAAAAAAAAGGAGGATAGCTTACAAACTTTTGGTTGGATGTCCAATGGTTAAAGCTCTAGTGATAATATTTTTATGGGAGACCTTGAGCTGCTAGGTAAAATTCTTACAAAAAACAGTTTCCAAAAGAGAGCTTAAAACATCGGCCTAACAGGTACTCAAGCAGGTAAAGTATAAATCAACACATAAAGTATACAATAATCAACAAATACAGTATATTAATTATAATTGAGGTATGGCAAGTGTGTATATTAAATGTAAAACTTAAATGTAAGGCCTAGGACTTACCACAGGGCAGGGTACCCTGAACTCTATTAAGGAGGGAGGGGATGTAGGAAAGTGAGGGGGGCATGAGGGAAATCTGAGGAGGGGGAGAGTGAAAACTTTTGAATGGAAAATTAATTTAAAAATATAATAAAAAACAAATTTCTTTTTCTATTGGAAAAAAATCAATTTCTGCCTCCTCCACGCCTCCCATTTCCGTCCTCCTCCTCCCCTCCTCCTTCCTTCCCCTACTCCTCCCACTCCCTTCCCAGCCTGAGGAGCAGTCAGGGTTTCCTCCCCTGTGGAAAGTCCAAAGACTTCCCCCCTCCATCCTGGTTTAGGAAAATGAACATCCAAACTGGCTAGGCTCCCACAAAGCCAGGACATGAAGTAGGATCAAAACCCAGTGCCATTATTCTTGCCTTCTCAGCAGCCCGCATTGTCCGCCAAATTCAGAGAGTCCGGTTTTATCCCATGCTTTTTACGTCACAGTCCAGCTGGCCTTGATGATCCCCCAATGGATCAGCCCCACTGTCTTCGTGGGTGGGTGCACACCTTTTGGTCCTGACTTCTTTGATCATATTCTCCTTTCTTCTGCTCCTCACTGGAAAATTGAGAGCTCAGTCCGGTGTTCCAGCGTGGGACTCTGTCTCTATCTCCATCAATCGCCAGATGAAGGTTCTATGATGATATGCATGATATTCATGAGTATGGCTATAGGATATGGTCATTTCAGGTTCCCTATTCTCAGCTTCCCCAGGAACTAACTGGGGACATCGACTTGGGCACCTGGGAGCCCCTCTATGTCCAAGTCTCTTGCCAACCCTAAGATGGCTCCCTTAATTAAGATGTGTGCTTCCCTGCTCCCCTAACAAACCTTCCTTTATCCCAATCATTCCGTTGCCCCAAGTTCCCTCCAAACTCCCCGTCACATATTTCTCTCCCCTTCTCCCCTTAGTCCCCTCCCACCACACCCCCGATATCCCAATTTTGGGCCTGGCAGTCTTGTCTACTTCCCATAACCAGGAGAAAAGCTATATGTTTTTCTTTGGGTTCACCTTCTTATTTAGTTTCTTTAGGATATCAAATTAAAGACTCACTGACCTTTATTTATGTCTAGAAACCAATTATGAGTGAGTACATCCCATGTTCATTTTTTTGGGTCTGGGTTACCTCACTCAGGATAGTGTTTTCTATTTCCATCAATTTGCATGCAAAATTCACGAAGTCATTGTTTTCTACCGCTGAGTACTATTCTAATATGTATATATTCCACACTTTCTTCATCCATTCTTCCATTGAACGGCATCTAGATTGTTTCCAGGTTCTGGCTATTACAAATAATGCTGCTATGAACATAGTTGAACAAATGTCCTTGTCATATGATCGGGCATCTGGTGGGTATATTCCCAAGAGTGGCATTTTGTGTCCATGGGTACGTTGATCCCGAATTTCCTGAGAAACCGCCACACTGCTTTTCAAAGTGGTTGCACAAGTTTCCAATCCCACCAGCAATGGATGAGGGTATCCCTTTCTCCACAGCCTCTCCTGCAAGGCTATCATTGGTGTTTTTGATACTAGCCATTCTGACAGGTGTAAGATAATATCTCAATGTTGTTTTGATTTGCATTTCCCTGATTGCTAAGCATGACCTTAGGTGTCTTTGGGCCATTTGACCTTCTTCTGTTGAGAATTCTCTCTTGAGATCAGTGCCCCATTTTTTAATTGGGTTAATTAGCATTTTAAATTCTAGTTTCTTGAGTTCTTTATATATTTTGGAGATCAGACCTTTGTCTGTTTCGGGGTTGGTGAAGATCTTCTCCAAGTCAGTGGCTTGCATTTTTGTCTTAGTGACAGATTACTTTGCTTTACAGAAGTTTCTCAGTGTCAGTAGGTCCCATTTATTCAATGTTGCCCTTAATGACTGTGCTGCTGGGGTTATACCTAGGAAATCGATTGCCTGTGCCCATCTGTTGTAGGGTACTTGAGCGAGTACTCATTAGTTAAGTGTCCTTGCCATTCAAACACAGAAGTTTGAGGTTAGATCCAAGAATCCTTGTAAAAAGTTGATTGTGCCTATGCAGGTTACTGTAACCCATGGACTGTTGAATCTGAGGAGAATGGAGACCCCAAAATCTCTAGGGCCTGCAGATGGCCAACCTAGCTCCAGGTTCAGAGAAAGATGCTGTCTCAGCTGAATCAGTTGTAGAGTGATAGATCAGAGCACCCAGCCTCCTCTTCCGGTAACTGTGCATGGAAAGTACACTAAATTTATGCACACATGTATGCATAGAACACACATATGTGTATGCACAGAACACACACACAGGAATGCACAGAACACACAGACGTGTATGCAAAGAACACACACATACACGTGTATACACAGAACACACACACATATACACACTAGTGTAGAGACACAAGGAAGGAGAGGGAGACGGAGGTTTTGCCTGGATACTAATATTTTGCTGTTCTTTAAATTCTTTTTTTTCTTAGGGTTTCTCTGTGTAGCTTAAAGCCTGTCCTGAAACTTGCTCTGTGGGCCAGGCTGGCCTCGTACTCACAGAGATCTGACTACCTCTGCCTCCCAAGTGCTGGGATTAAAGGCATGTGGCACCACCACCACTCCAGTTAAAAAAAATTGAGCCAGTATTTCACTATGTCACTTAGATGGTACTGAAACTCATCACATAGAAGCTGGCCTCTAATTACTCCAAATCCACTTAACTATTTTCTAAGTCTTTTTTTCTATTATTTTATTTTATTTATTTATTTATTTATATATTTTATTTATCTTTTAAAGATTTCTGTCTCTTCCCCACCACTGCCCAGCCTTCCCTCCTCCTCCCCCAATCAAAACCCCCGTCCTTGATTGCCCAAAGGGCAATCAGGGTTCCCTGCCCTGTGGGAAGTCCAAGGACCACCCACTTCTATCCAGGTCTTGTAAGGTGAGCATCCAAACAGCCTAGGCTCCCACAAAACCAATAGGTGCAGTAGGATCCACAACCCATTGCCATTGTTCTTGAGGTCTCAGTAGTCCTCATTGTGTGCTATGTTCAGCGAGACCGGTTTTAAACCAGGCTTTTTTAGACCCGGGCCAGCTGGCCTTGGTGAGTTCCCGACAGAACATCCCCACTGCCTCAGTGTTTGGGTGCACCCCTCGTGGTCCTGAGCTACCTGCTCCTGTTCTCTCTCCTTCCACTCTTGACTTGGACCTTGAGGTTTCAGTCCGGTGCTCCAATGGGGGTCTCTGTCTCCTTTCATCGCCTGATAAAGGTTAATATTCAGGAGGATGCCTATATGTTTTTCTTTGGGTTCTCCTTCTCATTTGCTTTCTCTAAGAGCCCGAATTATGGACTCAATGACCTTTATTTATGGCTAGAAACCAAATATGAGTGAATACATCCCATGTTCCTCTTTTTGAGTCTGGCTTCCCTCACTCAGGATATTGTTTTCAATTTCCATCCATTTGCCCGCAAACTTCAAGAAGTCCTTGTATTTAATGCTGAGTAGTATTCTAATATGTATATATTCCATACTTTCTTCATCCATTCTCTAACTGAAGGGCATCTAGGTTGTTTCCAGGTTCTGGCTATTACAAACAATGCTGCTATGAACATAGTAGAGCATATACTTTTGTTGTATGATACGGCCTCTATTGGGTATATTCCCAAAAGTGGTATTGCTGTGTCCATGGGTAGGTTGATCCCGAATTTCCTGAGAAACCTCCACACTGCTTTCAAGAGTGGTTGCACAAGTTTGCATTCCCACCAGCAATGGATGAGTGTACCCCTTTCTCCACAACCTCTCCAGCAAAAGCTATCATTGGTATTTTTGATTTTATCCATTCTGACAAGTGTAAGATGGTATCTTAAAGTTGTCTTGATTTGCATTTTTCTGATCGCTAAGGAAGTTGAGCATTACTTTAGGTGTCTTTTGGACATTTGAAGTTCTTCTATTGAGAGATCTCTGGTCAGCTCAGTGCCCCATTTTTAATTGGGTGGATTAGCATATTAAGGTCTAGTTTCTTGAGTTCTTTACATATATTGGAGATCAGACCTATGTCAGTTGCAGGGTTGGTGAAGATTTTCTCCCAGTCAGTGGGTTGCCTTTCTGTCTTAGCAACAGGGTCCTTTGCTTTACAGAAGCTTCTCAGTCTCAGGAGGTCCCATTTATTCAATGAGGCTCTTACTGTCTGTGCTGCTGGGGTTATAAGTAGGAAGTGGTCTCCTGTGCCCAAGTGTTGTAGAGTACTTCCCACTTTCTCTTCTATCAGGTTCAGTGTGTTCGGACTGATATTGAGGTCTTTAATCCACTTGGACTTGAGTTTTGTGCATGGTGATATATATGGATCTATTTATATTTTTCTACAGGACAGCCAGTTTTGCCAGCACAATTTGTTGAAGATGCTCTCTTTTTTCCATTGTATACTTTCAGCTCCTTTATCGAAAATCAGTTGCTCATAGGTTTGTGGGTTAAAGTCAGGGTCTTCTATTCGATTCCATTGGTCAACTTCTCTGTTTTTATGCCAATACCAAGCTGTTTTCAATACCATAGCTCTGTGATAGAGATTGAAGTCACGGATGGTAATGCCTCCAGCGTTCCTTTATTGTATAAGATTGTTTTGGCTATCCTGTGTTTTTTGTGTTTCTATATAAAATTGGTTATTGCGTTCTCCATATCTGTGAAAAATTTTGATGTGATTTTGATGGGGAATGCATTGAGTCTATAGATTGCTTTTGGTAGAATTGCCATTTTTATTATGTTGGTCCTCCCAATCCATGAGCAAGGGAGGTCCTTCCATTTTCTGCTGTCATCTTCTATTTCTTTCTTCAAAGACTTAAAGTTCTTGTCAAATAGATCTTTCACTTCCTTGGTCAGGGTTACCCCAAGATACTTTATGCTCTTTGGGGCTATCATGAAAGGTGATGTTTCTCTCATTTCCCTCTCTGTTTCTTTATCCTTAGTGTATAGGAAGGCAACTGATTTTTTGGAGTTGTTCTTGTATCCCGCCACATTACTAAAGGTGTTTATCAGCTGTAGGAGTTCATTGGTAGAGTTTTGGAGATGGCTTATATATACTATCATATCATCTGCAAATAACGAAAGCTTAATTTCTTTCTTTCCAATATGAATCCCCTTGATCCCCTTATGTTGTCTTATTGATATTGCTAGAATTTCAAGCACTATATTGAATAGGTATGGAGAGAGTGGACATCCTTGACTTCTTCCTGATTTTCATGGGATGGCTTAGAGTTTTTCTCTGTTTAACTTAATGTTAGCTGTTGACTTGCTGTAAATAGCTTTTATTATATTTAGTTATGACCCTTGTATCCATAGTCTCTCCAATACCTTTATCATAAAGGGTTGTTGAATTTTGTTGAATGTTTTTCAGCATCTAATGAAATGATCATATGGTTTTTTTCTTTCAGTTTATTTATATTGTGGATTATGTTAATAGATTTGCGTATGTTGAACCAGCCCTGCATCTCTGGGATGAAGCCTACTTGATCATAATGGATAATTTTCCTAATGTGATCTTCAATTCGGTTGCCAGTATTTTATTGAGAATTTTTGCATCAATATTCATGAGTGAGATAGGCCTGTAAATCTCTTTCTTGGTTGAGTCTTTGTGTAGTTTTGGTATCAGGGTAACTAAAGCTTCATAACAGGAATTTGGCAATGCCTTTTCTGTTTCTATATTGTGAAATACATTACGGAGTATAGGTATTAGCTCTTCTTGGAAGTTCTGGTAGAATTCTGCATTGAAACCATCTGGTCGTGGGCTTTTTTTGGAGGGGATATTTTTGATAACAGCTTCTAGGTCTTCGCGACTAACTGGTTTACTTAGATCTTTCATCTGGTCTTGGTTTAGCTTTGGTATAAGGTACTTATCTAAAAAAATGTCCATTTCATTTGCACTTTCCAGTTTTGTGGCATACACGCTTTTGTAGTAAGATCTAATGATTCTCTGAATTTCCTCTGTGTCAGTGGTTATGTCCCCCTTTTCATTTCTGACTTTATTTATTTGCATGATCTCTCTTTGTTGTTTAATTAGTTTGGATATGGGTTTGTTGATCTTGTTGATTTTCTCCAAGAACCAACTGTTTGTTTCATTGATTTATTGGACTCTTTTCTGTGTTTATATTTTGTTGATTTCCACCCTCAGTTTGATTATTTCCAGTCTTCTACTCCTCCTGAGTAGGTCTGCTTCTTTTTTTCTAAAGCTTTCAGGTGTGCTGTTAGGTCCCTGATGTATGCTTTCTCCATTTTCTTTAAGTGTGCATTTAGTGCTATGAACTTTCCTCTTAGGACTGCTTTCATCGTGTCCCATAGGTTTGAGTATGTTGTCTCTTTATTTCCATTAAGTTCAAAGAAGACTTTAATTTCTTTCTTAAATTCTTCCTTGACCCAGATGTGGTTCAGTAGTTGACTGTTCAGTTTCCATGAGATTGTCGTCTTTCTGAGGGTAGCATTAATGTTTCCTTCTAACTTTAATATGTGGTGACTTGATAAGACACAGGTGGACACTGATTTTTTTTGTATCTGTGGAGGTTTTCTCTGTTTCTGAGTATGTGGTCAATATTCGAGAAGGTTCCATGAGCTGCAGACAAGAAGGTATATTCTTTCCTATTTGGGTGGAGTGATCTATAGATGTCTGTTAAGTCCAATTGCTTCATTACCTCCAATAATTCTCTTAATTCTCTATTAGGTTTCTGTCCGATTGACCTGTCCATTGGAGAGAGAGGTGTATTGAAGTCTCCTACTACAAGTGTGTGTGGTTTAATGTCTGCCTTCAGTTCTAGTAATATTTCTTTTAGATAAGTGGGTGCTTTTGTATTAGGGGCATAGATACTCAGGATTGACACGTCTTCCTGATGACTTGTTCCTGTTATAAGTATAAAGTGTCCATCTCGATCTCTTCTGATTGATTTTAGTTTGAAGTCAGTTTTTTAGAAATTAATATGGCCACACCTGCTTTTTTCTTAGGACCATTTGTTTGAAAGATCTTTTTCCAACCCTTTACTCTGAGTAGATGCCTGTCTTTGTTGTTGAGATGTGTTTCTTGCAAACAGCAGAATGTTGGAACCTGTTTTCGTATCCAATCTCTTAGCCTGTGCCTTTTTATAGGTGAAATGAGACCATTAATATTAAGTGATATTAATGACCAGTGGTTGTTTACTCCAGTTATTCTTCGTGTTTTTGGTAGTAGAGTTTGTGTGTCTCCCTTCTTTGAGTTGTGCTGGTAAAGGGTCTTTAGATGCCTGAGTTCTTGTAGGCAGTGTTGGCCATGTTGGATTCCTTGGGTTGTGATTTTCCTTCTATTACCTTCTGTAAGGCTGGATTTGTGGCTACGTATTGCATAAATTTGTTTTTATCCTGGATTGTCTTGTTTTCTCCATTGGTAGTGAATGATAGTTTGGCTGTGTATAGTAGTTTGGGTTTGCATCCATGGTCTCTTAGCTTCTGCAGTACCTCTATCCAGGACCTCCTGGCTTTCATGGTTTCCATAGAGAAGTCAGGTGTAAGTCTGATCGGTTTACCTTTATAAGTTACTTGGCCTTTTTCCTTTGCAGCTCTTAATATTCTTTCTTTAACCTGTATATCCTGTGTTTTGATTATTATATGGTGAGGGGATGTTTTTCTTTGATCCAATCTGTTTGGTGTTCTGTATGCTTCTTGCATATTCAAAGGCATATCTTTCTTTATGTTGGGAAAGTTTTCTTCCATAATTTTGTTAAAAATATTTTCTGGGTCATTGAACTGTGACCCTTCTCCTTCTTCTATTCCAATTATTCTTATGTTTGGTCTTTTTATTGTGTCCCATATTTCCTGTATGTTTTGTGATGAGAATTTGTTGGCTTTGCTGTTTTCTTTGATCAGTCTGTTTATTTTCTCTATGGTGTCCTCAGAATCAGAGATTCTTTTTCTATTTCTTGTATTCTATTGATTATGCTTGTTTCTGTAGGCTCTGCTTGTTGACCTGGATTTTCCATATCCAGCTGGTGCTCAGCTTGTGCTTTCTTCCTTGCTTTCCTTTCAGTTTTCAATTCTTGAACTGTTTCCATTACCTGTTTGATCATTTTTTTCTTGGTTTCCCAGGGTATCCTGTACCTGTTTGATCATTTTTTCTTTGTTTCCCAGGGTATCATGGACATATTTTCTCATTTCTTCAAACTTTTGGTCATACTTCTCATTCATTTCTATAAGAGCATTTTCACATGTTGTTTAATGCACTCTATTGCTTTCATAAAGTCAATTTTTTCCACTTCATCCGTATTAGGGTGTTCAAGTCCTTCTGATTTAAGGTATCACTACTACCCAGCAACCTCTTTCTTTCCCTATTTAGTACATATCCATATGCTAATGCACTCCACACATCAATGACTCACATTGTATCCTTATTTGTTGTACTAAGTAGACAAATCTCCTTTATAATTTTTTTCTCATACCCAACAGCTTCATGCTAAGGCTGCTGTAAAGCATGCACGAAAGTGACAGCATCACTCTGTGACTATATTAGACTGATGAGCAATTCTTTGCATCATATATAATCCAGATGTCATATACTTAACATAGATAAAAACACACCTTGTTCCTTTGACCTAGTCAGTACCCTCCCATTGAAATGAAATCCAGCTTCTTTTTTCAAAAGATTTATTTATTATACAATATTCTGCCTGCATGTATGTATCTCTGTGCGCCAGAAGAGGGCATCAGATCTCATTATAGATGGTTATGAGCCACAATGTGGTAACTGGGAATTGAAATCTGGACCTTTAGAAGGGCAGCTCTTATCATCTGAGCTATCGATCCAGCCCAAAATTCAGCTTCTTAATCCCTGTCCACATCCTATGAGCCCTAAACAAGGGTAGTCAATGAAATTCAGTTGTCTTATAGACAAGGCTGGTCTTGAAACTCAAGTCCATAAAAACTAAACACCTCAACGTAAAGCCAGCCATGTTGAACATTATACTGACAGTGGTGTAGTACACTTGAATACATTGGCACAGTCAACCTAAATGTAATGCCAGCCCCTCAGAAAATAAGAGAAACAATTAAGAAATGAGACATTCTGAAACAGAAAATATTCTGTAAAGCAAAGGATATGGTCAACAAGACAATATACAGCCTACATTATGGGAAAATAACTTCACTGAAACTACATCACACAGAGGTCTGATCTTTAAAACATTCAAAGAACAGAAGAACTTGGTTATGAAAAGAACAAATAATCTAAAGAAATAAGGAAAACAACCCTAAACACAGAACTCTAAACAGAGGTATCTAAAATGTCTGAAAAACAATTAAGAAAATGTACAAAACCTTTAGTCATCAGAGAAATGCAAATCAAAACAACTCTTAGATTCCATCTTACACCTATAAAATGACGAAGACCAAAAACACTGATGGCACCTTAAGTTGGAGAGGTTGTTTAGAAAAGAAAACAGTTCTGCATTGATGGTACGAACGCAAGCTGGTACAGCCCCTTTGGATTTCAGTGTTATGATTTCTAATAAGAAAAATGGAAACAAGCTTACTCAAGGCCCAGGAATGTCACTTTTGTGTATATATCCAAAGAGTGATCAGTCACCTACAAGTTTTTGTGATCAACTCTGTTCATTGTGTCATTGCTTATCAAAGCCAGAACCTGGAAACAATCTAAATTCCCATTGACTGAAGAATTGATAAGGAAAATATGGGACATATATACAATGTAGTTCTATACAGTAATAAATAAATAAATAATGATTTCTTGAACGTTGCACGGAAATGGATGATGAAGGAAAGCATTCTTTTGAGTTAGGTAACCCAGACAAAGAAAAATAATTATCATATGTACTCACTTAAAGGAGGTTATTAAATATAAAGCAACAAAAACCAGATGAGAAACCATGATAAATAACTTAGACATTAATGAGGACACAAAGAGAGGCATATACTGATCTAATATATATGGGAAATAGAAAAACACAAGTTATCCTTAGTAAATTTTGAGTATTGGGAACTTGGGCAAGGGTGGAAGTGGGGAGGGGAGAGGAGGGGAGAGGAGCAATGACAAAATTAAGAGTTCAGTAAAAATCCATACAATAAAAAAGAAAAAATAAAATTCAATTGTTTTGTGATGCTTTTCACATAGTTGAGAGTCAATTTGTTTACCTGTTATCACAGAAAAATAAAGTACTAGTGAGAGGAAAAGTTGTCTCACTTATGGGCTGCATAAATTTTACATGGATTAGGAATTTGCTTTAAGGTTGTATCTATGCATGGCTTTCACTGGAGACCTCCATTGGTTTGTGTTAATTATTGGTGAGGCCTGGTGGCAAATATGGTGTCCTACATTTACTAATTAAAGGAGGCTCTCTCTCATGTCTCTTGTAACTTCCAATGCTTAAACTCCTCTTTGGAATAAACACAAAATGTAAGATGTCTAGTTTTTTTGTGGGGTTTCAGAAGCCAGCATTTTTAAACATCATATGTAGACATTATGTTCTCCATTACCTGTGAGTTCTCAGTGTCTTTAAAGTGAAGAATGCCACAACATGGATTAGACTGTATTGAAATAATATGAATTTTATCTGTAATATTTCTCCAGGGGTTTCTTTGACCAACTTGAAAGAATTTTTATAAAATTAAGAGTGTATCAATATGTATCATTTGTACATAGTTAACAAAGGTCATCAAAAATGGATGCAAGAAACTTTTCCATTACAGGGGTAACAAAACCTTTAATACGAGTATGGAAATCTCTGGTAATACTAACGTTCACACTAAGAAACAGAATAGTCTATTGCCCTTTGATGCTAAACGCCCCTTGTCAAAGGTAGAGTCCTAATATATACAAATCTACACTTGCCCTATATCTCAGTTTTATTGGAGGGAATGAGTTTAACTTCCACAAACAAATTCTACCAATTTAAGACATTTGGAAATGAGAGAAGAAAAAGAAAAGAAAAAAAATTTGAACAAAAGAAGAACCAAGGAAAAAGCTGTATAAGAATATAAGATTACAAATTAAAATATGTTTGAGTTCCAAAAATGATAAAGGATAGAAAATGATGATATAAAAGGAGAAGTAAGGAATGTTTAACAAAATGTAAAAGGGACATGGCAGTGTAAACAATTTCTTTTTAAAATGGCCACAGTTTATGCAAATAAGTTTTCTCAAACACAAGGCAACTGAAATAATTTTATTATCAAATCACAGTATAAAATTGTACAATCCAGAACAAAAACTATTGAAAATATACAAGTTCATGATGAATATAGAAATAAGACATTTGAGTAAACCATGATTTCCTAAAGAAATTGGGAATGGTTTTTTAAATTCTTAAACACAAACAGTGATTGGAAAGAGATATAATATTCTTGAAATGTACAAAAGTAAGAGAACCTTGGGAAATTGTATGTGTTTGAGTACACAACAAATAAATATATGTTGAAACTACAAATGAAAACCTAAATATCATTGCACAGATAAAAAATAGCAAAGATCATAATCAGGAAACATTTAGCTAAGACCAAAAATAAAAGAAACTTGAACCAGAAAATAATAAACAAACCAACAAACACTTAAATCTATAGAAAGATCACCATGAATGACAAATATTCAATTCGAGAAAACAGTTATTTAAGGAAACTAACATAATGATTGTACAAGATTGAACTGAGATACTGAAGACAAGGTGAAGGACGAAGAAAGAAAAAAATTAAAGAAGAGAAAGGGACACTAAGGCTACCCATCCAGAGCTAGCCGGGAGTCCCTCCCTTCCAGGCAGGTCTCAAGGCTCCCGGTAAGGGAGCTCGGGCACATATAGAAGGTGCCCCAGGGCCTCCAGGGGTCTCCTGGACCCAGCACCGCCTCCCATGGCCTTCCTCTTGTCCCCGGATCTTTGGGCTACCAGGCGGCCCTGCCTAGGTGCTTTGGAGTTCCACCTGGACGGGTGAGTGTCTCCTATTCAGGGGCGGGGTGTCCCAGAAGCAAGCACAAACTCCCATCCCCCAGCTCCTTCTGCAGGGCTGTCTTCCTTAAGCACGACCCAACCCCCCATTGCACCACCCCACAACCCTGCCCTGCCATCTGCTCAGACCAGTGCTGAAACCTGTTTTAAGCTCCTACACTAAGGTTACCCATCCAGAGCTAGCTGGGAGTCCCTGCCTTCCAGGCAGGTCTCAAGGCTCCCTGTATAGAAGCTCGGGCACATATAGAAGGTGCCCCAGGGCCTCCAGGGGTCTCCTGGACCCAGCGCCGCCTCCCACGGCCTTCCTGGCCTTCCTCTTGTCCCCGGATCTTTGGGCTACCAGGCGGCCCTGCCTAGGTGCTTTGGAGTTCCATCTGGACGGGTGAGTGTCTCCTATTCAGGGGCGGGGTGTCCCAGAAGCAAGCACAAACTCCCATCCCCCAGCTCCTTCTGCAGGGCTGTCTTCCTTAAGCACGACCCAACCCCCCATTGCACCACCCCACAACCCTGCCCTGCCTTCTGCTCAGACAAGTGCTGAAACCGGTTTTAAGCTCCTACACTAAGGCTACCCATCCAGAGCTAGCCGGGAGTCCCTGCCTTCCAGGCAGGTCTCAAGGTTCCCTGTAAGGGAGCTCGGGCACATATAGAAGGTGCCCCAGGGCCTCCAGTGGTCTCCTGGACCCAGTGCCGCCTCCCACGTCCTATTGGTGTCCGACTGGTGTCCGAGTTGTGGTGCTGAGGAGTTCCATCTGGACGGGTCGGTTCATGCTTCTACACTGAAGAGATACACCCAGAGAGTCAGTCACAGCAAAGACTGGACCAAGACACCAGTCCTCTCCAGGCTCCATTTGAAGGAAGAGATGGGAAGGCGCCAATGCAAGAATTCCCCCAACAATCTGAAAGGCAACATGTCATCACCAGAATCCAGGGATCCCGAAATAAGAAGAATTGTACACCCTACTCCAGAAGAATTAGAAGAAATCGACTCAAAAGTGAATTATATGAAAATAATAGAAGACCTTAAACAGGAGGTGAAAAACTGCCATAAACAATTAGAGATGACAAACAAAAAGGTAGAGGAAATGAATAAATCGCTCAAAGATACCCAAGAAAACCAAGAGAAACAAGAAAAGGCAATCAAACAGGTAAGAGAAGCGGTTCAAGACTTGAAGAATGAAATGGAAGTAATGAAGAAAACACAAACCGAGGGAAGGATGGAGATGGAAAACCTGGGTAAACGAACGGGAACTACAGAGACAAGTACTGCCAACAGAATACAAGAGATTGAAGAAAGAATCTCAGACGCTGAAGATACCATAGAGAAAATAAACGTACTGATCAAAGAAAACAACAAATCCAACAAGCTCTCATCACAAAACGTTCAGGAAATCTGGGACACAATAAAAAGACCAAACCTAAGAATAATTGGATTCGAAGAAGGAGAAATGCAGCTCAACGGTCCAGAAAATATATTTAATAAAATTATAGAAGAAAACTTTCCCAACCTAAAGAAAGATATACCTATAAAGATTCAAGAAGCATACAGAACACCAAATAGGCTGGATCAAAAAAGAACATCCCCTCGCCATATAATAATAAAAACACAAAGCATACACAATAAAGAAAGAATATTAAGGGCTGCAAAGGAAAAAGGCCAAGTTACTTATAAAGGTAAACCTATCAGACTTACACCTGACTACTCTATTGAAACCATGAAAGCCAGAAGGTCCTGGATAGATGTACTGCAGAAGCTAAGAGAACATGGATGCAAGCCCAGACTACTATACCCAGCCAAGCTTTCGTTCACTATAAATGGAGAGAACAAAATTTTCCTGGATAAATCAAATTTAAACAATATTTAGCCACAAATCCAGCCTTACAGAAAGTATTAGAAGGAAAACTACAAACCAAGGAGCCCAATAATGAACACAATAACTCAAACATCTAGACTCCCTTCACCAGTGCAACTCAAAGAAGGCAAACAAACTCTATGACTAAAAATCTGACCAGAGTTAACAACCACTGGTCATTAATATCCCTTAATGTCAATGGACTCAACTCACCTATAAAAAGGCACAGGCTAAGAGATTGGATACACAAACAGGATCCAACATTCTGCTGTTTACAAGAAACACACCTCAACCACAAAGACAGGCACCTACTTAGAGTAAAGCGATGGGAAAAGGTTTATCAAGCAAATGGTCCTAAGAAACAAGCAGGTGTGGCCATACTAATTTCTAACAAAGTTGACTTCAAACTTAAATCAATCAGAAGAGATGGAGAGGGACATTTCATACTCATAACAGGAACAATTCATCAGGATGAAGTCTCAATCCTGAATATCTATGCCCCTAATATAAAAGCACCCACGTACATAAAAGAAACATTACTAAAACTCAAGGATGCCATCAAACCGCACACACTAATAGTAGGAGATTTCAACACTCCTCTTTCACCAATGGACAGGTCAATCAGACAGAAACCTAACAGAGAAATAAGAGAATTAATGGAGGTAATTAATCAAATGGACTTAACAGACATCTATAGATCATTCCACCCAAATGGGAAAGAATATACCTTCTTCTCTGCAGCTCATGGAACCTTCTCGAAAATTGATCACATCCTCGGGAACAAAGCAAACGTACAGAGTTACAAAAAAATATTCGTAACCTCCTGTGTCTTATCAGATCACCATGGACTAAAGTTAGAATTCAACAACTATGCTACCCCCAGAAAGCCTACAAACTCATGGAAACTGAACAGTCAACTATTGACCCACACCTGGATCAAAGAAGAAATAAAGAAAGAAATTAAAGTCTTCCTTGAATTCAATGAAAATAAAGAAACAACCTACTCAAACTTATGGGACACTATGAAAGCAGTACTAAGGGGAAAGTTCATAGCCCTAAGTGCCCACTTAAAGAAAACAGAGAAAGCACACATTGGAGACTTAACAGCCCACCTGAAAGCTCTAGAAAAAAAAGAAGCAGACTCACCTAGGAGGAGTAGAAGAATGGAAATAGTCAAACTGAGGGCAGAAATCAACAAAATAGAAACACAGAAAACAATCCAAAGAATCAATGAAACAAAAAGCTGGTTCCTGGAGAAAATCAACAAAATTGATAAACCCCTATCCAAACTAATCAAACAGCAGAGAGAGAATATGCAAATTAGTAAGACCAGAAATGAAAAGGGGGACATAACCACAGACATAGAGGAAATTCAGAGAATCATTAGATCTTACTACAAAAACCTGTATGCCACAAAACTGGAAAATGTAAAAGAAATGGACACATTTTTAGATAGATACCATATACCAAAGCAAAATCAGGACCAGGTGAACAATTTAAATAGACCTGTGAGTCGTGAAGAATTAGAAGCTGTTATCAAAAACCTCCCTACCAAAAAAAGTCCAGGACCAGATGGTTTCAATGTGGAATTCTACCAGAACTTCCAAGAAGACCTAATGCCTATACTCCTTAATGTATTTCACAATATAGAAACAGAAGAGTCATTGCCAAATTCCTTTTATGAAGCTACAGTCACTCTGATACCAAAACCACACAAAGACTCAACCAAGAAAGAGGATTACAGGCCAATCTCACTCATGAACATCGACGCAAATATCCTCAACAAAATACTGGCAAACCGTATCCAAGAACACATTAGAAAAATTATCCATTATGATCAAGTAGGCTTCATCCCAGAGATGCAAGGCTGGTTCAACATACGAAAATCTATCAATGTAATCCATCATATAAATAAACTGAAAGAAAAAAAACATATGATCATTTCTTTAGATGCTGAAAAAGCTTTTGACAAAATTCAACATCCCTTTATGATAAAAGTCTTGGAGAGATTAGGGATTCAAGGGTCATACCTAAATATAATAAAAACTATTTACAGCAAGCCGACAGCTAACATCAAACTAAACGGAGAGAATCTCAAAGCCATCCCGCTAAAATCAGGAACACGACAAGGCTGTCCACTCTCTCCATACCTCTTCAACATAGTGCTTGAAGTTTTAGCAATAGCAATAAGACAACATAAGGGGATCAAGGGGATTCGAATTGGAAAGGAAGAAGTTAAACTTTCGTTATTTGCAGATGATATGATAGTGTACATAAGCGACCCCAAAAACTCCACCAAAGAACTCCTACAGCTGATAAACACATTTAGTAATGTGGCCGGGTACAAGATCAACTCCAAAAAATCAGTCGCCTTCCTATACACAAAGGATATGGAAGCAGAGAGGGAAATAAGAGAAGCTTCTCCTTTCACGATAGCCACAAACAGCATAAAATATCTTGGGGTAACTCTAACCAAAGAAGTGAAAGATCTATTTGACAAGAACTTTAAGGCATTGAAGAAAGAAATTGATTAAGATACCAGAAAATGGAAGGATCTCCCATGCTCCTGGATTGGGAGGATCAACATAGTAAAAATGGCAATCCTACCAAAGGCAATCTATAGATTCAATGCAATCCCCATCAAGATCCCATCACAATTCTTCACTGATCTTGAGAGGACAATAATCAACTTTATATGGAAAAACAAAAAACCCAGGATAGCCAAAACAATCTTATACAATAAAGGAACTTCTGGAGGCATTACCATCCCTGACTTCAAACTCTACTACAGAGCTTCAGTAATGAAAACAGTGTGGTATTGGCATAAAAACAGAGAAGTCGACCAATGGAATCGTATCAAAGACCCGGATCTTAACCCACAAACCTATGAACACCTCATTTTCGATAAAGGTGCTAAAAGTATACAATGGAAGAAAGAAAGCATCTTCAACAATTGGTGCTGGCACAACAGGATGTCAACCTGTAGAAGAATGAAAATAGACCCATATCTATCACCATGCACAAAACTCAAGTCCAAATGGATCAAAGACCTCAATATCAATCTGAACACACTGATCCTGATAGAAGAGAAAGTGGGAAGTACCCTACAACGGATGGGCACAGGCGAACGCTTCCTAGGTACAACCCCAACAGCACAGTCATTAAGGGCAACATTGAATAAATGGGACCTACTGAAACTGAGAAGCTTCTGTAAAGCAAAGGACACTGTCACTAAGACAAAAAGGCAACCCACTGACTGGGAGAAGATCTTCACCAGCCCGGCAACAGACAAAGGTCTGATCTCCAAAATATATAAAGAACTCAAGAAACTAGACTTTAAAATACTAATTAACCCAATTAAAAATGGGGCACTGATCTGAAGAGAGAATTCTCAACAGAAGAAGTTCAAATGGCCAAAAGATACTTAAGGTCATGCTCAGCCTCCTTAGCGATCAGGGAAATGCAAATCAAAACAACATTGAGATATCATCTTACACCTGTCAGAATGGCTAAAATCAAAAACACCAATGATAGCCTTTGCTGGAGAGGCTGTGGAGAAAGGGGTACCCTCATCCATTGCTGGTGGGAATGCAAACTTGTACAACCACTTTGGAAAGCAGTGTGGCGGTTTCTCAGGAAATTCGGGATCAATCTACCCATGGACCCAGCAATGCCACTCTTGGGAATATACCCACGAGATGCCCGATCATATGACAAGGACATTTGTTCAACTATGTTCATAGCAGCATTATTTGTAATAGCCAGAAACTGGAAACAACCTAGATGCCCTTCATTGGAAGAATGGATGAAGAAAGTGTGGAATATATACACATTAAAATACTACTCAGCGGTAAAAAATAATGACTTCGTGAATTTTGCATGCAAATGGATGGAAATAGAAAACACTATCCTGAGTGAGGTAACACAGACCCAAAAAGATGAACATGGGATGCACTCACTCATAATTGGTTTCTAGAGATAAATAAAGAACCTTCATCTGACGAAGGATGGAGATAGAGACAGAGACCCACACTGGAGCACCGGACTGAGCTCCCAATGTTCCAATGAGGAACAGAAGGAGGGAGAATATGAGCAAATATGTCAGGACCACAAGCGATGCACCCACCCACAGAGACAGTGGGGCTGATCCATTGGGAGCCAACCAAGGCCAGCTGGACTGTGACTGAAAAGCATGGGATAAAACCGGACTCCTTGAATTTGGCGGACAATGAGGGCTGCTGACAAGGCAAGAACAATGGCACCGGGTTTTGATCCTACTTCATGTCCTGGTTTGTGGGAGCCTAGCCAGTTTGGATGATCACCTTTCTAGACCAGGATTGAGGGGGGGAGGACTTTGAACTTTCCACAGGGCAGGGAAGCCTGACTGCTCTTCAGTCTGGATATGGAGGGGGAGGAGGGGGGAGGGGGGAGGAGTGGGGGTGGGGGAGGGAAATGGGAGGCGGGAGGAGGCAGAAATTTATTTTTTTCCAATATAAAAAAAACTAAAAAAAAAGAGGATAGCTTACAAACTTTTGTTTGGATGTCCAATGGTTAAACCTCTAGTGATAATATTCTTATGGGAGACCTTGAGCTGCTAGGTAAAATTCTTACAAAAAACAGTTTCCAATAGAGAGCTTAAAACAGCTGCCTAACAGGTACTCAAGCAGGTAAAGTACAAATCCACAGATAAAGTATACAATAATAAACAAATACAGTATATTAATTATAATTCAGCTATGGAAATTGTGTATATTAGATGTAAAACTTATTATACAACAGCTTTATAAAACATGCTGCTTATGGTTAAATCTTCTCAGATTTGCTAGTTAAGATATTAAAATCTTAATTTAAACCAGTAGCCTGTCTAATATAAAAGGACAGGATAGAATCTGGACAATGGTTTAACAAATTATTGACTATGATCAATGTTTCTTATACTAAACCGTAGATTCATTGATAATTTTAAGATTGATTCCTGGACAATTGCCTTTGCTAAATTCAAAGGCCAAAAACAATGGTCTTTTCCCAGATCACTGCTACTATTTATGCACCTTTATCTTGCTAATGTTATAGCAAAAAAATCCCTTAAAGGATTTTATGCTAAATTTTACAAATGACTCTTCCAATGGAGGAACTGAATATAGGGCTAACAATAATAAAAATTATGGAGCATAACAAGGCTCCTTCAAAGCAACTCATAAAAGTTGCCAGCAGATCCTGATGCAAACGGATATGGCTTGATGACACCAAGCTTACCTTTAATAAGACGAGGTGAAAAGCCCTTGCAATGCATTATGAAAAAACCCGACCTGTATATATATTTGGGGTCGAGGACGTGTTTGTGCTTTTTTCACAGAAAGAAAATAAATCCTGGACGTGATGTCGAGGCTGCGGACACAGAGGAGTGCCAGACTTCCAGAGATGATTGAGGAGAGGTCCTTGGTCCGGTCTTCCCTGCCCCCAAGGAAAGGAGTGCCTGCTAACAAAACCACCTACACCACTCTGCAGAGGGTCATC
>CADCXT010003177.1:0-14746 GCA_902806775.1 Microtus agrestis | reverse complement strand
CTCAGGTACTTTGTTCCTGATCCCGAGTGGGCACACAAACATCCGAACACACAAATGCCATTTAAGTGCTTATATATTTTGCGTTTGTACCAGTGCACAGCTCAGGAAGCCGTGTTTTAAAATGGTGCAGCTTCTTTCCTGCTGCTATTGCTGAGTTGGGAAAATTTCTCTATGGCACCCCACCAGCAAACAGAAAAAGGCTGTGTTAAACTGTGTATTTGTGTCTAGAATTCCTTTTAAAGCCCTCTTAGGTTTTACGTGGAGTTAGTCGACAACGTTGAGGAGCCAATCTGTTGTAGGAAGAACAGCCTGCGTTCCTGTCACTGGGCTAGCTTAGCCCCTGAAATAACCATACAGAAATTGTATTAATTAAATTACTGCCTGGCCCATTAGCTCTAGCCTCTTATTGGCTTACTCTGACATCTTGATTAACCCATCTCCATTAACGTGTATTGCCACTTGACTATGGCTTACCAGCATGAGTCTAACCGTGTCCCTCTCGGGCAGGAGAGGCATGGTGTCAGCCACACTTCCCTTCTTCCCAGCATTCTGTTCTGTCTACTCCATTCAACTAAGGGCTGCCCAATCAAAAGGCCAAGGCAGTTTCTTTATTCAACCAATGAAAGTAATACAAATACAGAAGGACCTCCTACACCAAGGTAGAGCCAAGTTTAAGGCCAGCCTGGTCTACAAGCAGCACTTCAGTTAAATAAAGGACATTAGTAAGACTCTAGTGCAGTGACTGACTACCTTCTGTAATTCTCTGGCCTGACTAGACACCTGCATGCATATGTACATGTACAAGACAAAAAGCAGAAAAACTCACATCACATGGATATAGATAAAATAAATCTTTCTAAATTAAATTTTTCATTTATTTTATATCCCAAGTGTGATTTACCCCATTCCTCTTCTCCAGTTCCCTCCCCCCATGTCCTGTTCACCCCCAAATTCACTCCTCCTCTCTCTCATTTATAAAGGAGCAAGACTCAATGAGTGTCAACAAAGCATGACTTATCCAAACAGGGAAGAAAATAGAGCAGCCAAATTGCAGCCTGGACACGGCCTGAAACTCAGCATCACACCCCATCCCACAACACTACACTCCTACCCCCACCCCTACTCACAACCCAGGCACCCATCTTCCCATGCCAAGCCCCATGCCTCCTCCATCGGGGACACAAATGACTTGCAGGAATGAGGGGCACGTTGGGGCACAATGAGGGTGCTAGGTGAGGAAGGAGATGGAAGGGAGAGAAGGCTGGACACTACTGGCTCTGGACCCTGGCTCCAGGCTGTGACAGAGGACTGAGGAGAGCCCAGCTGGCAGGTGGGTTGATGGCGGGCTGGTCAGCCAACTGACTTGGCCTGGTGTGACCAAGCCAGGTTCAAGGGCATTGGGCAGGGAGGGTTTGTCGGGACTAGGTGGCTGAAAAGAGTGAAGAGGACTTGCAGATGGGTGTGCAGACAAGCACAGCAGAAACAGGCTCTTTGGGCACAGCAGCGAGTGCTACCTCCGTCTGTGGCTATACCACCCTGAAAGAGCCCAATCTCCTTTAATCTCAGAAGATAGACTGGGTTGGGCCTGGTTAATACTTTGATGGGAGACCTCCTGGGAATATCAGATGCTGTGGGCTTTACTTTTGGCCTTTTTGGCTCCTGTGGCCTTTGCAGCAGGCCGCAGGTCAAGAGTCACACTGGACAGGACAGGCTACTGCTGTCTTTGCACATTGGAAAGAGTGTGCAACTCTGATAAGGTTTGAAATCCATCCACTGTTCAGAGCCTGATGCACACAGGAAATCCACAAGGGGAAACACCCCAATGGGGAATCCCAGGACCTTCTAAAGAGCTAAGAATCACAAAGTGTTGGCTTATGAGTGATATGTAGCCCAAGCTGGCCTTGAACCAGACCAAATCCTGGGCCAGCCACCACCTCACTTGGCTCCTCAGCTCTCCAGCTCCCCAGATCCACAGGCAGGTTGGTGGGTGGATGCTGGCTCCAGACATTGGGTATAGACAACTTGGCCTGGAAAACTGGGACAGCCCAGGGAACAGGATGCCAAATACACCACCACCTGCCCTCCTGCAGGCCCTGTGACCTGGGCTATTGTTGGGTGGGTGCTCCAGACCAGAGCTGGCCAGGCTCTGGCAAGGACTCAGTAACGTGAGAGGGTGCTGTAGCCAGAGCCAGTGCCAGAGAGGGAGGGGTGGGGTACAAAGGATGCCTGGGATAGCAGTCCTGCAAAGCATACCACTGTGTACTCAGCAACAGATCGCCAACCCCCTCCAAGCTCAGGACCCTATGGAAGCAGTCTGTAAGAAAACCTGCTCTCCCCAGATGCGCACTTCTACACCCACCCCAAGGGACTGGGGGTATAAGCCAACCTGTGTGCCTGCTTGCCTGTGTATAATGTGCATGTTTATGTGGGTGAACGTTCATTTGTGTAGGCCACAATGTGACGTGTGTGTGTGTGTGTCTGTGGTAGTGCGTGCATGCATATGCTTAGGTGTCTTTGTCTGGGTTTTTGCTTGGGTGTATTTTTTGTGGGGAGAAGGAGTGTGTGTTCTTGTATTGTGTGTGTGTGTGTTGTGCATGCCTGCTTGTGTATGTGTGTTTGGGTGTGTCCACCTGATTGTGTGTCTGTGTAGGCTCTGATCATGTGCATTCATGAGTGTGCTTGGGTGTCTTCCTACGTGTGTGAGTGTGTGTGTGTATGCCCAAGTACTTTAATGCACACATGCATGTGTGTACATGCGCGTGTATAGGAGTGGGAGCCTACTGGCACTGGTGCCCTCTAGGACTCGCTCAGCTGCTGGGCTTGTCCCAGGTGGGGCGGGATTGCAGATACCAACATCTGGTTGTCTACTGAGGCCAACCTGAGGAGCCAATGACTGGCACAGTGATGGAATCAGTGAAGTGGAGGCTAACCACCGAGGTCCAAGATGGATATAAAGTCATGTAGCTGGAAGCTCAGGTGCTGATCCACTCACCAGGTAAAACTATCATGAAGCTGCTTGGTCACCCTGAATCAAGGAGAGAGGTCAGTGCTGTGGGCTTCAGATGCCAGATGAGTGCCTCCTGACCCAGAGCTGGGCTCGAAGGAACAGATGATTCTTCTTGATGGAGGAAGGTCATTGGTTAATTAATAAAGAAACTGCTTGGCCCTGATAGGTTAGAACATAGGTGGGTGGAGTAAACAGAACAGAATGCTGGGAGGAAGGGGAAGTGAGCTCAGATGCCATGCTCCCCTCTCCCGGGCAGACGCAATGAAGCTCCGACCCAGGATGGACGTAGGCTAGAATCTTCCCAGTAAGCGCACCTCGGTGCTACACACATTAATAGAAATGGGCCAGGCAGTGTTTAAATGAATACAGTCTGTGTGTTGTTAGTTTGGGGCATAAGCTAGCCAGGCGGCCGGGAGCCAGGCTGTGGGAAGAGGCCCGCAGCTCCTACAACACCTTCTTGAGTCTTCCTTGATGGCAAAAGTGGTGGGTGGGGGTGCAGTGATCCCATTGGGAATAAGGATAGTTAGCCCCAGATAGTTCTGTCCCAGGACCTGCCAATGCCCCCACTGACCACAAACAGAGAGCACCGAGACGCATGTTGCAAGTTCCCTAGGAACCATCTGCCCAGGAGCATCTTCCATGATGGCCAGCTTGCCATTCTCTCCTCTTTCCTGCGCACTGCAGGGCTTCACAGGGAGGGACTGGATGGCACCAATGGTGATGGGGTGGGGCTAGGGGTGTGGGTGTGGTTGAACATGGGGCCGAACTGGAAGCCAAGGAGCTTGCATTACAAGTTCCAAAGAGAAAAATCAAGTATCCTCCTGATCTCCCATGCATGCACAAGCCTTGGTGAATATGCACACTCATGAACATGCACACCATCTTTCTAACCCAATCCCAGTCTTAGGGTTTTCTTGATTCTCCATGAGAAGGGGAAAACCAGGATAGATCAGGAGGAGCAGGGGGAAAAGGAAGTAGAAGAGAAGGAAGAGGAAAAGGAGGTGGAGAAGCCTGCAGTTCCCCAATAATGAGAGGCTAGCACCTAGGGACTACCCACTACATCCAGGTACCACAGTAGAGCACTTACAGGACAGTGTCTACCCTGTCTGGGAGGATGTCCCATGTGATCCAATGTCTTTACCTGTACCTAACTGGGCACCTCCCCTGGGAGCTTGTGGTAGATACTGCCAGAAAAGAAAGCTGCCACAATGTAGTCGGGGCAGTGCCTTGAGTTCCTCATCCCACCCCCATTCCACCACACCACACCACACCCCCACCCCACCCCTACTCACACCCGGGTGCCCACCTTCCCACCCCAAGCCCCATGCCTCCTCCTCCGGGGACACAAATGGCCTGCAGGAAGGAGGACGGCTCTCACTTGCTGAAAGGCAAAAGCTGGCTACCTGGCAACAGTCCCATGATGGGGTTGGGGATAGAGTCAGGGTCCAAAGCCAGTCCATGCCCTAGAAGTTGCTGAGGCCCTTTCAAATCCAACACCCGTGGATTTTTCACCACCAGGACAAGGGAGGACCTGGTTTGTGGGCCAACTAATCTGACAGAGGCATCGTTAATTCTGGCCTTGTCTTTCCTCATTTACTTTAGCCTGAAAACTTAAGGGGAAAACTAATCTCTTAAAGTGAGGGAAAAAAGATGTATGGCATATGTTGTGTGAGGGTGCCCTATGAGGAAGGGGAGAGAAGGCAGAGAAGACTGGACACTTCTGGGCCTGGACCCTGACTCCAGGCCAGGGCAGAGGACTAAGGAGGGCACAGCTGGTAGGCAGATGACCCAAGCAACCAACCCCTTTGTCAGTGCCTACCTGTGCACCTCCCCTGGGAACTTATGGTAGAAGCTACCAGAAAAGTGAGTTTCCAAAATGTAGCCCGGGTAGGGCCACGAACTTCTCACCCCACCCCCACTTTTACTCCCTTCCCGGGTGCCCACCTTCTCACCCCAAGTCCCATGCCTCATTCACTGAGGACATGTTGGGGGACATGCCAAAGTCCAGGGACAAGGCAAGTAGGAGTGGCCAACTAGGGTTTGCCTACTTTCTCTGTGTCCACATTCACCTAGGGTACTTGCCTGCTTCACTGAAGCTTGGCAAAAGCTCTACCACACTCTGACACCACTGGCCTTCTCAGAACCAATTAAAGCATAATCAATTACTTAATAATCTTGACAATCTGTGCATGTGTTGAGAACATTATTTGCCATTCCCTAGCAATGTAATTATATATTATAGACTATGACTTACTTGTCATGCAATTATTCTAGGCTATGAGCTATAAATATATAATGAAATTGATTTACCTATCTAATGAGATCATCAATAGTATCTAAGATGTTTGAAATGAACTTTACAAAATCAAGGTTTTCAATTAGTAAAGACTGTAGAATAAAGTGTTTTGTCTCTACCTGGGTGATCATAAATAAATAATTATTAATTGATTTCATTCTTTCCACCAACAAAGGTGATAACTTTTGGTCCCCATAGTAAATGAGTCTATGGAGCACTAAAATAAACTATGAAGATTTTTTTGAGAGTTTTCAACTTACTTTTGGTACATAAATGACTGGGATTAACTAAATCGCATTAAGTAAAAACAAAACTAATGGTAGACTGCTGTTTTAAAATTTTGGCCTTGTCTTTCCTCCTCATTTTAGACTGAAAACATAAGGGGAAAACTAATCTCTGAAAGTGAGGAATAAAGATGTATGGCATATGTTGTGTGAGTGTGTTCCTGGGTGCCACGCCAGTGCGGCTTGGATGCCGAAACCGGCATGGGATGCCGGGCAATGCAGGGAGAAGAACAGCAACCTTTATTTTACCCCAAACTAGAGCCTTTTATATCTTTAGGCAGCTTGCCGGAGACATGCTAAGCAGCCAGACATCAAGATCAGGGCATCTGTGTACTGGGAATGCTTATGTGGAAAACCACTTGTCAGAAAGAACACAAACATCCTTGTTGATTACAGAGGACAAGGAAGTTTAGCTGTTGGTCAGGGGGAGAGAGGTCACACCACCTGGGGAGTCAGGAAACACATATCTTTATGTAAATACCAGGACCAATAATACATAAAATGATGGTTACATAAAAGTTCAACTTGAAGAACCAACGAGTTTATCAGGGTTGCTTACAGGAGCTGGGATGATTTAAGTATTGTCGTATCACCAGAAAGTCCACCCCAGCATGAATGATGATTCATGAATGTTGTAGCCTTGGAGTTCTCTGCTAGACTTACAGGAAGCTCCCCAGGCTGGAGAATCTCCTCCAGGAAGCTTAGCTGCTCAGACAATGTTCTCATCAGAAGTTGTTTACAACTTCCAGAAGCTTGGGCAGGGCCCTTGTGACTCTTGACTAAGCTCCCCAGGACTTGGAAGGTTGTTTCCTTACTAAGTCTCAGGAGCTCCTTCAATGAGACAATGTTTCTATTCAGAGGACCTGCTACACTCCACTCCTTTGATGACTCTAGTTTTCTCTGCACCCTATTTTCTGTGATAGTCTCAGCCTTCCTGTTAGTGACAAGAATACCTATGTGTGACACAGCCAAGGTTACTTGTTCTTAAGGACTATGCCAATGATTATGACTCTCTTAAATACTCTTATCTATTGCAAAAATCAAGTTTTGTTTCAGGACAAGTAACAAATGACAGCAATAGCATCAGTGCAAATATTTAGAGATAGCTTGACAGGCACGTCAAGATAATAGAATAATTGCATGGCAAGTAACTCATAATCTAGAGTATATAATTACAATGCTAGGAAATCGCAAAGGATGTTCTCAAAACATGCACAGATTGTGAATATTCTTAAATAATAACATTTGTTAACTAGTTCTGAGACAGCCAGTGGTGTCAGAGTGTGGGTCATGTGTTGGAGCTTTCCCCAAGCTGCAGTGCAGCAGGCAGGGTACCCTAGGTGAGTGTGGGCACAGAACTAGGAGTCCAACCCTAGCTGGCCGCTCCTGCTCGCCTTGTCCCTGGCCTTTGGCATGTATCCCAGCTCAGCTTTCATTTTGCTCCTTTGCCATTACCCAGTAAGGCATGGACAGTGGCCTCCTTGCATTCTGCTCCAAAACCTCACAGCCTGCCTGGTCCTGGCAGGATAGAGCCTTCCAATCAGATGCTTCCAATCAGATTGCTGGAGATGACATAACTGTCCCTCCAATGGCTTTAGCAGTGTGTAAGAGGAGCCTGCAAGCTTATGTCAGGGCTTTTGCCCCCTAGCTCTGCATCCACACTCACTTAGGCTACCCTGCTCCACAGCAGCTTGGCAACAGCTCTGTCACATGACAGCTCTAACACCACTGGTCATCACAGAACCAGTTAACACAAAGTCTGCTACTTAATACCACTCTGTGCATGTTTTGAGAACAGTCTTTGCCATTTCCTAGTAATGTAATTACTCTAAAATATGGGTTACATTCCATGCAGTATTTTAGGCTATGAGTTATGAATGTATAATGAAAGTGTTTTTCCTCTTTAAAGAAAATGTCAATAGTATCTATGGAGTTTGAAATAAACTTTACAGAATTAAGGCTTATAAGTGGCTGTTTTAAGTTGTTGTGTGTTTGACCTATAGATGCTGGAATTTGTTCTCAAGAAAAAAAATCTTGTAGATTGTAGATATAGGTGGTGGTCTTGGTTGACCCTAACAGTTCATTTGAGCATTTTTATATTGATAAGCATCAATTGTTGTTATAATTTTTTTAAAAAAATATTTATGCTTCTCTCGTACAATACACCCAGACCACAGTTTCTCATTCCTCTCTTCCTTGTTCTCCTCTTTCTCCAAAGCCACCCTTCACTCTGATTCCACATAGAACAGAGCAGACCTCCCAGAGAGAACCGAATACAGCACAAGGAGATGCAGTTAAGATCAGGCACAAATGCTCACTCTAAGACTAGAGGAGACAACTCAGTTGGAGGAAAAGGATACCAAGAGCAGACAAAAGAGTCAGAGACAGTTCCACTTTTCCACTGTTAGAAGTCCCACAAGAAGACTGAGCTACACAATCATAATACAGACAGCCTCTCAGTGACTCATGCAGGCTCTGGGATTGCTGCTTTACTCTCTGTGAGCTCCCATAAACCCTGCCCAGCTGATTCCTCAGGCCCTGCTCACTTAGTATCAGCCAATCCTCTGATTTCCACAGTTCCTCCTCCCCCTCTTCTGAGCTCTGAGGGGAAGGACCTAATGGAAACCTCTAACATGGGCTCTCTAATTTTTGGCTGAGGGTCTTAGCATCAGCTCCCATCAGCTCCCAGAGACAGGGACTTGTCTAGGCATCATTCTACAAGTATCATTAGTAATCACATCACTTCATGTATTTTATTATTTATTATTAACCAGTTGCGTTTGACTCTACTCTATGTCCCTGAGCTCTCCAGCCTCATGTTCCTAATCATCTGGGCAGTGCCAATCATGGGGTTCGTGCCAGGGCTTGGGCCTCGAATCAGATCAACCATTGGTTGGAATTTCCCACAAGTTATGGATCGTCACTTTCCCAGCACGTCTTTGCAGGCAGGAAAGAATGGATATCACAGGTTTTGTGGCTGCTTAATATCCAGTCCTACCACTGGAAAGCCTGCATGGTTATAGAAGATGTCCACTTTAAGTTTTGTATCTTCCATTGCTAGGAGTCCTCACTGGGGTTACCCTCAGAATGAATAGAGTAATCCCCATTTAAAAGGACGAGCTGTGACTCTCACCCTTTAAGAATACTGATCTCTGGAAACACAGCCTGCTACTACCCAGGGGAGACCAAGAATAGAGTGACCAGACCCCCGGTAGGACACCCCACTCTCTAGTACTTACATACTGGGGCAAAACACTGGGCCATTCTTCCACCTTCCTCAACTTCTCTAGCCAGCTAGCAGGAGAGTTTCCTGCAGGGATGCTGCTCCAATACCCCCACATCCCATCCATTAGATCCTGCAAGCCACAAGTCCCACCCCACCCCAAACCTTATCAACTCCCCTGCAACCTCAGTGGAACACTGAAACACTGTCTGATACTTTACAGAGAGGACCAAGATGTGCATGACATGCCAACAAGCAGGACATCCCAATCTCTAGGTTCTTCATAGTGGGGCAAAACCCCCTCTGGGGGAATGAGCATCTTGAGGGATAATTACACCAATTCAGTGGAAAGGCACCTGAGCTTCCAGCTTCTTGCCATCATGCCCATGTAGGACCTCAGTTGTTGGCCTCTACCTCACTGATTCCATCCCTGCACCCAAGCCTTGGTCCCCCAGCTTTGGCTCAGGAGGTAACCAGCTGTTGTTATCTGCCATCCCATCACACCCAGGAAAAGCCCACCAACTGAGCTAGCCTTAGAGGACACCAGTGCCTGTTAACTCCCACTCATACACTTGTACATGAACACACACACACACATGCACATACACACTTGGACCTGCAGACAAGAACACGCACACCTGCATGCAGAAACAGACTCAAGCATGCAACTATGCATGCATGCCAACGGAGACTACCCAGACTGACACAGAAGCAGATGGACACCCAGATGCACATTCACACAAGCAGACATGCACAACACACACAAAAACACACACCATACAAGAACACGTACATTCCCGAGCTTCCCCACAAAAAAAAAATGCAGACAGACACAACCAGGGAAAAACCCAGACACACATATATGCACAAGCATGCATGCACAACACATACACAGACAGACACACAAAACACATACTGTGGCCTACATAAACACATGGGAACTACTCAAATAAGCACCCACATTACACACAGGCACAGGGGCGTGCAGATTGACATACACCTACATCCCTGGGGGTGGGTGGAAGAGACTGCTTTGGGTGAGACCCTGTTTCCTCTTAGACTGCTTCCAAAGGGGATAAGCTTGGAGGGGTGTGGTGATCTCTTGCTGAATACACAGTGCTGTACTGTGCCAGTGCAGGGCTGCTATCCCAAGCATCTTCTAGACCCTCGCACTTTGCCCTTCCTCTATAGCTCCAGCTCCCACTCCTGCTCCAGCTCCTGATCTTGCTCCAGAGAGCATGCCAGTGCCTGCCCAGCTCCCACACAAAATACCCACCTCACGCAGCCCTGGCCAGGATCCCGCAAGTGGGCAGGTCGGTGGTGTGTTTGGCTTCCTGCTTCCTGGTCTGTACCGGTTTGCCAGGCCACGTCTGTCTGTCCCCAGTGCAAGCAGAGCAAGAGTCCAATCTTACCCAACTGCCTGTGGAACTATGGAGCTGGGGAGCCAAGTGCTATGCTGTGTGTCCCATGATTGTGGTCAGTTTAGAGGCTAGCCTGGGCTGCGTGTCACTCAACACAGTCTCTACCTTGTGATTCTTAGCTTCCTTCCTTGGCCCTGGGATTCCCCACTGGGGTGTTTCCTCTGTAGGTTTGCTGCATGCCTGGTTAGATTTTGAACTTTGTCAGAGGTGGGTGGGCCCTCTTTCCAGGTGGCCTGGTCTGTCCCAGGCTGGCCCTTGGCCCACAGAAGACCAAAAGAAAAAAAATGGCCAAAAGAAAAGCCTACAGCTCCCAGTATTCCCAGGTGGTCCCCCATCCTAGTACTAACCAGGCCCGACTCTGCTTGGCTTCCTGGATCAGACAAAATCAGGTACATTCAGGGTGGTATGGCCATAGAAAGAGACAGCACATGCTGCACCCTAGAGCTTGCTGCTTTCCTTGCCCCCACACCCGCCCTCATGACCTCCAACACCCCTTTTGGCCACCTAGTCCAGCCAAGCCCAGCTGACACTCCACTCCTGACCTAGCTGAAGCCACACCAGGCTGCTCCAGGCAACCCACCTGCCCACCTGCCAGCAAGGCTCTCCTCAGCACTATGCCCGGGCCGGGACCCAGGATACAGGGCCAAAATTTGCCAACGGTCATTCTCTCTCTTCGGTCCCTTGTCTCCTATTCCTCATCTGGCACCTTCACCCTGCCCCAACCAAGCCTCTAGCAGGTTTGCGGACCCACAAACCAGCTCCTCCCTTGCCCTGGGCCTGCGGTCCAGTTTGCACACACGGCATGGACTGGCTTTGGACCTCAACTCTACCCCCACCCCCACCTGGAGCCTGCTGCCTCTTAGGCAGCTTTTGCCTTTGGGCAGGTGAGAGCCCTCCTCCATCCTGTAACCATTTGTGTCCCAGGAGGAGGAGGCATGGGGCTTGGGATAGGAAGGTGGGCATCCGGGTTGGGAGTAGGGGTGGGGGTGTGTGGTGGGATGGGGTGAGATGAGGAGTTCGAGGCCCTGCCGGGGCTGCATTTTGGCAGCTTTCTTTTCTGGCAACATCTACCACAAGTTCCCAGGGGAGGTGCCCAGTTAGGTGCAGGCAAAGATGTTGGATTACTTGGGACATCCTCCCAGACAGGGTAGACACTGTCCTGAAGGTACTCTTCTGTGGTACCTGGATGGATCCCTTTGTCCCTAGGTGCTAGCCTCTAATCATTGGGGAACTATAGGCTCCCCCTGCTTGTCCTCCTCTTCCTCCTCCTCAAACTCTTACTCCTTCACTTGCTCCTCCTCCCCCTTCTATTACTTTTCTTCCTGCTCCTCTCCCTCCTCCTTTTCCTTCTCCTCCTCCTCCTTCTCTTCCTTCTCCTCTATTGTGGTTCCTCCCCCACCCACCAGTGCTCATCAAGAACCAAGAAATCCAAAAGTCTGGGATAGGGTTAGAGAGACTGTGTGCAGGTGCACTTGTGTGCATATTCGCACAGGCATGCTCATGCGCCAGAAGTCAGGAGGCTCCTTGATTCTTTTTTGGGAAATGAAATGCCAACACCTAGGCTTCCAGTTCTGACCCATGCCCACTCACACCAAAGCCTCACCCCTTTCTCCAGCAGGGCCACCCAGTCCCTGATTGCAGATGCCTCCCATGAAGTCCTGCACTGCGCAGGGAAGAGGAGAGAATGGCAAGCTGGCCAGCATGGAAGATGCTCCTGGGCAGATGGTTCCTAGGGAACTTGGAACTTGGGTCTTGATCCTCTCTGCTTGTGGTCAGTGGGGGCAGTGGCAGGTCCTGGGACAGAACTATGTTGTGCTATCGATCCTTATCCACCACTCCCTCCATTAAGGAAGACTCAAGAAGGGGGTGAAGAGGACATGGGGGAGGGAACTGGAAAAGAGGAATGGGGTAAATCACACTTGGGATATACTATCAATGACAAATTCAATTAAAAAAGATTTATTTTATCTATAACTGTGATGTCAGTTTTTCTGTTTTTAGTCATATATATAAATATATATATATATATATATATATATATATATATATATATATATATATTCATGCAGGTGTCTAGGCAGGCCAGAGAAATGGGATCATTTTACCAGGAATTACAGTATATTGTCAGTCCTCTTCTATTGTGCTTTTATTTGGTGACACCTGTTTTTCATCTACAATGTACAAAATGTGATTCCCATCACATAAGTGGTCTACTGTTCATGTACATTAGGAAATATTTTTTAAACTATAGTGTCTTGAAAATGTGGTTTGTTGCTTTTGGTTTTGCTCTTTATAACTTTACAAATTACCTTGAGTTGATCATATTTGTATTCCAGTCTTCTTGGATGTCAGAATTCGACTGGACTACATTTGGTGTGTCTGACTTTTGAGTACTTGAATAGAAGATGTATCCCCAATGTTTTCTATTCACAACCACATTTTAATAACATAAATATTCAAGTGATTACTAGAATAGAATATCAGAATCATTAAATACCTCATGCCTATATGTAAAACATTATTATCTATGTAGTAGAAGTGCAATTAAGTTGAATATATGTATATATATATACATTTATATATATAAAATGAAAAAGTTGAGGATTCAAATGCAAGCCCATGCTTCTACAACTATCTCATTTTTTTTTTTAAAGAGGTCAAAAACACACAATAGAGAAAAAAAACAGTATCCATCCTGGTCATAATGTTTGTGCTTGTAATTATTCTTCTTTATTTGAAATTTCATAGGAAAGTGGAAACAGATGTATGTATTTAATGAACCTGGTTTAAAAACCAGCAGACTTTTCTCTCTCTCATATACCATTTTGTCTCTATATTATATAGCTAGATTATATCCATGAGCCACCCGGAGTCCAGTTATATGTTACATATTCAAATGAGCTTGTGTCTATGTTTACAGAAGTTCTCTGCTGTTTAATGTTCCCCATGTCATGACACACAGATTTTATGACTTATATTGTGTGCTAATGAGTAAATGTTCTAACTTTCTTTTCTACAACGGAAATATTATTAATAAAAATGGTATGATAAGTTCATTGAAGGATTTTTGCTCTGACAAAAAGTCGCTTACTACACCATACTTTTATACTTTTGTTTGGCCACGTGTTTACTACAAAACATTGTGTCTTGTCACACCCTATGAGGCAAGTCCAACTTTTTATATCAGGAAAAGTCATTGTTATCTGCAGAAGAAACTGTTAAAAAAGACAAAGAAAGTCTTACACCACATAATTAGCATTGGCCAAGTTCTTCCCAGGTGTGAAATTTCCATGAACTATTACAAGGAACAAAAATGGCACTCATGTAATGTAAAATTATGTTAAAACTTACATAAATTTGATTATCTCTGTGACCCTATTACTAAGTTGTAGTAATATGGTTATTATCTCTAGAGTTCTTGTTATTATGCTTCCCTAAGAGTACAGTGGAAAAAATATAAATTATGGACTAACACTTTGTGTGAGTTGATGTGGGAGTGGTTTCTTATTAATAAAGAAACTGCCTAGGCCCATTTGATAGGCCAACCCTTAGGTAGGCGGAGAAAACAGAATAGAATGCTGGGAGAAAGAAGCTGAGTCGAGGAGTCGCCATGATTCTCCCACTCCAGGCAGACGCAGGTTAAGATCTTCCCTGGTAAGACACCTCGTGGTGTTACAGGGATATTAGAAATGGGTTAGATCGATATGTAAGAGCTAGCCAATAAGAGGCTTGGAACTAATGGGCCAGGCAGTGTTTAAAAGAATACAGTTTCCATGTAATTATTTCGGGGCCATGCAGGTGGCCCGGTGCTGGGGACGCAGCCTCGCCGCTCCTCTTACAACAGAGTGGCACCCAACATGCTAATGAACTCCACGTAAAACCTGAGAGGGCTTAAAAAGGACAGAGAGAGAATTTAAGACAGCTTTTTGCTGTTTGTGGGTTGTGTGCCGCAAAGAAATTGTCCTGACTCAGCAGCAGGAAAAACTGGCTGTTTTAAAATGCCAGCTTTCTGGGCTGTTGCCACCATTGCGATCTCTGTCTGGCTCCTGCGGGAGACAGAGCTTTTGAATGGAGCATTTGAAGTAAAGTGCTACGGCTTGCTTGATGGCAATGTGGACTGCTGCGTGCCTGGAACTGGGTGTGGCTCAGGGGCACCAAATGGCTCTGAGGCTGGAGTGGCTCAGCTCTGCCATGCTGAACTGAGCTGGTCTCAAGCAAGGACTACCGTAATTACTGTGATAACAGCGCAGTTAAAGTTTAGACTGGGCAGGACACAGGCGGTACCGTATTACTTGTACATAGTGCAACTTAAGTTTTTAAGAACTGCTTAACATTTTAAGAAGCGCTCCTGGACAGTAAAGAATTACAGATTCACAATGGAACAGATTCAGACATAAAAGACCACTAAATCGGGGGCTGGAGAGATGGCTCAGTGGTTAAGAGCATTGCCTGCTCTTCCAAAGGTCATGAGTTCAATTCCCAGCAACCACATGGTGGCTCACAAACATCTGTAAT
>CADCXT010003176.1:0-16378 GCA_902806775.1 Microtus agrestis | reverse complement strand
CAACCAAGTATTTCCTCACACAAGCAACAGCCTCAATAATACTCCTTCTATCCATCCTCATGAACTTCAAACAACTAGGACTATGAACATTTCAACCCGAAACCAACAGCACCATCATAACAATTACCTTTGTCTCCCTAGCAATCAAACTAGGGTTAGCCCCATTCCACTCATGACTTCCAGAAGTCACACAAGGCATTAAACTTAACGTAGGGCTTATTCTTCTTACATGACAAAAAATCGCTCCACTATCTATTCTGTTCCAATTCCACGAACTAATTAATCCTAACCTACTAATTATATCAGCCATTATTTCAGTCTTAGTAGGAGCATGAAACGGACTTAACCAAACACAAACACGAAAAATCCTAGCCTATTTTTTTTTTTTTTTTTTTTTTTTTTTTTTTTTTTTTTTTTTTTATAAAATATAATTTTTTATTTTAAATTTATTTTTTTTTTTTTTTTTTTACCCCCTTTTTTTTTTTTTTTTTTTTTTTTTTTTTTTTTATAAATACTTTTTTTTTTTTTAAAAAAAAAAAAAAAAAAAATTCCCCCCCAAAAATTTTTTTTTTTTTTTTTTAAAAAGGGGGGTTCCCCCCCCTCAAAGGATTTTTACCCAAATGAGCTATTATTACCGAACTAATAAAAACACAACAATTTACTCCTAGCCACATTAATAGCAATGGCCGCCTTAATCAACCTGTTCTTTTACACACGACTAATCTACTCCACCTCACTAACCACCTTCCCAAGCAATAATAACTCCAAAATGTACATCCACCAAAACTACAAAAAAACTAGCAACATATTATCACCAATAATAATCATTAGCACATTAATACTCCCCCTGTCCCCCCTACTTCTGTAGCAGAAGTTTAGGATAGTTAGTCCAAGAGCCTTCAAAGCCCTAAGCAAACCCACAAAGTTTAACTTCTGATAAGGACTGCAAGACTATATCTTACATCTAATGAATGCAAATCAATTGCTTTAATTAAGCTAAATCCTCTACTAGACTGGTAGGACTCAAACCTACAAACTTTTAGTTAACAGCTAAACACCCTAATATGGCTTCAATCTACTTCTCCCGCCTATCAGAAAGGGGGCGGGAGAAGCCTTAGTAGAGTCAGTTCTCTACACCTTCGAATTTGCAATTCGATGTGATTATCACCTTAAGGCCTGGTAAAAAGAGGCTTTATCCTCTGTGCTTAGATTTACAGTCTAATGCTTTGCTCAGCCATTTTACCTATGTTCATTAACCGCTGATTATTCTCTACCAATCATAAAGACATCGGGACTCTGTATTTATTATTTGGGGCCTGAGCAGGAATAGTAGGGACAGCCCTTAGCATCCTGATCCGCGCAGAGCTTGGCCAGCCAGGTGCTCTACTAGGCGATGATCAAATCTACAACGTAATTGTCACAGCACACGCATTCGTAATAATTTTCTTCATAGTTATACCTATAATAATCGGAGGCTTCGGTAACTGACTTGTACCACTTATAATTGGAGCACCAGACATAGCATTTCCCCGAATAAACAATATAAGCTTCTGACTTCTACCCCCATCATTCCTTCTCCTCCTAGCGTCATCAATAGTAGAAGCTGGAGCAGGGACAGGTTGAACAGTTTATCCACCACTAGCTGGCAACTTAGCACATGCTGGAGCATCAGTAGACCTAACCATTTTCTCGCTACACTTAGCGGGTGTATCATCAATCCTCGGAGCAATTAACTTCATTACCACAATCATTAATATAAAACCGCCAGCAATAACACAATACCAGACCCCTCTATTCGTATGATCAGTGTTAATCACTGCTGTCCTACTACTTCTTTCACTCCCTGTACTAGCCGCAGGGATTACAATACTTCTTACAGACCGTAATTTAAACACTACCTTCTTCGACCCAGCTGGGGGTGGTGACCCTATTCTCTACCAACACCTATTCTGATTTTTTGGCCACCCAGAAGTATACATTCTCATTCTCCCTGGCTTCGGCATTATTTCCCATATTGTAACATATTACTCAGGTAAAAAAGAACCATTCGGGTACATGGGTATAGTCTGAGCTATGATGTCTATCGGGTTTCTAGGATTCATTGTCTGAGCCCACCATATATTTACAGTAGGACTTGACGTGGACACACGAGCCTACTTCACGTCAGCCACAATAATCATTGCAATCCCAACAGGAGTAAAAGTCTTCAGCTGATTAGCAACACTGCACGGAGGTAATATCAAATGGTCCCCTGCAATACTATGAGCTCTAGGATTTATTTTCTTGTTTACAGTTGGAGGACTAACAGGCATTGTACTATCAAATTCTTCCCTAGACATTGTCCTTCACGACACATATTATGTAGTAGCCCACTTCCACTATGTTCTTTCCATAGGTGCTGTCTTCGCTATTATAGCAGGATTCGTACACTGATTTCCACTATTTACAGGATATACACTAGACGATATATGAGCCAAAACTCACTTTGCCATTATATTCGTAGGAGTGAACATAACATTTTTTCCACAGCACTTCCTTGGCTTATCAGGTATGCCACGACGTTATTCAGACTACCCAGATGCTTACACAACATGAAACACAGTTTCATCCATGGGGTCCTTTATCTCAATAACAGCAGTCCTAATTATAATTTTCATAATCTGAGAAGCCTTTGCTTCTAAACGAGAAGTCCTTAATGTAACACATACTTCAACAAATCTAGAGTGACTTCATGGCTGCCCACCACCATATCACACATTTGAAGAACCTACCTTCGTTAAAGTGAAATAAGAAAGGAAGGATTCGAACCCCCTAAAACTGGTTTCAAGCCAGCACCATAGCCTCTATGTCTTTCTCAATGAGATATTAGTAAATAAATTACATAACTTTGTCAAAGTTAAATTATAGACTAAACTCTATATATCTTACATGGCTTATCCATTCCAACTAGGCTTACAAGACGCATCCTCACCTATTATAGAAGAACTGACAAACTTCCATGATCATACCCTTATGATCGTATTCCTAATTAGCTCTCTAGTTCTTTACATTATTACACTCATGCTAACAACAAAACTAACCCATACTAGCACTATAGATGCTCAAGAAGTAGAAACCATCTGAACTATCCTGCCAGCCGTTATCCTTATTCTAATCGCCCTACCCTCCTTACGAATTCTATATATGATAGACGAGATTAACAACCCAGCCCTCACAGTAAAAACAATAGGCCACCAATGATACTGAAGCTACGAATACACAGACTACGAAGACCTCTGCTTTGACTCATATATGGTACCAACCTCTGACCTAAAACCTGGAGAATTACGCCTCCTAGAAGTCGACAACCGAGTAGTCTTACCCATAGAATTACCAATCCGAATACTAATCTCATCTGAAGATGTACTTCACTCATGAGCAGTTCCATCCCTAGGACTTAAAACAGATGCCATCCCAGGGCGACTAAACCAAGCAACCATCTCATCCAACCGTCCTGGCTTATTCTACGGACAATGCTCGGAGATCTGTGGGTCTAATCACAGCTTCATGCCAATTGTGCTTGAAATAGTTCCCCTCAAAAACTTTGAAGACTGATCTATATCAATAATCTAACCACATTACGAAGCTTAGAGCGTTAACCTTTTAAGTTAAAGTTAGAGACGACCAGTCTCCGTAATGAATGCCTCAACTGGACACATCTACATGATTTATTACCGTCCTATCAACTACGATTACCCTGTTTATCCTAATACAACTAAAAATCTCACTCCATGACTTCCCACAAACCCCATCAGTAAAATCAATTAGCCTTAAAAAAACAAACAACCCATGAGAATCAAAATGAACGAAAATTTATTCTCCTCTTTCATTACCCCTACAATAATAGGTCTGCCTATCGTCGTCCTTATCATTATAATCCCATCAATACTCATTACTTCCTCCAAACGACTAGTTTCAAACCGCTTCCACTCATTTCAACAATGACTAATCAAACTCATTATTAAACAAATAATGCTAATCCACTCGCCCAAAGGACGTACATGATCTCTAATATTAGTATCACTTATCTTATTCATTGGCTCAACCAACCTTCTAGGGCTCCTACCACATACATTTACCCCAACAACACAGCTATCAACAAACTTAGCAATAGCAATCCCATTGTGAGCTGGGGCCGTAATTCTAGGCTTTCGCCATAAACTAAAAGCCTCATTAGCACACTTCCTACCCCAAGGTACCCCTATCTCACTTATCCCCATACTAATTATTATCGAAACCATTAGCCTATTCATCCAACCTATGGCCCTAGCAGTCCGTCTGACAGCCAACATTACCGCAGGCCACCTACTAATCCACTTAATCGGTGGGGCTACACTAGTCCTCACAAGCATTAGCCCACCAACAGCTACAATTACATTTATCATCTTAGCTCTCCTCACTATCCTAGAATTCGCCGTAGCCCTTATTCAAGCCTACGTATTCACCCTATTAGTGAGCCTTTACCTACATGATAACACCTAATGACCCACCAAACCCATGCTTTCCATATAGTAAACCCAAGCCCATGACCTCTAACAGGAGCCTTCTCTGCCCTTCTGTTAACCTCAGGTTTAGTAATATGATTCCACTACAGTTCACTCACCCTATTATCACTTGGACTCCTAGGAAACCTGCTCACCATATACCAGTGATGACGGGATGTGATTCGAGAAGGCACTTATCAAGGACATCACACACCCATTGTACAAAAAGGCCTGCGCTACGGAATAATTCTATTCATCGTCTCTGAAGTATTTTTTTTTGCTGGGTTCTTCTGAGCGTTTTACCACTCAAGCCTAGTACCAACACATGACCTTGGAGGGTGCTGACCACCAACAGGAATCACACCCCTCAACCCCCTAGAAGTCCCACTCCTAAACACATCGGTCTTACTAGCATCTGGAGTATCAATTACATGAGCCCACCACAGCCTAATAGAAGGGAAACGAAGCAATATAAATCAAGCCCTATTTATCACAATTATATTAGGACTTTATTTCACCGTCCTGCAAGCCTCAGAATATTTTGAAACCTCCTTCTCTATCTCAGACGGAATTTACGGATCCACATTCTTCATAGCAACCGGATTCCACGGCCTTCACGTAATCATTGGCTCCACCTTCCTAATTATCTGCCTCCTACGACAACTAAAATTCCACTTCACATCTAAGCACCACTTTGGCTTCGAAGCTGCAGCATGATACTGACACTTCGTAGACGTAGTATGACTATTCCTATACGTATCCATTTATTGATGAGGATCCTACTTTCTTAGTATAATTAGTACATCTGACTTCCAATCAGTTAGCTCTAGAATAACCTAGAAGAAAGTAATTAATATAACCCTTATTTTACTAGTAAACATCGCCCTGGCCACCGCACTGATTTCCGTAGCCTTCTGACTCCCTCACCTTAACGTCTACACTGAAAAAGCTAACCCCTATGAATGCGGATTCGACCCTATAAGCTCAGCCCGACTTCCCTTCTCCATAAAATTTTTCCTAGTAGCTATCACTTTTCTCCTCTTCGACCTTGAAATCGCACTACTCCTTCCACTACCCTGGGCAATACAATACCCCGACATGAGTATACCCACAATCATATCATTTATTCTAATCACAATTCTATCCCTAGGCCTAGCTTACGAATGAACACAAAAGGGCTTAGAGTGAACAGAATAGTTGGTAATTAGTTTAATTAAAATTAATGATTTCGACTCATTAGATTATGATAGTATCATAATTACCAAAGATGACGCTTGCTGTACTTAATATCACCCTAGCCTTCACTTTCTCTTTCCTAGGGACTCTTATATTCCGATCACACCTTATGTCAACCCTCCTATGTCTAGAAGGCATAATATTGTCCCTATTCATTATAGCCACCATTACACCCCTAAACACGCACTCAATAATTATACTACCAATCCCCATCGTCATCTTAGTATTCGCTGCCTGCGAAGCGGCTGTAGGGTTGGCCCTGCTAGCAAAAATTTCAAACACCTACGGCTCTGATTTCGTCAGCAACCTAAACCTCCTACAATGTTAAAAATTATTCTCCCGTCACTCATACTACTACCCCTTACATGACTTTCAAGCAATAAAAAATTATGAATCAATGTAACAACCTATAGTCTTCTAATTAACCTCATCTCAGTCAACCTTCTATGACAAAACAACGAAAACAGCCTTAGCTTCTCTACCATATTCTCCGCAGACCCCCTATCAGCCCCACTTCTAGTCTCACACTGGTTCTCACCACCTGGCTTCTTCCACTCATACTTCTAGCCAGCCAAAACCATATCAAAAGGAAACCAGGAACACAACAAAAAACTATATATCTCCCTACTAGTATACCCCCTCCAAATCTTACTCATCATAACATTCTCTGCCAACGAACTCATCATATTCTATATCCTATTCGAAGCCACCCTAATCCCAACCCTTGTTATCATCACACGATGAGGAAACCAAACAGAACGACTCAACGCAGGAATCTACTTCCTATTCTATACTCTAATTGGGTCTATCCCCCTACTAATTGCCCTTATCTATATCCAGAACTCAACAGGAACATTAAATTTTATCCTAATAACAATAAACGCCTCACCAATTAACCAAACATGGTCCAATAATATCCTATGACTAGCCTGCATTACAGCCTTTATAGTTAAAATACCCCTATATGGTGTCCACCTATGACTCCCTAAAGCCCATGTAGAAGCCCCCATTGCAGGATCTATGATCCTAGCAGCAATCCTACTTAAACTAGGCGGATACGGCATAATACGAATCTCTATAATCCTAGACCCCGTGACCAAATATATAGCCTACCCATTCATCCTTCTGTCACTATGGGGGATAATTATAACTAGCTCTATCTGCCTCCGACAAACAGACCTAAAATCTCTCATCGCTTACTCCTCAGTCAGCCACATAGCCCTAGTCATCTCCGCTGTCATAATCCAAACCCCCTGAAGTTTTATAGGAGCCACAGCACTAATAATTGCCCACGGGCTAACATCCTCCCTACTATTCTGCTTGGCAAACACAAATTACGAACGCATCCACAGCCGAACTATAATCATAGCCCGAGGACTACAAATAGTATTCCCTCTAATGGCTACATGATGAATTTTAGCAAGCCTGGCCAATCTTGCCCTACCACCAACAATTAATTTAATCGGAGAACTAATAATTACTACCTCCATATTCTCTTGATCAAACCCATCCATCATTCTACTAGGAACAAACATCCTTATTACCTCTCTCTACTCAATCTATATAATTGTCACCACACAACGAGGAAAACTAACTAACCACATAAACAACCTACAACCCACCCACACACGAGAATCCACACTCATAGCCCTACACATCCTACCCCTAATCCTACTTACCATTAACCCAAAACTAATTATGGGCCCCACACTATGTCAATATAGTTTAAAAAAAATACCAGACTGTGAATCTGAAGATAGGATATTAGCATCCTTATTTACCGAGAAAGTATGCAAGAGCTGCTAACTCATGCTACCGTGCTTAAACGCACGGCTTTCTTACTTTTATAGGATAGAAGTAATCCGTTGGTCTTAGGAGCCAAAAACTTGGTGCAACTCCAAATGAAAGTAATAAACACTATCACATCTTCTATCTTTCTTATTCTCGCACTCCTAGTTTTTCCAATAGCCATCTCATTCACTAGTATAGCAAAACACATCAATTACCCCAACTACGTAACCTCATGTATTAAATCTGCATTTTTCATTAGCCTAGTACCCTTATCTTCATTCTTCAACTCCGGAGCAGAACTCATAATCACAAACTGACAGTGAATCACTATCGGATCTATCAAACTTTCCCTAAGCCTAAAATTTGACTTCTTCTCAATAGTTTTCTTACCTGTAGCCCTGTACGTCACATGATCAATCATAGAGTTCTCCACATGATATATACACTCAGACCCAAACCTAGACCGATTCATCAAGTACCTATTAACATTTTTAATCACAATAATCATCCTAACCACCGCCAACAACCTATTCCAGCTATTCATCGGCTGAGAGGGAGTAGGCATTATATCATTCTTATTAATTGGGTGGTGATACGGACGAGCCGACGCAAACACAGCCGCCCTACAGGCCATTCTATACAACCGTATTGGTGATATTGGCCTTATATTAGCTATGGCCTGATTCTGCACAAAAACCAACTCATGAGAACTCCAACAAATCTTCATTATAGACAACCCTAACACAGTGCCCCTCGCAGGACTCCTCCTAGCAGCCACAGGAAAATCTGCCCAATTCGGTCTTCACCCCTGACTACCTTCAGCCATAGAAGGACCAACCCACAGTCTCAGCCCTACTTCACTCAAGCACCATAGTCGTCGCAGGAGTCTTTCTACTTATTCGATTTCACCCTCTCACCTCCAACAACAACATTATTCTTACAACTATACTATGCCTAGGAGCCATAACCACATTATTCACAGCAATCTGCGCATTAACCCAAAACGACATTAAAAAAATTGTAGCATTCTCAACATCAAGCCAACTAGGGCTTATAATAGTCACCCTAGGCATTAACCAACCCCACCTAGCCTTCCTACACATCTGCACTCACGCATTTTTTAAAGCTATGCTATTCATATGCGCAGGATCCATCATTCACAGTCTCAACAACGAACAAGACATTCGAAAAATAGGAGGGTTGGCAAAAACTATGCCATTTACATCCTCCTGCCTTACAATCGGCAGCTTAGCCCTAACAGGAATACCATTCCTCACAGGATTTTACTCCAAAGACCTAATCATCGAAGCAGCCACTACCTGCTACACCAACGCCTGAGCCCTATCAATTACACTAGTAGCCACCTCAATAACAGCCGTTTACAGCATACGAATCATCTATTTCACCCTGATGACAAAACCTCGCTTCCCTTCCACAATCATCATCAACGAAAACGACCCACTGCTAATTAACCCAATCAAGCGACTAGCACTAGGCAGTATTTTAGCAGGATTCTTCATCTCATACAACATTCCACCCACAACTGTACAAGTAATGACCATGCCATGATACCTAAAAATTACAGCCCTAACTATCACCATCGCAGGGTTTGCAATCGCACTAGAACTCAACAACTTGACCAGCAACCTTTCACCAACAAAACCATCCCCAACAAAATCATTCTCTACTTCCCTAGGCTACTTCCCAACAATCATTCACCGCCTAATACCCTTAAAAATACTCAACACAAGCTTCAAAACAGCCCTAACCATACTAGACCTAATCTGACTAGAAAAAGCTATTCCAAAAGTTACTTCCACAATCCACACACTCACCTCCTCCTCCCTAAGCAACCAAAAAGGAATAGTAAAACTATACTTCCTCTCATTCCTAGTCACACTAATTTGTATCCCAATAGTGTTGCTCACCTAATTTCCACGGGTGATTTCAATAATAATAAATACACCTATAAACAAAGTTCAACCAGAAACAACTATTAACCATGCAGAACAACTATACAATGCAGCTACACCAGCACCACCTTCACCCATATACCCCAACCCATCACCATCATAAACTACCCACCCCCTATACTATTAAACTCTAACATAACATCCATTCCCTCATAATAATTAGCCACAAACAACATACTTACCCCCATAAAAATGCTTATTAATAAAATTCCAATTGTTAATCAGCTAGATACCAGAGCTTCCAGGGTAATCTTCTGCAGACATAGCAGTAGTATAACCAAACACAACCAACATGCCTCCCAAATAAATCAAAAACACCATCAAACCTAAAAAGAACGAACCACCAGTCCCCAACACCGCTAAACAACCTGAACACCCACTAACAATTAAACACAACCCCCCATAAATAGGAGAAGGCTTCAAAGAAGTGCCTAAACAACCTAACGCAATTACTAAACTTAAAAAATAAATTAATTCTGTCATAATTTCTACATAGACTTTCACTATGACCAATGACATGAAAAATCATCGTTGTTATTCAACTATAGAAACACCTTAATGACAATCATCCGAAAAAAACACCCACTAATCAAAATCATCAATCACTCATTCATTGACCTCCCGGCCCCATCAAATATTTCATCATGATGAAATTTCGGCTCCCTTCTCAGGCCTCTGCCTAATCATCCAAATTCTAACAGGATTATTCCTAGCCATACACTACACATCAGACACAGCAACAGCATTCTCATCAGTAGCCCACATCTGTCGAGACGTAAACTACGGCTGACTTATCCGATATATACACGCCAACGGGGCCTCTATATTCTTCATCTGCCTATTCCCACGTAGGACGAGGCGTGTACTACGGCTCATACAATATAATCGAAACATGAAACATAGGAATCGTACTACTATTCGCTGTAATAGCAACAGCATTCATAGGTTACGTACTTCCATGAGGACAAATATCATTTTGAGGTGCCACAGTAATTACAAACCTACTATCAGCCATTCCCTACGTAGGCACAACACTAGTAGAATGAATCTGAGGGGGTTTAGTCAGTAGACAAGGCCACTCTCACACGATTCTTCGCCTTCCATTTCATCCTACCCTTTATTATTGCCGCTCTAGTTCTAGTACACTTACTCTTTCTACACGAAACAGGGTCCAACAACCCTACTGGCTTAAACTCAGATGCAGACAAAATCCCGTTCCACCCCTACTACACAATCAAAGATTTCCTCGGAGTCCTTATCCTATTAATAGCTTTCATAATTTTGGCTTTATTTTTCCCAGATCTGCTCGGAGACCCCGACAATTACACCCCCGCAAATCCACTCAACACCCCACCACACATTAAACCAGAATGGTATTTCCTCTTTGCCTACGCCATTTTACGGTCTATCCCTAACAAACTAGGTGGCGTCTTAGCGCTAATTCTATCAATTCTAATCCTAGCCCTCATGCCATTCCTCCACACCTCAAAACAACGAGCACTCACTTTCCGACCAATCACACAAACAATATACTGAATTCTAGTAGCTGACCTCCTCATCCTCACATGAATCGGCGGCCAACCAGTCGAATATCCCTTCATCATCATTGGACAAGCAGCCTCAATTGCCTACTTCGCCATCATCGTTATCTTCATACCAATCGCAGGCATAATTGAAAACAACATCATAGACCTAGATTAAATGTCCCGATAGTATAAACTATTACGCTGGTCTTGTAAACCAGTAATGAAAAAAACTTTTCTCAGGACATCAAGAAGGAAGGACTACTCCCCCACCGTCAACACCCAAAGCTGACATTCTAATTAAACTACTTCTTGTACATAATTTTATCTAACACATAATACATTTATGTATATCGTACATTAAATTATATTCCACTAGCATATAAGCATGTACTATATATCAATTATCTAAGACATCTAACCTTTTATCAACATAATACCTATAGACCATGACTATTAAGATCAACTATTTAATTAATGCTCCTAATACATAACTGTATATCGGACATACCACATAAAGTCATAAACTCTTCTTGTCCATACGGATATCCATCTCCCTACTTAATCTATTATCTCCCATCCTCCGTGAAACCAGCAACCCGCCCACCTTATGCTACCCTCCTCGCTCCGGGCCCATTTAAACTTGGGGGTTACTAATGTGAAACTTTATCAGGCATCTGGTTCTTACCTCAGGGCCATAAAATGGTTCATCGTCCATACGTTCCCCTTAAATAAGACATCTCGATGGTACGGGTCTAATCAGCCCATGATCAACATAACTGTAATCTCGCGCAGTTGGTATCTTTTTTATTTTGGGATGCTATCACTCAGCATAGCCGTCAAGGCATGAAGGTCAACTTGTCCTGTAGACGAACTTATCATTCAAGTATCATTTATCCCCATAGGTACCCCAACAACATATTAATTCATTGGACCGGCACATAACACTAAGTCGTATTAATCATGCAGATGCTACCTACCTCATAACAACCCCCTAAGGCATACTTTCCATGCTTGATAGACATAAACCTCTATTCAACCCACCCTGCCTAGCCTAACCAAACGACACGGGCTCTTGTACATTCGAGTAATCACCCAAAAACGGCTTAAAATTTAGTATTGATGAAAAAAAATAGCAAAATTTTTAATACTAAAAAACAACTCAAAATCCCAAAATTTTCCAAGTACGATTTCAGTATTGGTTTTTTGCTTATGTTAATGTAGCTTAAACAAAGCAAAGCACTGAAAATGCTTAGATGGATGCAAGCATCCCATAAACAAAAAGGTTTGGTCCTAGCCTTATAATTAGTTGGAGGCAGAATTACACATGCAAATTTCCATAAACCAGTGTCAAATCCCATAGAGTTTCTTTTAACTCTTAGGAGAGGGTATCAAGTACATTCAATAGCTAAAGACACCTTGCCTAGCCACGCCCCCACGGGACCCAGCAGTGATAAAAATTAAGCAATGAACGAAAGTTTGACTAAGCCATGCCTCCTTAAGGGTTGGTAAATTTCGTGCCAGCCACCGCGGTCATACGATTAACCCAAATTAATTATTCTCGGCGTAAAACGTGTTACTAGAAACATACAAAATAGAATTAAAACCCATCCAATATGTGAAAATTCATCGCTGGACCTAAAACCAATGACGAAAGTAATTCTAACTAACATGATACACGATAGCTAAGATCCAAACTGGGATTAGATACCCCACTATGCTTAGCCCTAAACTTTAATAATTTAGAAACAAAAATATTTGCCTGAGAACTACTGGCCACAGCTTAAAACTCAAAGGACTTGGCGGTACTTTATATCCATCTAGAGGAGCCTGTTCTATAATCGATAAACCCCGTTATACCTCACCACCCCTTGCTAATTCAGCCTATATACCGCCATCTTCAGCAAACCCTAAAAAGGAGCAAAAGTAAGCAAGAGAATCACCATAAAAACGTTAGGTCAAGGTGTAGCCAATGAGGTGGGAAGCAATGGGCTACATTTTCTTACAAAGAACATTACGCTACCCTTTATGAAATTAAAGGACAAAGGAGGATTTAGTAGTAAATTAAGAATAGAGAGCTTAATTGAATCGAGCAATGAAGTACGTACACACCGCCCGTCACCCTCCTCAAACTAAATAAACGATCTCTATACATAATAACATCAAATTTTTACGAGAGGAGATAAGTCGTAACAAGGTAAGCATACTGGAAAGTGTGCTTGGAATAACCATGACGTAGCTTAATAGCAAAAGCATCTGGCCTACACCCAGAAGACTCCACAACCAATGGACATCATGAACCAAGCCTAGCCCTAACAAACTATAAACTCAACTACATAATTACAATAAAACAAATCATTTGACAAAAAAAGAATTGGAGAAAGAAATTTACATCAGGAGCTATAGAGAAAGTACCGTAAGGGAAAGATGAAAGAACACTTAAAAGTAAAATTAAGCAAAGATTAAACCTTGTACCTTTTGCATAATGAGTTAACTAGAAAACATCTAACTAAGAGATCTTAAGCTAGATACCCCGAGAAACCAAACGAGCTACCTATGAGCAGTACAAAGAACCAACCCGTCTATGTGGCAAAATAGTGGGACGACTTATAGGTAGAGGTGAAAAGCCTACCGAGCTTGGTGATAGCTGGTTACCCGATAAAGAATTTTAGTTCGACTTTAAGATTACTATAAGAGATAAAAATCAAAATGTAATCTTAAATTTTAGCCTGAAGAGGGACAGCTCTTTAGGAATGGAAACAACCTTTTATAGTGAATAAACCCTATATTACCAAATCATTGTTGGCCTAAAGGCAGCCACCAATAAAGAAAGCGTTAAAGCTCAACACTATAAACTTCTTAATTCCATAAACAGTAATGAATTCCTATAAACATTAATCGGGTCAATCTATAACTTTATAGATGAGATACTGTTAACATGAGTAACAAGAACACTGTTCTCCAAGCACAAGCCTATAACAACCCGGATAACCATTGTTAGTTAACACCAATAGGTGAAGACATCACCAATAAAAATAACCTAAACCCAAAAATGTTAACCCAACACAGGCGTGCAACAAGGAAAGATTAAAAGAAGTAAAAGGAACTCGGCAAACAAGAATCCCGCCTGTTTACCAAAAACATCACCTCTAGCATAAAAAGTATTAGAGGCACTGCCTGCCCAGTGACAAACGTTCAACGGCCGCGGTATCCTGACCGTGCAAAGGTAGCATAATCACTTGTTCCTTAATTGGGGACTGGAATGAATGGCCCGACGAGGATTCAACTGTCTCTTACTTCTAATCAGTGAAATTGACCTCCCCGTGAAGAGGCGGGGATATAATAATAAGACGAGAAGACCCTATGGAGCTTTAATTTCCTGACCTATCTACCTAACAAACAACCCTACTGGGTTAAAAAAAAAAAGGTAGGCCAGTAATTTCGGTTGGGGTGACCTCGGAGAATAAAACAACCTCCGAATGATTTTAGCCAAGACCTACAAGTCAAAGTACTAACAATCAAATTGACCCAATTCATTTGATCAACGGACCAAGTTACCCTAGGGATAACAGCGCAATCCTATTCAAGAGTCCATATCGACAATTAGGGTTTACGACCTCGATGTTGGATCAGGACATCCCAATGGTGCAGCAGCTATTAATGGTTCGTTTGTTCAACGATTAAAGTCCTACGTGATCTGAGTTCAGACCGGAGTAATCCAGGTCGGTTTCTATCTATTAACTATTTCTCCCAGTACGAAAGGATAAGAGAAATGAGGCCTACTTAATAAAGCGCCTCAAAACTAATATATGAAATTATCTAAATTTAGTAAGTTTGTTTAACAGTACCCGAGACAAGGGTTTTATTAGGGTGGCAGAGCCAGGAAATTGCGTAAGATTTAAAACCTTGTCCCCAGAGGTTCAAATCCTCTCCCTAATAGTGTATTTCATAAACATCTTATTACTCTTAGTACCAGTACTAATTGCCATGGCATTTCTTACTCTAGTAGAACGAAAAATCCTAGGTTATATGCAACTACGAAAAGGCCCAAACATCGTAGGACCATACGGAGTCCTTCAGCCATTTGCAGACGCCATAAAACTATTCATTAAAGAACCCTTACGCCCCCTAACTACCTCCACAACCCTATTCATTATTGCCCCAACACTATCCCTATCACTAGCCCTTAGCCTATGAATCCCACTCCCTATGCCACACCCCTTAGTCAACCTAAACCTAGGGGTTCTATTTATTCTAGCCACATCAAGCCTATCAGTATACTCCATTCTATGATCAGGCTGAGCTTCCAACTCCAAGTACTCTATATTCGGAGCCCTACGAGCAGTCGCACAAACAATTTCATACGAAGTAACAATAGCAATTATCCTACTATCGGTCCTCTTAATAAATGGGTCTTTCTCAATCCAGTCCCTCATCTACACACAAGAACAACTATGGCTCCTAGTACCAGCCTGACCATTAGCCATAATATGATTTATCTCAACCCTAGCAGAGACAAATCGAGCTCCATTCGACCTTACAGAAGGAGAATCAGAATTAGTTTCTGGGTTCAACGTAGAATATGCCGCTGGACCTTTCGCCCTATTTTTCATAGCTGAGTACATAAACATTATCTTAATAAATGCCCTTTCAACAATTGTATTTATAGGCCCATTCCACGACCTCACAAACCCAGAACTATATACAATAAACTTCATACTAAAAACCCTAATACTAACAACCTTTTTCCTATGAATCCGAGCCTCTTACCCACGATTCCGGTATGACCAACTAATACACCTACTATGAAAAAACTTCCTCCCCCTAACTTTAGCCTTCTGCATATGACATATCTCCACCCCAATCTTCATAGCAAGTATTCCCCCCTATGCTTAGAAATATGTCTGAAAAAAGAGTTACTTTGATAGAGTAAATCATAGAGGTTTAAACCCTCTTATTTCTAGAACAATAGGAATTGAACCTATACCTGAGAATCCAAAATTCTCCGTGCTACCCATTACACCCCATTCTAAAGTAAGGTCAGCTAATAAAGCTATCGGGCCCATACCCCGAAAATGTTGGTTTAAACCCTTCCCGTACTAATAAATCCAATTACACTCTTAATCATCTACCTGACTATCATTTCAGGACCAATAATTACCATACTGAGCTCTAACACATTCATCATGTGAATCGGACTAGAAATAAACTTGCTAGCCCTTATTCCACTTATAATCAACAAATCCAACCCACGATCAACTGAGGCAGCAACCAAGTATTTCCTCACACAAGCAACAGCCTCAATAATACTCCTTCTATCCATCCTCATGAA
>CADCXT010003173.1:0-45127 GCA_902806775.1 Microtus agrestis | reverse complement strand
CTGAATAGGTAACAAGGCAGGAAACATGCTTGTCCTGAATAGTTTTGTTGTCAAATTGACCCTCCGTTGAAGAAATTATAGAAAGGAACAATTGAAAGAAATATTGAGACCACAAAGTTAAAATTAAGTTTACAATAATGACAAAGTTTAAGTAGATTAAAACCACATTTTTTTAAAAAGAGAGCCTTCAGCTAAGATTAATTGTGTCATAAAATGCAGGGACATAGAAACAGCCTTAAGTTCAAAACTACAAATTTAAAAAAAAAAGCTAATGATATTGAAATAATACAAGCAGACTAATAAATGAAGACACAGTAAGTATATGTGTGTGTATGAACTATGGTAGTTTTAAAATGTAGGAAAATATGGAATCATCAGAAAGATAATGAAGAAACACAACCATGGTTGCAAGTTCTATCATCATTGTTTTAGTGATTAATGGAAAAATAACAGTAAGTTCAGATTTACATAAGTCCATTCATTAGCAAATTGGGCTTGACTAATTATTGCAAGCGTTTCCATTTTGCATTTGTGGGATGTACACTACTTTCTTGTGCACATGGGGAATTCGTTGTGATAGAAATTCTTCTGAAGAGTAAACTCAATCTCAAAATTCTTTACAAGCAGGGAAAGATAGGTAATGTTCTTCAGTCACAGAGTAAATGAGAACCAAATAGCGAAAGAACCAATAAACTATCAAAGAAAGTTTAACATGTAGCTGTAAAGAACTCATTTTAATAATGATTTGTTAATAGAAAATATTGCTAACATAGGCATTTTTCAGAAAAATAAAATAAAATAATAGATCTTATCAATCCTCATGTCATATAATCTTAAAAATGCTATTACTTGAAAGAAATATAAAATTAATTATGTAAGGGCCGGATGGTGGTGGCGCACGCCTTTAATCCCAGCACTTGGGAAGCAGAGGCAGGCGGATCTCTGTGAGTTCGAGGCCATCCTGGTCTACAAGAGCTAGTTCCAGGACAGGAACCAAAAGCTATGGAGAAACCCTGTCTCGAAAATTCAAAAAAAAATTAATTATGTAAGCATCTGAATTTAAAGGGTAAATCATATTTTGAATAAAATGGAATATATTTGAGTATGCTTACAAGACATATGTATTAAGTCATTCAAAGAATCTGGATGGGGGCAAAGTAAAAATAAACAAAGCAGAGTTTAATTCTTTAAAGTAAATCATAGAATATTTAAAATTACTAATCAAGACCAACCAGAATTAGAGTGAGAGGGACAAGGCAGACCAGGCAAGGTTTCTATGTGAAGAATGCAGGGCTGGGACTCTACATATTCTGCAGGGATTACAAGAACAATAAAGTAATAGTATAAATATCTTCATGCTAGAAAGTTTGATAACCAAGATGAAATAGAACTATGTCTTTGAAAGATAAACTTTCAAACCAACAGAAGAAACACAATACAGATATCGTTTTTGTCTATTTGTTATTTGTATTCCAAATTTATATTTGTGATTCCAAATATTTATTTCAAACTTCTCCATCCTTTTACCATAAGGAGGAATCTACTGATAGGGTATGCATCTTAGAGGCAAAGAAAAGGGTTGATTTTGTCTTCTAATTCAATCCATTATCTCTGTCTTTTTGTTGGGGAATTGAGAACATTGACATTAAGCGTTATTGAGTAATGAGCATTAATTCCTGTTGTATGTTGTGCTGTTGTTTTCTTAGATTGCTTTTGGCTAGCTGTTATGGGATTTTGTATTCCTTATGCTTTCCTGGGTATTAAATTTTAACTTCTCATCAGCCCAAAGTATTCCCGCTAATATCTACTGTAGGTCTGGTTCTGTGGACATAAATTCCTTTAATCTGTTTTTATCATGGAAACTTTTTCTTTCTTCTTTGATGATGACTGGTAGCTGGGAATACCAGTTTGAATTTACATATATGGCTCTTTAGAACTTATAAAACATCACTCTAGCCATACAACTATCATCCACATTCCAAAGGCATAGTTTGGTTCCATGCTGGTTCCTTTCCTGTCTGGCCAGATATGGTGGGCTCCCATTAGCTCAGGTAGGCTGTTTCAGTGAATATCCTCATCATGGTTTTGATTTCTTTGCTCATATTCTTACTCTTCCTTGTGTGGGAGGTTCTTTTGTCTATTTGTTGCTTTTATTGGTTAATGAATAAAGCTGTTTCAGCCAGTGGCTTAGCAGAATAGGGCAAGGTGGGAATTCCAAGCAGAAAAAGGAGGAAAGAGTAGGTAGAGCCAAGAAGTAGCCGTAGAGCCAAAGCAGGAGACAGATGCCAGAAGGAACCTTACCAGTAGGCTACAACCATATGGAGATATACAGATTAATAGACATGGGATAATTTAAGATATAAGAGCTAGCTATTAATACAATCAAGCTATTGGACAAACAGTATTGCAGATAATATAGTTTCTGTGTGACTATTTCAGGTCTGGGAAACAGAGAATGAAAGAGCAGCCTTTGTGGGCACATATTTCAAGATTACACAAAAACCATTGCCCCGGTTTGAGCTGGTTACATAGCTCTGCAGACAAGCTGTCTGTGCCCTTAACAAAAGCCAGGATGCCTGCTCCTAGCTTCTTTTGTTAAAGTGTGGATTACCTGAGAAGAGGTGTTGACTGAAACTGGTCATGATGTCTGTTGCCTCCTTTCCTTTTGCAATTTGGAGGTTGTCTTATAGAGATGCTAATTCAGGGCCTACCTGACTGCTAGATGCGGATGTGACCAGAGCCCAGGCACCTAGTTGCCTAGGCAACAGCCTTTGTGTGTTCCCGCTCATTTAGTGTGGGTATATAAGATGTTTGGAGAATAAAGGATTGGGGCCTTTTCCATGATGACTGTCTAAGTTGTGTCTGATTATTCCTCGCGACTCCGTTCCAGTCTAGTTAGAGAATCGGTGTTGGACCCACACGGGCTCCAACAAGCCTTGGCCAACATCATCCCACAATTCGACTGTACTTTGGGAGCTCAGTCCAGTGCTCTGCTGTGATTCTCTGCCTTTCTTCCATCAGTTGCTGGATGAAGGTTCTATGGTGATATTTAAGCTATTTATCAGTCTGACTACAGGGCAATGCCAGTTCGGGCACCCTCTCCCCCATTGCTTAGGGTCTTATCTGGGGTCATCTTTGTGGATTCCTGGGAATTTCTCTAGTGCCTGGTTTCTTGCTAGCCCCATAATGGCTCCTTCAATCAAGATATCTTTTTTCCTTGCTCTCTGTCTCTAACCTCCCCCCAGCTTGGATATCCTGTTCTCTCAGGTTCTCCTCCTCTCTTCTGCCCTGCTCTTCCCCTTCTCCTTCCCTTCTCTCCACAATCTCGTGTTTCTAATTTTAGCAGGAGATCTTGTATATTTCCCCTTCCCAGGGGGTCTATATATGTTACTCTTAAGGTTCTCTTTGTTACTTAGCTTCTCTGGAGTTGTGGACTCTAAGTTTGTTATCCTTTGCTTTATAGTTAGGATCCACTTATGAGTGAGTAGATACCATCCTCATTTTTCTGGGTCTGTGTTAACTTACTCAGGATGTTTTTTTCTAGTTCAATCCATTTGCATGAAAATTTCAAGATGTATTTTTTTTTTACCTGCTGAATAGTACACTATTGTGTAAATGTACCACATTGCTTTATCCATTCTTTGGTTAAGGGGCATCTAGGTTATTTCCAGGTTCTGGATATTATAAATAATGCTGCTATGAACATAGTTGAAAAGATGTCCTTGTACTATGATTGAGCATCCTTTGGATATATTCCCAAGGGTGGTATGGCTGGGTCCTGATGTAGGTTAATTGCCAATTTTCTGAGAAACCACCATACTGTTTTCCAGAGTAGTTGTACAAGATTGCATCCCACCAGCAAAGGAGAAGTATCCCCCTTGCTCTGCATCCTCTCTAGTGTAAGCTATCATTGGTGTTTTTGATCTTAGCCATTCTGACAGGTATAAGATGGCATCTCAGAGTCATTTTGATTTGTATTTCTCTAATGGCTAAGGATGTTGAACATTTCCTTAAGTGCCTTTTGGCCATTTGAGATTCTTCTGTTGGAAATTCTCTGTTCAGTTCAGTACTCCATTTTAAATTGAGTTATTTGGTATTTTAATGTCTAATTTATTGAGTTCTTTATATATTTGGAGATCAGTCCGTTGTTTGATGTGGGATTGGTGAAGATTTTTTTCCCATTCAGCAGGCAGCCTTTTTGTCTTATTGACTCTGTCCTTTGTTTTACAGAAGCTTCTCAGTTTCAGGAGGTCCCATTTATTTATTGTTGCTCTCAGTGTCTATGCTACTGGGCTTATATTTAGGAAGTGGTCTCCTGTGTCCAAGCATTGAAGACTACTTCCCATATTCTCTTCTATCAGGTTCAGCGTGGTTGGATTTATATATTGAGGTTTATAATCTATGTAGGCTTTGAGTTTTGTGCATGGGGATAGAGGTGGATCTAGTTGCACTCTTTTACATGTTCACATCCAGTTATGCCAGCACCATTTGATGAAGATGCTTTCTTTTTTACATTGCATAATTTTAGCTTCTTTGTCAAAAGTTAGGTGTTTATAGGTATGTGGATTAATATCAGGGTCTTTGATTGGATTCCTTTGGTCAACCTGTCTATTTTTATGCCAATACGAAGCTGTTTTCATTACTGTAGCCCTGTAATAGAGCTTGATGTCAAGGATGGCAATACCTCCAAAAGTTTTTATTTTTTTTATTTTATTGTACAGGATTGTTTTGGCTATCCTGGGTTTTTTCTTTTTCCCTATAAAGTTGATTATTGTTCTTTCAAGGTCTTTGTTTTTTTTTCTTTTCTGCTATTTTTATTTATTTATTTATTAAAGATTTCTGTCTCTTCCCCACCGCCGCCTCCCCTTCCCTCCCCTCCCCCAATCAAATCCTCCTCCCTCGTCAGCCCAAAGAGCAATCAGGGTTCCCTGCCCTGTGGGAAGTCCAAGGACCATCCACCTCCATCCAGGTCTAGTAAGGTGAGCATCCAAACTGCCTAGACTCCCACAAAGCCAATACGTGCAGTAGGATCAAAAACCCATTGCCATTGTTCTTGAGGTCTCAGTAGTCCTCATTGTCCTCTATGTTCAGCGAGACCGGTTTTAACCCAGGCTTTTTCAGACCCAGGCCAGCTGGCCTTGGTGAGTTCCCGATAGAACATCCCCATTGTCTCAGTGTGTGGGTGCACCCCTCGCGGTCCTGAGTTCCTTGCTCGTGCTCTCTCTCTCCTTCTGTTCCTGATTTGGACCTTGAGATTTCAGTCTGGTGCTCCAATGTGGGTCTCTGTCTCTTTCTCCTTTCATCGCCTGATGAAGGTTAATATTCAGGAGGATGCCTATATGTTTTTCTTTGGGTTCTCCTTCTTATTTAGCTTCTCTATGAACCCGAATTATAGGGTCAATGTCCTTTATTTATGGCTAGAAACCAAATATGAGTGAGTACATCCCATGTTCCTCTTTTTGGGTCTGGCTTACCTCACTCAGGATAGTGTTTTCAATTTCCATCCATTTGCCTGCAAACTTCAAGAAGTCCTTGTTTTTTACTGCTGAGTAGTACTCTCGTATGTATATGTATTTTTTTTCTTGATGGATACATTTTTATTTTCTTATGTTGAATTTTTCAATTCTTCTGTGTTCTTCACAGATACATTTACCCAACAGAATCTATCAAGTAATCCAGGAGCAACATTTGAATGTCACATTTCAATTCTTTTTTTTTTTTTTTTTTTTTTGGAAAAAAAAAGAAATTTCTGCCTCCTCCCCACCTCCCATTTCCCTCCCCGTCCTCCTCTTCCTCCCTCCCTCCCCCTACTTCTCCCCCTCCCTCTCCAGCCTGAAGAGCAGTCAGGGTTCCCTGCCCTGTGGAAAGACCAAAGTCCTCCCCCCTCCATCCTGGTCTAGGAAGGTGAACATCCAAACCGGGTAGGCTCCCACAAAGCCAGAACATGAAGTAGGATCAAAACCCGGTGCCATTGTTCTTGACTTCTCAGCAGCCCTCATTGTCCGCCAAATTCAGAGAGTCCGGTTTTATCCCATGCTTTTTCCGTCACAGTCCAGCTGGCCTTGGTGAGCTCCCAATGGATCAGCCCCACTGTCTTCGTGGGTGGGTGCACCCCTTGTGGTCCTGACTTCTTTGCTCATATTCTCCTTCCTTCTGCTCCTCACTGGAACATTGAGAGCTCAGTCCGGTGCTCCAGTGTGGGTCTCTGTCTCTATCTCCATCCATCGCCAGATGAAGGTTCTATGGTGATATGCAAGATATTCATCAGTATGGCTACAGGACAGGGTCATTTCAGGTTCCCTATCCTCAGCTGCCCCAAAAACTAGCTGGGGACATCGCCTTGGGCACCTGGGAGCCCCTCTAGGTCCAAGCCTCTTGCCAACCCTAAGATGGCTCCCTTAATTAAGATATGTGCTTCCCTGCTCCCCTAATCAACCTTCCTTTATCCCAATCATCCCGTTACCCCAAGTTCCCCCCAACCTCCCCTTCTCACATTTCTCTCCCCTTCTACCTTACCCCCCTCCCACCACACCCCCAAGATCCCAATTTTTTGCCCGGCAATCTTGTCTACTTCCCATAACCAGGAGGATAGCTATATGTTTTTCTTTGGGTTCACCTTGTTACGTAGTTTCTTTAGGATATCAAATTATAGACTCACTGACCTTTATTTATGGCTAAAACCAATTATGAGTGAGTACATCCCATGTTCATCTTTTTGGGTCTGGGTTACCTCACTCAGGATAGTGTTTTCTATTTCCATCCATTTGCATGCAAAATTCGCGAAGTTATTGTTTTTTACCGCGGAGTAGTATTCTAATGTGTATATATTCCACACTTTCTTCATCCATTCTTCCATTGAAGGGCATCTAGGTTGTTTCCAGGTTCTGGCTATTACAAATAATGCTGCTATGAACATAGTTGAACAAATGTCCTTGTCATATGATCGGGCATCTCGTGGGTATATTCCCAAGAGTGGCATTGCTGGGTCCATGGGTAGGTTGATACCGAATTTCCTGAGAAACCGCCACACTGCTTTCCAAAGTGGTTGCACAAGTTTGCATTCCCACCAGCAATGGATGAGGGTACTCCTTTCTCCACAGCCTCTCCAGCAAAGGCTATCATTGGTGTTTTTGATTTTAGCCATTCTGACAGGTGTAAGATGATATCTCAATGTTGTTTTGATTTGCATTTCCCTGATCGCTAAGGAGGCTGAGCATGACCTTAAGTGTCTTTTGGCCATTTGAACTTCTTCTGTTGAGAATTCTCTCTTCAGATCAGTGCCCCATTTTTTAATTGGGTTAATTATCATTTTAAAGTCTAGTTTCTTGAGTTCTTTATATATTTTGGAGATCAGACCTTTGTCTGTTGCGGGGTTGGTAAAGATCTTCTCCCAGTCAGTGGGTTGCCTTTTTGTCTTAGTGACAGTGTCCTTTGCTTTACAGAAGCTTCTCAGTTTCAGTAGGTCCCATTTATTCAATGTTGCTCTTAATGACTGTGCTGCTGGGGTTATACCTAGGTAGCGATCGCCTGTGCCCATCTCTTGTAGGGTACTTCCCACTTTCTCTTCTATAAGGTTCAGTGTGTTCAGATTGATATTGAGGTCTCTGATCCATTTGGACTTGAGTTTTGTGCATGGTGATAGATATGGGTCTATTTTCATTCTTCTACAGGTTGACATCTAGTTGTGCCAGCACCATTTGTTGAAGATGCCCTTTTTCTTCCATTGTATACTTTTAGCACCTTTATCGAAAATGAGGTGTTCATAGGTTTGTGGGTTAAAATCCGGGTCTTCTATACGATTCCATTGGTCGACTTCTCTGTTTTTGTGCCAATACCACACTGTTTTCATTACTGAAGCTCTGTAATAGAGTATGAAGTCAGGGATGGTAATGCCTCCAGAAGTTCCTTTATTGTATAAGATTGTTTTGGCTATCCTGGTTTTTTTGTTTTTCCATATAAAGTTGATTATTGTCCTCTCAAGATCAGTGAAGAATTTTGATGGGATCATGATGGTGATTGCATTGAATCTATAAATTGCCTTTGGTAGGATTGCCATTTTTACTATGTTGATCCTCCCGATCCAAGAGCAAGGGAGATCCTTCCATTTTCTGGTATCCTCTTCAATTTCTTTCCTCAATGCCTTAAAGTTCTTGTCCAATAGATCTTTCACTTCTTTGGTTAGAGTTACCCCGAGATATTTTATGCTGTTTGTGACTATCGTGAAAGGAGATGCTTCTCTTATTTCCCTCTCTGCTTCCATATCCTTTGTGTATAGGAGGGCGACTGATTTTTTGGAGTTGATCTTGTATCCGGCCACATTACTAAAGGTGTTTATCAGCTGTAGGAGTTCTTTGGTGGAGTTTTTGGGGTTGCTTATGTACACTATCATATCATCTGCAGATAACGAAAGTTTAACTTCTTCCTTTCCAATTCAAATCTCCTTGATCCCCTTATGTTGTCTTATTGCTATTGCTAAAACTTCAAGCACTAATATTGAAGAGTAAGGAGAGAGTGGACAGCCTTGTCGTGTTCCTGATTTAAGTGAGATGGCTTTGAGTTTCTCTCCGTTTAGTTTGATGTTAGCTGTCGGTTTGCTGTAAATAGCTTTTATTATATTTAGGTATGACCCTTGTATCCCTAATCTCTCCAAGACTTTTATCATAAAGGGATGTTGAATTTTGTCAAAAGCTTTTTCAGCATCATTACTAATGAAATGATCATATGGTTTTTTTCTTTCAGTTTATTTATATTATGGATTACATTGATAGATTTTCGTATGTTGAACCAGCCTTGCATCTCTGGGATGAAGCCTATTTGATCATAATGGATAACTTTTCTAATGTGTTCTTGGATGCGGTTTGCCAGAATTTTGTTGAGGATTTTTGCGTCGATGTTCATGAGTGAGATTGGCCTGTAATTCTCTTTCTTGGTTGAGTCTTTGTGTGGTTTTGGTATCAGAGTGACTGTAGCTTCATAAAAGGAATTTGGCAATGACTCTTCTGTTTCTATATTGTGAAATACATTAAGGAGTATAGGTATTAGGTCTTCTTGGAAGTTCTGGTAGAATTCCGCATTGAAACCATCTGGTCCTGGGCTTTTTTTTTGGTAGGGAGGTTTTTGATAACAGCTTCTAATTCTTCGCGACTGACAGGTCTATTTAGATTGTTCACCTGTTCCTGATTTAACTTTGGTATATGGTATTCATCTAAAAAAGTGTCCCTTTCTTTTACATTTTCCAGTTTTGTGGCATATAGGCTTTTGTAGTACGATCTAATGATTCTCTGAATTTCCTCTATGTCTGTGGTTATGTCCCCCTTTTCATTTCTGATCTTATTAATTTGCATATTCTCTCTCTGCCTTTTGATTAGTTTGGATAGGGGTTTATCAATTTTGTTGATTTTCTCCAGGAACCAGCTTTTTGTTTCATTGATTCTTTGGATTGTTTTCTGTGTTTCTATTTTGTTGATTTCTGCCCTCAGTTTGACTATTTCCAGTCTTCTACTCCTCCTAGGTGAGTCTGCTTCTTTTTTTTTTCTAGAGCTTTCAGGTCGGCTGTTAAGTCTCCAATGTGTACTTTCTCTGTTTTCTTTAAGTGGGCACTTAGGGCTATGAACTTTCCCCTTAGGACTGCTTTCATAGTGTCCCATAAGTTTGAGTAGGTTGTTTCTTTATTTTCATTGAATTCAAGGAAGACTTTAATTTCTTTCTTTATTTCTTCTTTGATCCAGGTGTGGGTCAATAGTTGACTGTTCAGTTTCCAAGAGTTTGTAGGCTTTTGGGGGTAGCATTGTTGTTGAATTCTAACTTTAGTCCATGGTGATCTGATAAGACACAGGAGGTTACGAATATTTTTTTGTAACTGTGGAAGTTTGCTTTGTTACCGAGGATGTGGTCAATTTTCGAGAAGGTTCCATGAGCTGCAGAGAAGAAGGTATATTCTTTCCTATTTGGGTGGAATGTTCTATAGATGTCTGTTAAGTCCATTTGATTCATTACCTCCATTATTTCTATTTCTCTGTTAGGTTTCTGTCTGATTGACCTGTCCATTGGTGAAAGAGGAGTGTTGAAATCTCCTACTATTAGTGTGTGCGGTTTGATGGCAGCCTTGAGTTTTAGTAATGTTTCTTTTACGTACATGGGTGCTTTTATATTAGGGGCATAGATATTCAGGATTGAGACTTCCTCCTAATGAATTGTTCCTGTTACGAGTATAAAATGTCCCTCTCCATCTCTTCTGATTGATTTAAGTTTGAAGTCAACTTTGTTAGAAATTAGTATGGCCACACCTGCTTGTTTCTTAGGTCCATTTGCTTGATAAACCTTTTCCCATCCCTTTACTCTAAGTAGGTGCCTGTCTTTGTGGTTGAGGTGTGTTTCTTGTAAACAGCAGAATGCTGGATCCTGTTTGTGTATCCAATCTCTTAGCCTGTGCCTTTTTATAGGTGAGTTGAGTCCATTGACATTAAGGGATATTAATGACCAGGGGTTGTTAACTCCGGTCACTTTTTTAGTCATAGAGTTTGTGTGTTTGCCTTCTTTGAGTTGCACTGGTGAAGGGTCTCTAGATGTTTGAGTTATTGTGGTCATTGTTGGACTCCTTGGTTTGTGATTTTCCTTTTTTTACTTTCTGTAAGGCTGGATTTGTAGCTACGTATTGTTTAAATTTGTTTTTATCCTGGAAAATTTTGTTTTCTCCATTTATAGTGAACGAAAGCTTGGCTGGGTATAGTAGTCTGGGCTTGCATCCATGTTCTCTTAGCTTCTGCAGTACATCTATCCAGGACCTTCTGGCTTTCATGGTTTCCATAGAGTATTCAGGTGTAAGTCTGATAGGTTTACCTTTATAAGTAACTTGACCTTTTTCCTTTGCAGCTCTTAATATTCTTTCTTTATTCTGTATGTTTTGTGTTTTGATTATTATATGGCGAGGAGATTTTTTTTGGTCCAGTCTATTCGGTGTTCTGTATGCTTCTTGAACCTTCAAAGGAATATCTTTCTTTAGGTTGGGAAAGTTGTCTTCTAAAATTTTATTAAATACATTTCAGGATCTTCAGGCTTTCATGGTTTAATTGAGATGTCAGGTGTAATTATGATAGGTCTGCCTTTATATGTTACTAGGCATTTTACCTTTTGCACTCTTAATATTCTTTTTTAGTCTGTATGATTTGCATTTTAATTATTAGATTGTAAGGGGATTTTCTTAATTTTGGTCCAGAGTATTTGGTGTTCTTTAAGGTTCTTGTACCTTCATATCAATATCTTTCTTTAGGTTTGGAAAGTTTTCTTCTATGGCTTTCTTGAATATGTTTCCTCTGCCTTTGAGCTGCTGGAATTCTCCTTCTATCTCTATCATTCTCAGGTTTAGTCTTTTCATGGTGTCCTATATTTTCTGGGTGTTTTTGTTAAAAATGTGTGACTGCACAGACCAGACCAAAATAACAGATCAGGAGATCTGACAAAGAGGGTGGACCAAGAGATCAGGCCAAGAGAGACTGCAGCAGCTCACTGAGACACAGTTAATAGCAGTACATAGTGGAACAAGAACTGTTCCCAAGGGCACAGATAACTGCAGGGATTGAACCAAGAGGCAATGAGAATGCCAACACCAATTGGAGGAAGATATGACTAGGCACCAATGCAAGAAATCATTCAACAACCTAAAAAGCAACATGGGAACACTAAGTGGTGACACAACAGGAAGACTTAAACATCCTAATACAAATGTAGCAGAAGAAATCAATCCTAATACAACATTGTTAGGATGATAGAGACCTTTACAGAGGAAATAAAAAAGTTTCTTAAAGAAATGAAGGAAAAGACAAACATGAAATTGGAAGAAATCAATAAATCTTTCAAAAAAACCCGGGGAAACCATAGGCAAAAAAAAAAATCAAACAGGTGAAGCAAACATTTCAAGACTTGAAAACTGAGATAGAGACAATATAAAGAAAACACAAACTAATGTGCGATTCCCCTCTGTAGTCTGTGAATATGTTTTATTGTCATTGGTTAATAAATAAACATCCTTCAGAAATAGCTTAACAGGGTAAAGCCAGGTGGAAAATTTGAACAGAGTTGTAGAGAGAGAGTAGGCAAAGTCAGTGAGATGCATGTAGCTGCCAAAAGAGACAGACACCCCACAACCTTACCAGTATACCACACACCTTGTGATAACATATAAAATAATAGAAATTGGTTAATTAAAGATGTAAGAGTTAGTTAATAAGAAGCCTAGGTTATTGGCCAAACAGTGTTATAATTAATACAGTTTCTGGACTACTCACACAGATGGTTTAAGCCAATCTAGTGAATTCTCTGTATAACAACTGTTTATTCTGTTACTACTTTTTCTCTGGAGAAACCTGACTTGTATAGTGGCACAGTGATCCACTGTTCTATGTGACTCTAAAAAATAGATCAAGGCATGTTATCTAGTTATCCAGTTCTGACTGGCTTGGTATTCATTACAAATTGCAGGTTGGCCTCAAGATCATGCTAATTCTTTTGCTCTAGTCACATAAATGCATCGATTACAGGCATGTGCCATGTTAGCTAAGTCGATTTGATCTTTCAATCCTGCATTAACAATATAATACAACTTGGAAATTAATGAATTTTGGGGGATTATATGTGCTACACTTTAAAATATTTCCATGAAGACATTTGAAAGCTCATACTCTATTTCTGTATACAATGAAGGAGCAGTTATTATACTTACTAATCATTATTTATTATTAGATATAATAAAATATTATACAAATTTACTATTATATTGCTATTAATTGAATGGTAGCCCCTTCACAACCATGCTAAATTACCAATCATGAGGGATCCTAGAGTACACAGGTCTGTGGATGGCTTTGTTCCATCTACTAATGATACTTAGTGTCTCTTGGTGCCGCCCACTGGACCTGGTAGACCCTGATTAGTATCAAGAGACAGTCGAGTGCTAAATATATGTTAGGACAAATTCATATTCCTTTCATTCCTGCTCCTGCTGGTTTAGGTATCTTCTCAGTCTGGGAATATGTATGTTTTGGTTGGCACTGGTGGTGATGGTAATGGGAGTAGCAAATTCAGTGCTGTGGTGCGGAAAGCACTTAAGAAAAATAGCATCTATATAAGAAATATCTACATATACCATTTTGAGTGATGACTCTCTTGCCTTGTACCCCAACAGGAGTATGTTACTAGCAGCAGAGATGCTTGCTGATGTTGGAGCATACAAGGGAGGTGTGGGGCACTGGAGACACACAAAAGCTTTTTGGGAATCACAGATGAACTCACTTCTCAATTTTCAGAGAACAAAGATTCTCTGATTCAAACATTCAAAGAGGAGGTGTGAGTTCTTATTTTCTGATGTAGTCACCACAACATATTTCAACTGAGATATAAGTTTGGTTTAATGCAGTTCTTGGGCTGTTAATTGATTGGAGAAGATGAACTGGCAGATGTACTGAACATGTTGAATTTATCTCTTGAAAATTATGAACATTTATTGATTTACACATGATTTAGATGTCCAGACCAATGTGTTGATTTTTTCTGAGAGTCAAAATATCATAAGGTCGAGTCCTGATTATTGTGAGCTGCTTTGTGGCAGGGGTGTGTCCTCATTGTGAGTGTTGTGTGCTGCTTGTGGCAGGGGTGTAGCCTCAGCATACGTGGAGCCTCTTGTCATTTACTTGCTGTAAATAGCAGCAGTGTTTTTCTTCCATCCAGTTTCTGTACAATTCTGACAATAGGAACAAGAATATTTGCTTATTCCAAGTCAGTAAGGGAGGCCTGAGATGTGTGATGGATTCCAGGTGTCCAGAGACAAAGGCCCACACACAAAGTCTTTATCATTTAGGGGAAAAATATTTATCTTACTAGCTTAGGAATTAGGAGGAAGAATGAATTAGAATCATCACTGGAGTGAAGTCATGAAATCTTTTCTACCATGTTAAGTGATCTTTTATTTCTTGTGCAGGTCTCTGTGTGTGTGTGTATGTGTGTGTGTGTGTGTGTGTGTGTGTGTGTGAATGCATGTATGTGGTGTCCAAAATACCGAATACAACCATAGGTGTATTTATATCTCAGGCACTATACACTTTTATTTCTGAAACTAAGTCTTTCAATGGTCTAGAACTTGCTAAATAATCTAAGTTGGTTGACCAGCCACCCAAGAGTCTGTCTATCTGCATCAGCTCAGCCATCACAGAGCATGCTACTATGCTCTTCTTCCCCCCTCCTTCTCCTCCAATTTGGGTTATAGAGAACCAAACTCATTGTAGACTGACCTATCTCTCAAACTTGGGTATTCTTTTGTCTTTCATTCTTTTCTTTGTTTGTATAAAAGCATATGTGTATGATTGTTTGTGTGTGTGTGTGTGTGTGTGTGTGTGTGCACTTAACAACATATGTGCATGCAAAACAGGGAGATTGATTTTGGACACCCTCCTTCATCACATTCTTCCTTATATTTTGAGCTAGAGTCTCTTACTGAATGTGAAGCTCATTGTTTCAACTGGACTGGTTTGCTGAGCCAGTGTACCCCTGGGATCTGCCTGTCTTCCCCCGTCCAGCGCTGGAGTTACAGATGTACTTCACCACTCTGGCCTTTTACAGGGGCTGGGATCTGAACTCACACTTGGGTAGCAAGCACTTCACCTGCTGACCCACTTCCCCAGCATCCTGACTTTCTTAAATATCTGGACTAAGAAGATCAGGTGATGGAATCTCTCCATGGACTGACCACCAAGCACAGGATGGAGGGGAAATACTTCTCTTTCACTGTCTGTCTGGGGCTCTAGATGAGAGCAGCCAGACAGGAACCTATGACAATCCAACTAGAGTTACTTATGTGTCTCTTCTAATCTAATTCACTTCGTAGGACTGCAGATGGGACTCCAGGACTCCAGGATGTTTTGCTGATAATAATATGGCCAAACATGGACACAAATGCTAAGGTATGATGAAGGAATATATTTTGTGGTATGAGTCCCTTATGTGAGTTAATACTTTTGAAAATTTGTTTTATTCTATGTGTATTGAGTGTTTTGCTTTCATGAGTGTATGTATACAATCTGTGTGCCTGATGCCCTGGAAGGTCAGAAGAGGGCACTGGGTCCCCTGGAAATGGAGGTACAGATGATTATGAGTCGCAACTTGGTTTCGGGGAACTGACCCTAGGTTCTCTGCATAAACAACAAATGCAGTTAGCTGCAGAGCCATCTCTCTGAAATCTATAAGTTAAACTTTGTTTTATCTGACTTGTTTTGTTTTCTTGTACTTTGAATAGATGGGAATTGAAAACACAGCTTCATGCATGGTTTACATCCCAGATCCAGGCTGATTTTCAAGTTGTTGTTTTCCTTATTCAATATTTATCTGTATGACATGAAAGTTATTTTTACCAGAAATGTGTATCGTGACTAAATAGATAAAAGTTCCAAGCAGGCAGTGAGCCAAAACACTGTTGAAATGACATTGTCCCTAATGGAAATTGTGGCACATGCAGGTTTTCTACAGTTAGTATTTTAGGGCACATGCAATGTAAAGACTGTCATATAATTTAAAACCATTTATTGTTACTTAACAATGAACAAAATGGCATATTGAATGCACTGACTACAAGCCCAATTGCCTTCTCACATCATTTACAGTTTTAGTAACACACAGTTCTCCACCTTTCAGTCATGGTTCTGCAAACTCCTCAGTGACAGACTGAAGACATGGACATGCTGATCACGGAGGCAACCAGGAATGGGACAGCCATCCAGGAGTTCATCCTCGAGGGGTTCCCTGCAGCCGAGCACCTGGGGATCCTCCTATTTCTAGTGCACTTGCTGGCCTACTTGGCTTCCCTCATGGGCAACATGCTCATAATTATCATCACCTGCGAGGACCACCGCTTACACACACCCATGTACTTCTTCCTCAGCACCTTCTCCATTGTTGAGTTCTGTTGTATATCTACCGTTATTCCTCAGCTGCTAGTCATATTTCTTTCAGGGAGGCAAAAGATTTCCTTTGGAGCCTGCTTCACCCAAGCCTTTGTCTTTCTTTTCCTGGGGTCAACTGCTTTTTTCCTTCTTGCTGTGTTGTCCCTGGACCGGTATCTGGCCATCTGCAAACCTCTGCATTACCACACCATCATGAGCCCAAGGATGTGTGTCTTTCTTGTTACTGTCTGTTTAGTTCTGGGATTCCTCTTCATGGTCATTCCAGTTGTGATGCTTTCCCGGTCATTTTACTGTGGCCCCAATGTCATTCCTCACTTCTTCTGTGACTTTGGACCACTGGCAAATCTCTCCTGTTCTGAAACCAGGTCTATCAAAATGCTGTTTTTAAACTTTGCTTTAATTGTGCTATTTACATCCCTTCTTATAGCCATCTTTGCATACAGCAACATAGTAGTCACAATAGTGCGTCTGCCCTCAGCCAGGGAGCGACAGAGGGCTTTTTCCACCTGTTCCTCTCATCTCATCGTCCTCTCACTAATGTTTGGCAGCTGTATATTTATATACATTAAGCCAAAGCAGTCAAGCAGGCTGGACACCAACAGGGAGGCTGCTCTTGTGAACACAGTAGTGACCCCGCTTCTGAACCCTGTCATCTACACCCTGCGCAACAAGCAGGTCCACCAGGCTCTCAGGGATGCACTGTCCAGGGTCAAACATCACAGATATCACAGGAAAAATGTACTTTTCTCTTGATTTAGTCTAACTCCATTTTATGTAAATGTTCTATATAAATCATCTAGTATGTTATTTCTTTCAAATTCTGCTTGTTTGTTCTTAGAATGAAGACTGACTTATCCAGTAATTCCCTCTGAAGGTTTTAATAATCGTGTGTTGAAAATCTTTCTATATTTGCTCCGGTGGCAATTAAACCCAAAATCTCTTATATATTACATAGGTGTTACATTTTAAACAAAATATTATCAGTGCAGTTATTTGATATATGTTGGGTCTGGGAACCTAGGGCTTTTATAGTGATGGAGAAACTAAGAGGGACTATGAGGATAGAGTTGGGAATAGAGAAGTAAACTCATGAGTACCAAGAATATAAAATGTATTCAACAACAGATTTATGTGATGATCATACCAATATTTAAATTATGCCTTAACAATAACTGTCATGATAGTAATAAATAATTTAACACCACTCACTGTAATTATTTCCCATGAAGAACATTTATCTATAAGCTGACATTGGTACACCTCTAGTTTTCACCATGATGAAAAGCACTGATATCCAAAGTCCCCATTGCTTTCACATTCACTTGCCAGGCTGATTCCAGTCTGAGCCCCAGAACTGAAGAACCAACAAAGGGCCAGAGAGCTATGAATGTGAAGCAGAGTGGAGTTGTTATGTCAGCTCCCATTCTGGGAAATGCAAACAATGCAGGAGAAATTACTTCTGAGGGGAAAGAAGTCTAACTGTGGTGATAATGCTCTTGAGATGACTATGGACAAGGTCAGGTCTCCATCTGAGCACTAAGGAGAAATAAATCTGTTATCAATCATGAGTCATGAGATGAGCTGCATAGATAACAAGGGAGGAAAACACTCTTGTCCTGGTTAGTTTTGTTGTCAGTTTGGCCCTCAGTTGAAGAAATTATAGAAAGGACCAACTGAAGGAAATATTAAGGCTACAGAGTTAAATCCAAAATCACAATAATGATAAAGTTTAAGTATATTAAAACCATTTTTCTTAAAAAGAGGCGTTAGCTATGATTAATTATGTCATAAAATTTAGGGACATAGAGACAGCTTTAAGTTCAAAACTACAAAATTGTAAGAAAAAAGCTAATGATATTGAAATAATAAAGTAGACTGATAAATGAAGACACAGTAAGTATATATGTGTGTGTAGACAATGGTAGTTTTAAAATGTAGGAAAATATGTAATCAATAAAAAGATCATAAAGAACACACAACCGTGGTTGGAGGTTCTAACATCATTGTTTCAGTGAATAATGAGAAGATACCAGTAAGTTCAGATTTACTTAAACCCATCCATGGAACAATTGGGTTAAATAATCATTGCAGGTTCTTTCATTTTCCACTGGTGGGATGCCCCTTGCTTTCATGCGCACATGGGGATTTTGTCATGATAGATTTTCTTCTGAGCAGTGAGCTTAATCTCAAAACTCTTTACAAGAATGGAAATATAGAATATGTTCTTCAGCCACAGAGTAAATGAGAATAATATCAAAAGTAGCAATAAATTATCCAAGAGAGCTTAACGTTTAGCTGTAAAAACTCATTGTAGAAACTGAGTCCTACCCTGACTCCAAACTTGCCTATTCTCTTGCAACCTCAGTGGAACTCTGAAACACATCCTGCTACTACACAGAGAAAACCAAGAGGTAGTGACCAGTCACCTGGCAGGACACCCCACTCTCTAGGCCTGCCATACAGGGGCAACATCCTGGACTCCTCCCTCACCTGCCTCAGGTTTTCTAGCCAATCAGCAGGAGAGTTTCCTGTAAGAAGACTGACCCAATATTCTGCCCTCATCTACCAGACCCTGCAAGCCACAAGTCCCAACCCACCCCCAAACTTGCCTATATTCCTGCAACCTCGATGGAACTCTGAAACACAGTTTGCTATAATACAGAGAGGACCAAGAGAGAGAACCAGGAGAGCAGACCAAAAAAGCAGGATAAGAAAGACCACAGTGGCTCCCTGAGACACAGATGTTGACAGTACAGAGCATACCAAGAACAGGTTTCAAAGACACAGACAGCTACTGCAAGAATTGGACCAAAATGCAAAGACACTGCCGACACTGCCAGCAGCAACTGAAGGAAGAGATGAGTAGGTGCCAATGCAAGAATTCTTCCAACAACCTAAAAAGCAACATGTTAATACCAGAACCCAGAGGTCATCCAACAGGAAGACTTGATCATTCTAACTCAGAAGAAGCAGAAGAAAATGATTTTAAACATAACTTTATGAAGATGATGTAGAACTTTAAATAAGAAGTGAAAAACTCCCTTAAAGAAATGGAGAAGACAAACAAAAAGTTGGAAGAAATTAATAAATCCCTCAAAGAAATCCTAGAAACCAAGAAAAACAGTCAAACAGGTGAAGCAAACAGTTCAAGACTTAAAGACTGAAATAGAGATAATGAAGAAAACATAAACTGGGGGAATTCTGGATATGGAAAATCTGGGTAAAGGAGCAGGAACTACAGAGAAAAGTATAACCAACAGAATACAAGAGATGGAAGAGAGAATCTCAGGGATTAAAGATACTATAGAGAAAATAGATTCATTGGTGAAAAAAAAACATTAAATCCAACAAATTCCTAACACAAAACATCCAGGAAATCTAAGACATCATGAAAAGACCAAACCTAAGAATAATAAGGGTAGAAGAGGGAGAAGAATTCAAGCTCAAAGGCACAGAAAATATACTAAAAAAATCATAGAAGAAAACTTTCCAACCAAAAGAAGGATATCCCTATGAAGGTACAAGAAGCTTACAGAGTATCAAATAGCCTGGATGAAAAAAAAGGAGTCCCCTTTCCATATAATAATCAAAGTGCAAAACATACAGAATAAAGAAAAAATATTAAGTGCTGCAAGGAAAACGTCAAATAACATATAAAGGTAGGCCTATCATAATTACTTGTGACTTCTCAATGGAAACCATGAAATCCTGAATGTGCTGGACAGATGTACTGCAGACACTAAGATCACGGGTGCAAGCTTAGACTACTATATCCAGCAAAACTTTCAATCACCATTGATGGAGAAAACAAGATATTCCATGACAAAACCAGATTTAAACAATACTTATTCACAAATCCAGCCCCACAGAAAGTATTAGAAGGAAAATACCAACCCAAGGAAGCTAACTGCACCCACAAAAACACAGGCAACAGATAACCTCCTACCAGCAAATCACAAAGCAGGGAAATAGACACACACACTACCACTGAAAAATAACAGGAATTTACAACCACTGATCATTAATATCTCTTAATATCAATGGACTCAATTCACCTATAAAAAGACACAGGCTAAGAAAATAGATATGAAAACAATATCCAGCTTTCTGTTGTATACAAGAACACACCTCAACCTCAAAGACCGACATTCCCTTCAGAGTAAAGGTTTGGGGAAAATTTTCCAGTCTGGAACTAAGAAACAAGTGGGTGTAGGTTTCCTAATATCTAAAATAGACTTCAAACTAAAATCAATCAGAAGAGATGGAGAAGGACATTTTATACTAATAAAGGAACAATTCATCTAGAGAAGTCTCAGTTCTGAACATCTATATCCCTAATATAAGAGCATCCATATATGTAAAAAAACTTTACTAAAAACCCAAATTGCACATCAAACCCCACACACTAATAGTAGGAGACTTCAACACCCAACTCTCACAAATAAAGACGTCAACCAGAGAGAAACTTAACAGAGAAATATGAGAAGTAACAAATTTTATAATTCAAAGGGACTTAACAGACATCTACAGAATATTCCACCCAAACACAAAGGACTATACCTTCTTCTCAGCACCTCATAGGACCTTCTCTAAAATTGATCACATATTTTGTAACAGAGGAAACCTCAACAGATATAAAAAAATTGAAATAACCCCTGGTATTTTATCTGATCATCATGGTTTAAAGTTAGAATTTAACAGTTAGCACTACTCGCAGAAAGCCTACAAACTAATGGAGGAAATTGAACAGTAAACTACTGAACCACCCCTAGGTCAAGAAAGAAATAAAGAAATTAAAGACTTCCTAGAATACAATGAAAATGAAGGCACAACTTACCCAAACCTATGGGACACTATGAAAGCAGTTCATAGCACTAAGTGCCTACATAAAGTAGAGAAGTCTCACACTAGTGACTTAATAACACACCTGAAAGCTCTAGAAAAAAGCAGACTCACCCAGGAGGAGTCGGAGACAGGAAATAATGAAAATGAGAGCTGAAATCAATAAAATAGAAACAAAGAAAACAATACAAAGAATCGATTGAACAAAGAGCTGGTTCTTTGAGAAAATCAACAAGATAGACAAACTCTTATCCAAACTAATCAAAAGGCAGAGAGAGAATATCCAAATTCACAAAATCAGAAATAAAAAGGTGGACATACCAACAGACAAGGAGGAAATCCAGAGAATTTTTAGGTCTTACTTAAAAAGCCTGTATGCCACAAAATTGGAAAATGTAAAAGAAATGGCTAATTTTCTGGATAGATACCATATACCAAAGTTAAATCAAGACCCGATAAACAATTTTAATAGACCTATAAAATGCAAGGAAATAGAAGCTTACACCGAAAGCCTCCCAACAAAACAAAACAAAACAAAATGAAAAAACAAACAAACAAAAAAACAGGGATGTATGGTTTTAGTGCAGAATTCTACCAGAACTTCCAAGAAGAGCTAATACTTATACTCCTCAAAGTGTTACACATAATAGAAACAGAAGGAATATTGTCAAACTCTTTTTAAGAGGCTACAGTTATCCCGATACCGAAACCAAACAAGCACACCACCAAGAAAGAGAATTACAGACCAATCTCATGCATAAAAATAGATGTAAAAATACTCAATAAAATATGGCAGAGAAAATCCAAGAACACATCAAAAAAATCATCCACCATGATCAAGTCGGCTTCATCCCAGAGATGCAGGGATGGTTCAACATGCTAAAATCTATCAATATAATCCATCATATAAATAAACTGAAAGAAAAAAAATATGATCATCTCATTAAATGCTGAAAAAGCATTCAACAAAATCCAATACTCCTTTATGATAAAGGTCTTGGAGAGATCAGGGATACAAGGATTCTATCTAAACACAATAAAAGCAATATACAGCAAGCTGACAGATAACATCAAATTAAATGAAGAGAAACTCAAAGCAATTCCATTAAAATCAGGAACAGGACAAGGCTGTCAACTCTCTCCATATCTATTTAACATAGTTCTTGAAGTTCTGGCTATAGCAATAAGACAACAAAAGGAGATCAAGAGGATTCAAATTGTAAAGGAGGCAGTCAAACTTTCATTATTTGCAGATGATATGATAGTATATATGAGTGACCCCAAAACTCTACCAGGGAACTCCTAACAGCTGATAAATGCCCTCTTATATAAAAATGATAATGAAGCTGAGAAAAAAATCAGGGAAACATCACCTTTCACAATAGCCACAAATAACATAAAATATCTTGAGGTAACACCAAAGAAGTGAAAGACCTGTTTGACAAGAAGTTTAAATTTTTGAAGAAAGAAATTGAAGAAGATGCCAGAAAATGGAAAGATCTTCCATGTTCTTGAATAGATAGGATCAACATAATAAAAATGGCAATTCTACCAAAATCAATCTATATATTTAACACAATCCTCATAAAAATCCCAACACAATTCTTCAAAGACCTTGAAAGAATAATAATCAACTTCATATAGAAAAACAAAAAACCCAGGATAGCCAAAATAATCCTGTACAATTAAAAAAAAATTTCCAGAGACATCATCATCCCTGACATCAAGCTCTATTACAGGGCTACAGTAATGAAAACAGTTTGGTATTGGCATAAAAATAGACAGGTTGGTCAATGGAATCAAATAGAAGCCCTGCATATTAATACACATACCTTTGAACACCTTATTTTTGACAAAGAAGTTAAAATTTTACAATGGAAAAAAGAAAGAAATCTTCAACAATTGGTTCTGGCATAATTGGATGTCAACATGTAGAAGAAAGAAAATAGATCCATATCTATTGCCATGCACAAAACTCAAGTCCAAATGGATTAAAGACCTCAATATAAATTAGACTACACTGAAACTGATAGAAAAGAAAGTGGGAAGTAGTCTTCAATGCATGGGTGCAGGAGACCACTTCCTAAATATAACCCCAGTAGCACAGATACTGAGAACAACAATAAATAATGGGACCTCCTGAAACTGAGAACTTCTGTAAAACAAAGGACAGAGTCAGTAAGACAAAAAGGCTGCCTGCTGAATGGGAAAAGATCTTCACCAATCCCACATCAGACAGAGCTGATGTTGGAGAGGATGCAGAGTAAGGGGAACACTCAACCATTGCTGGGGGGGATGCAAACTGTACAACCACTCTGGAAAACAGTATGGCAGTTTATCAGAAAAATATGAGTAAACCTGCCTCAGGATCCAGCATATACTTGGGCATATACTCAAAAGATGCTCAGTCATACTACAAAGACATTTGTTCAACTATGTTCACAGCAGCATTATTTTTAATAGCCAGAACCTGGAAACAACCTAGATACCCCTCAACCGAAGAATGGATTAAGCTAATGTGGCATATTTACACATTAGATTACTACTCAGTGGTAAAAAACAATGATATCTTGAAATTTGCCTGCAAATGGTTGGTACTTGAAAACACTATCCTGAGTGAGTTAACCTAGACCCAAACAGATGAATATGGTTTGTACTCATATATAAGTGGATTCTAGCTATAAACAAAGGATATTGAGCCTGTAGTTTATGATCCTAGAGAAGCTAAGTAACAAGGTGAACCCTAAGAAAAACATATATAGATCCACCTGGAAAGTCAAAATAGACAAGATCACCTGAAAAATTTGAAGCATTGAGATGGGGAGAGAAGGGAGTTGAAGGAGAAGAGGAAGGGAGAAGGGGAGGAGAACTTGAGGGAATGGAATAGTCGAGACTGCCTTGGCCCTTTGATAGGACAGAAAATTAGGTAGGCAGAGTAGACAGAACAGAATGCTGGGAGAAAGAAGCAGATTCAGGCAGTCACCATGATTCTTCGACCCGAGACGGATGTAGGCTAGAATCTTCCTGGTAAGCCACCACCTTGTGGTGTTACACACATTATTGGAAATGGGTTAATCAAGATGTGAGAGTTAGCCAATAAGAGGCTACAGATAACAGGCCAGGCAGTATTTAAAAGAATATAGTTTCCATGTAATTATTTTGGGTAAAGCTAGCTGGGCGGTGGAACACAGCCCACTGCTCCTCATCACAACAGAGATGGAGGAAGGACAGAGATGAGAGCAAGGAAAGAGATATCTTGATTGAAGGAGCCATTATGGGGCTAGCAAGAAACCTGGCTCTAGAGAAATTCCCAGGAATCCACAAGGATGACCCCAGCTAAGACCCTAAGCAATAGAGGAGAGGGTGCCCAAACTGGCCTTGCCCTGTAGTCAGACTGATAAGTATCTTAAATATTACCCTAGAACCTTCAGTAACTGGTGGAAACCTGCATGAAGCAGAGAGCTCCATCAGAGCACTGAACTGAGCTCCCAAAGTCCAGTTGAAGAGTGGGAGGAATGAGAATATGAGCAAAGAGATCAAGACCATGATGGGTACACCAACTGAAACAGTCTATCTGAGCTAATGGGAGCTCACCAACTCCAGCCGGACAGGAATGGAATAAACATAGGTACACTCTAGTTCCTCTAAATGTGGTTGACAGTTTCGTGGTCGGGCAAACTGAGGGGCCACTGTCAGTGGCACCAGGATTTATCCCTACTGCTTGTACTGGCTTTTGGGGAACCTATTCTTTTTGAATGGATACCTTGCTCAGCCTAGACATAGTTTGGAGGGCCCAAAGCAATGTGCCTTACCCTCTCTATGGAGGGAGTGGAAACTGGGATTGATATGTAAAATAAAAAAGATAGTTTGTTCTCTTTTTTAAAAAATATAAAAGAACTCATTGTAAAAAAACATTTGTTAACAGAAAATATTGCTAACAAAATTTGAAGGTATTTTTAGAAAAATAAAATAAATTTATAGATCTTATCAAATTCATGCAATATAGTCTAGAAAATGCTATTACTTGAAAGAAATATAAAATTAATTATGTAGGCATCTAAATTTAGAGGGTAAAGCATAATTTGAATTCAAATGGAAGATATTTGAATATGCCTGCAATACATATGTATTAAATCATTCAAAGAATCTGGATGGGAGGGGGAGGGGATCTGTTGGGAGCTGTTTCCCCTAGAGATCATTGCAGGAACCATCGCCCTGGGGAGACTATGGGGAACCCCACACCCATGGTTGTACTGGGATTGGTTCTGTTGCCCCACACCCAGTTGAAGCTATTAATGGAGAAAAATAAAATAAATAAATAAAAAAACAAAGAATCTGGATGGAGGCAAAGTAAAAATAAATAAAGCAGTGTTTCTTTCTTTGAAGTAACTCATAGAATATTTAAAATCATTAATTAAGACCAACCAGAAATAGAGTGAGAGGGACAAAGTGGACCAGGCAAGGTTTCTATGTGAAGAATGAAGGGCTGGAACTTCAAATATCCTGCAGGGATTATAAGAACAATAAAGTAATAGAATAAATAACTTTATGCTAGTAAGTTTGATAACCAAGATGAAATAGAACTATCTTTGAAAGATAAACTTCCAAACCAAAAGAAGAAATATAGTACAGATATCGTTTTGTCTATTTGCTACTTGTATTCCAAATTTATATTTGTGATTCCAGATATTTACTTCAAACTTCTCCATCCTTTTATCCTAAAGTGGTATCTACCGGTAATGGGGTGTGTATCTTAGAGGCAAAGAAAAAGGTTGATTTTGTCTTCTAGTTCAGTCCATTATCTGTGTCTTTTTGTTGGGGAACAGAACATTGACATTGAGCGTTATTGAGTAATGAGCATTAGTTCCTGTTGTATGTTGCGCTGTTGTTTTCTTAGATTGTTTTTGGTTAGCTGTTCTAGGATTCTGTACTTCCTGTGCTTTCCTGGACATTAAATTTTAACTTCTCTTCAGTCCAAAATATTCCCTCTAGGTCTGGTTCTATGGACATAAATTCCTTAAATCTGTTTTTTTCATGGAAACTTTTTCTTTTTTCTTTGATGATGACTGAAAGTTATGCTGGGTATAGCAATTTGATTTGGCTTCTATGATTCTTTGGAACTTGTAAAACATCAGTCTAGGCCCTCCTGGCTTTCAAAGTTTCCATTGAAAAGTCAAATGTTGTTCTGATGTCCTGTCTCTATGTGTGGCTAAATTGTTCTTTGTTGCCACTCTTAAATCCTATCTTTGTTCTGAACATTAGATTTGATAAATTTTATTTTATGATTATATTCAGAATATTTTCTATGCCCTTGATTTTTTTGTTCTTGAATACCAATATTTTCAGGTTGGTCATTTTATAATGTCCCATATTACCTTCATGTTAAATTCCTGATTTCTTTTGAGATTTAACGTTTTCTATCTTGACCCTGTGTCACTACATGTTCTGTCTTCTCCATGACTCAGTCTGTCTGAGATACTTTCTACTGAGCGTGTGGTTTGACATCATGAGCTTTTCATTTCAAATTTTATTTCACATTGGATGATTTCTTAAAGGTTCCATCTTTTTATTAAATTCTATTTTTATATCTTGAATAGTATTTATTATTCCACTCTGATGATTGTTTGTGTTTTTACTGTCATTGTTCAGGCATTTGTTTATATTCTCTTAAGTTTCTTGAATATATTTATAATTATTGTTTGGGAATCATTGTTCTATGTATAAATGTTCTAAGTTGATTTTCTTAGGTATCAGTACATTAAATGTACTAATATCTGGAGGAGATATATTTTATTTTATTAATTTAAAATAATACCAATACAAATTCCCTTTTCCTCTTCTCCTTTCCTCCCACTCCCTCCACACATCCTCCACCACCCCCTTCCAATATTAAGGGAAGGCAAGGTACCCTGCTCTGTGGAAAGTGCAAGGCCCTTGCTACTACACTAGGTTGAGCAAGGTATACATCCAAAGAGATCCCAAAAAGCCAGTACATGCATTAGAGACAAATCCCAGTGCCATTGTCATTGGCCCCTCAGTCTACCCCAACTGTCAACCACATTCAGATGGACTAGTTTGATATTTTCTTAGTTATCCATTCTGCTTGTTTGCTTTCTGTGATAGGATCTAGGCATCTGGAATTAGATTTTTGATACGAGTTCTCAGTCTCCTTTTTGCTGGGTGGTTGTTTGGACACTTGTTTGGCATTGCACCTGAGCTGTCAGATTATGAGGTATCTGAATGGTGCTTGGTATTCACTCTTGGGAGTACCCTTTTTGTCTTGTTTTTGGGGTGTCTAAAGTAGCTTCAATGGTGGCAATTCTGGTCAGATTTCAGGTGGTGCAGATGTCTGGCTGGATGGTGAATTTGGCAACTATCATGCAGGCAGAATAGTATCAATGGCCAGACAAGGGGTTGTCTCCTTTGGTAGAAAGTTTCAGGGGGCTAGTGCCTGGCTGGTTTAGAGTATGGTGACTGTCAGGCAGGTGGAAAGGAGGAGGTGGGTGCAGATAATTACAAGCTCTTTAGGTTGGAAGCCACATGTTCTAAGTGTTTCTGGACTTCTTCGTTTTTAAATTAATCTTCTTATCATTTTCCCATTCTCTGACACTTTACTCTTTCATTCGCTCAATATTATTTTCTTTTATTATTTTTAAAACTTATAGTTTATTCTATAATTTTTCCATTGCCTTATGTATTATGAATGATGTAATAGTTTGCTCTAATTGCTTTTCTGTCCTTATTTCTAGCAGTATGCTTCTTATGAGATCAAGTACACCAGATTTTGGTGCATCTATGTTTAGGATATTAATGTTTCTTTTTACCTCTTTTGATTAGTTTTAGTTAAAGTTCATTTTAAAAGTTCGTATGATAGCAATGGCTGTGTTGTTCTCCCATTTGATTGGAGTAACTTTGTCCATCCTTTCATCTTACGGCAATGCCTGTCTTTAAAACTAAGGTGATTTTTATTTTTGTAGATAGCAGAAAGTTGGATTTTGTTGGATTTTCTTTCTTTCTTAAATCCTCCCCTTCTCTCCCTCCCTCCCTCCCTCCCTTCCTTCCTTTCTTTTCTTTTTCTTTTTTTTTTTTGAGACAGGGTTTCTCTGTAGCTTTGGAGGCTATCCTGGAACTAGTTCTTGTAGATCAAGCTGGTCTTGAACTCACAGAGATCTGCCTGTCTCTGCTTCACAAGTGCTGGGATTAAAGGCTTGCACTACCACTGCCCGGCCTGGATTTTGTTTCTTAACCTATTGATCATTCTGAGTCTTTTGGCTGCAAGATTGAGGCTTTATTACATAAATTTAATATTGAAAGGTGTGTGTTTATTGCAACCAATTTTTCTGTTCCTCCTTCTGTTTTTGTTCTGAGTTATACTTTCTTTTCAATTAATTATAACCTCATTTTTCTTTCTGGATTATCTTGGCTTTGTTTATTCCTCTCTTCAGGTCACAGTATTGCTTCCAGTATTCTCCTTAGGACGAGTTTGTTTAACATGAATGTTTTAAAGTTGTCTGCATCATGGGAAAGTTTTTTTCCCCTTCAACTACAGCTTATAGTTTTGCTGAGTACAGGGTCTATGTTAGCAGCTGTGGTCTTTTAGAACTTTGAGTACATGGCTCTAGGCCCTTCTGGCTCTTGAAATTTCCATTGGACAATCAGTTGTTATTCTTGTGGATTTTTCTGTAATATGACTTGTGCTTTTTCTCCTGGAGATTTCAATCCTCTTTCTTTGTTCTGTATATTTAGTGTTTTCACTATGATATGTTGTGGGATTTTATTTTCTGGTCTTGTCTATTAGGTGCCTGGGTCCTTCTTGTATCTGTGGATGTGTCTTTCCTTAGGCTGGGGACATTTTTTTTCTATTATCATTTGAAGATCATGTATATGCTATTGGCCTGAGATTCTTCTCCTTCACCTGTGCCTACAATTCAAAGATTTGGACTTTCCATGGTGTCAAACAGTTCCTGCATGCTCCTTCCCCATAGATTTATTTTATTCTTGTTCTTTGGTCATGTGGTCTAATTCTCCTACTCTGTCTTTGACTCCTGAGAGTCTATCTTCTATCTGATCCATTCAAATTGCAAGGCAGTCAGTCCCTTGAGTTTTCTAATTGGATTTTGAATTTTCCAGTTCCATCCTAATTTCAACTTGAGTTCTCTCCAAATTTCTGTCTCTACTGAATTTAGTTTTCAAAAACTAAATTGACTTAGTCATTTTATTCATCTGTATATTTGTATTTTCTTGCTCATCACTTGGATGTTTACTGTTATGCAAAGTAATGAGTGTGGTATAGAAACCAATAGATTCTGGCTGGAGTGATGGCTCAGCGGTTAAGAGCATTGCCTGCTCTTCCAAAGGTCCTGAGTTCAATTCCCAGCAACCACATGGTGGCTGACAACTATCTGTAATGATGTCTGGTGCCCTCTTCTGGCCTTCAGGCATACATGCAGAAAGAATATTGTATACATCATAAATAAATAAATAAAATAAAAAAGAAACCAATAGATTTAGTGATAGAAACTGTGACATTCTCAGTATACAGAAAAAGGTTATTGAATAATAATTCATTATCCATTTATAATAAAAGTATGGAAGAATCTAGGAAGAGATGGGACAAACTTACACATGTTGAAGGCCATCTATGGCAAATGTACAGCCAACACTATACTGAGGGGGAGATGAGCTTTCCTTTGAAATTTTATTACATTGATTTGTACTTATGCATGCATGTATGTGTTGAAGCACATGCCACATATATGTGTATAGGTCAGAGTATAACTTGTGGGCATCAGGTTGCTCCTATCATGTGATTCCTGGGGATTGAATTTAGGTTGTCAAGCTTAGAGGCAAGCGTCCCCATCTGTTGAGCCATCTAAAATCAGAGAGGAGGCAGCATGTTCAGCCTTTGGGTTTCTGTTTAGTATAATGCTTAAAATATTCAAATGGAAAAATAAAGAAATAAAATGGAAACAATGGTAAGGTTAGAAGTACAACTATCCCTGTTAAATAAAAATCTCTTTTTATTTAATAACAGATGACATGGTCCTATATGTAAGAGATCTTAAAACTAAACAAGGAAACTCTTAGAACAGAAAAACACTTTTAGCAAAGAATCCAGACACAAAACAAGCATATAAAACCAGTAGCTTCTCTATACCTCAGTAATAAACATGCTAAGACAGTAACCATGAAAACAGTGCCATTCACAATAGCTTTACAGCTACCTATGGATAAGCCTACGGGGGAGAAGGCATCTACAGTGACAACATCAAATACCAAAGGAAAACGTGAGACACCAGAAGGCAGGAAGACTGCGCATACTCCTGAGTCAGTCTACCTAATACTATGGAAACTTCCATATTACCAAAAAAATCTTCAAATTCATTGCAATTCTTATAAAAATTTCACTGATTTTCTCACAGAAACTTACAAACTACCCTCAAATTAACACACAGCAACAAATGGCCTGGAATGGCTAAAGCATTTCTAAGTCAAAAGAACAATGTAGGTGGCACCAGAGCGGTGAATTTTAGATTATACTTCAGGATAATAACAACAAAAGCAACACAGTATGACACAAATTATACATATAGTCTAAATAAAATAGAATATATGATCTGGAAGTCTCAAAAGAAGAAACACAAATGGCCAGTAAATATGTAGAAACAATTTCCTGATATCTTTAATATCAGGAAATTGTTAACCAAAACCACATGAAAATTTGTAGTGGCATTTCATTTGTACTTTAATAAATATTTATTATTTTATTATTTATTATTGTATTCATTTTTGCTGTTTAATTAAATAAAATATTTAATAAAGGCATACAAAAATAAATAAATAACCATTTCAGACTGAGGTAGAGGTAAGGGCCAGTGGCTGACTCTTTTGCTTTTCTGACCTTCAGGAAAGCTTTATTTATTAAAATATAAATGAAATGCCACTACCTAAATTCCATTTCATTCAAATTATACTGGCGATGACCAATAAACAACAAATGCTGGTGAGGATGCAGAGAGGATGGTGTCTTTGTGACACTCTTGGTGGGAATTTAAGTATTGCATCTGCTGAATAACCAAGTATAAGAATGACTGAAAAGATCTAGAAGCAAGCAGGGTATAGTAGCTCACACCTGCAGTCCCAGCACTCAGTTGGTGGAATGAAGAAGGGGGATTGCTCTGTGTTCAAGGCCAGCCTGGTCTATGGAGGAAGACCCTTTTCCTAAAAACAAAGCAAACCCCATCAAATCAGAATCACCAGTGACCCAGCTGTACCACTGCAATCCTGAAGAGATCTGCTTAGCTGACTACAAAGATGTCTACACATGCGTGATTGTCTTACACTATGAGAAATGTAAGTTTATGGAATCATCCTAGATGTCCAGCAGAAGGTGAGTGTGTAAAGGAAGTGTGCCATGTAGACACCATGGTGTTTTATTTCCCAACAGAAAGCAAGATACGCATGTCATCTTCAGGAGTAAAACTTGAGATCACCATGTTAAGCAAAGCAAACAAGGCTTATGCAAACATTGCATGTATTCTCACATATTCAGAATCTAGATGTAAAAACAAAGGTTCACACATAAGAAAGTAAAGCATAAAAGGAAGATGACCAGTGTATATGTAAGAGAGAGTAATGGGGCTGTCACGATGGGTAAAGTATATGATATGCAAAAAATGCTGTAATGAAACCCATATCTTTGTACAACGTACAAAGGATCTAGCCCATTAGTTAGAATGGGTACATCTTAATTGAATGTTATTTGCTCACAGGATCAAATCTTTCTGTTTACAAACAACTTGTATAGGAGTAGTCATAGCATCTTGACTCATTGTAGCCTGGATCTGAACTGCACATAAATGTCCATTTAGGGAAAATGGAAAACTGGGGTTTAAGATAGTGAATATATAAGACTAGATGACTGACACTGACCCAGTGTTAGCGGACCTCAGACACCTGCTGAAGGGCAGCAAAGGCTAAGCCAGAAGGACATCTGCTATGCCCTGGTCATGAACAGGCAAAAGCAACTTTGATGGTAGAAATTATAGCCATTGTTTTCTTTCAGGGAGAGTTACTTACCGTAAAGGGACAAAGAAATTTATAGCAAAGTGGGAAATGTCAAAGTTTGAGAGGTGGTTACATGACTCTCCTTTGTATAAGAATCTCTCTGTACACTTAAATTTCTTCATTTTAAAGTATTTGAACTGTGGGGCTGGAGAGATGGCTCAGCAGTCCAGAACACTTATTCTCTTATAGAGAGCCCAGGTTCACTTCCCAGGATCCAAGTGGCAGATCACAGCCATCAGTAATTATGATTCCAGGGGCTCTGACTAACTCTTGTGGCATCCACAGGTAACAGACTTACACATGGTACACATATATACAAGTAGGAAAACACTACACATAAAATGGAAATAAATAAATATTTGAAAATGTGATAAACTATGTACAACATAATTCTGTATTTCCTCACACAAGTAATTTTGGGAATCATGAAAAATATACCTCTAAAGAGGTATCTGAATACTATAGAGGACCATGAGGATTATTAAGAATGAGGTCAGAAGGTTGCCATATGCAGTGGAATCTTAATTATAATATTCTCCTGAATTTTTCTATTTCCAACAATGAACAATAAAATGTCTCCTGGGATTATGCTGTTTTTTTAAATCCAATTCTCATATTTCTCTAATGAATGTCCTAGAGGTTTGTCCTTTTGGACCTTGTGTGACTACACCCATGATAGTAAACAATCCTGTAGTAGTATGTCATAGGATTTATAAATTTATTATCATTTATGACTGCAATTATTTTCAGCTATATGTAATGGACTTCCATAACTAGCTGAAACCTCCACGAACAAGAAGATTTGACTTTTATTGTCCTCTTTCCCTAAGTTTCTTTGAATGGCTGTACAAACAGGAGGTATGATATTCGTATTAGGTCCTATATAAAGTTAATGCACTTTGTGAAATGAGTGTGCTATCATGTCTCAAGGAATGGATGACAATTCCATAGAACGATTATTTAGAAATAATTTTCTGTCTTGAAATAATAAATCCTGTATTATTTGATTTGTAGGTCAAAGACATTACAGCTCTTAATTAAGAGTGTTCTTTTACTTTTGTTTTTTCTCTTGCCTAGGGGGAGGATTTTACTTGGTTGAAAGAAGGAAGAATTAACTAAAGCATTTCTTTTCCTGGGATCTGCTTCCTGGTAAGTATGTGGCCAAAGGGAGGATGTGCAATTTGAAACAGATTGGTCGTTAAGCTAGCACCGTGGTTCCTGCACAGTTAATGCAGCAGGAAATTAAACCGAGCTGACTAGTGTTGAGTGTTGACACTGGAGCACCAGTTTCCCTCAAATCCCCAGACTCTTCCTCTTAGAGCTGTCACACATCATTCTGCCTTCTACCGGGCAATGTCTTTGAAATAACAATGTGCCTTCAGTTGTTGATTCGATTTGCAGTGGAACCTTCTATTAACAATGTTTACAGGAAGGCAAGGGCCATGAACAAATTGTGAGGGACAGCAGAATCAGAAACTCCCGTTCTGCAAGGATAGTAGATGGGGCAGGACATGGAGTTACACGTTATGTTTTTCTTCCTTGTGCCTGGATAAAATTCCACTGCACTTTTTTTGCCATCTTCACACACAGTTCCTTTTAACCTCACTGGATAGCTACGAGAATCTTATGATAGGCAGCATTTTTCCCTCTTCTGGGAAGTGGGAAATAACTTATTCTGCACAGACTTTGTTTAAAAATCATCCTGGGATTATGATAGTCGGAGCACAGCCATTTCATGCTCTTTCCAGAGGCTACAGTCAGCACATAGGAGGCCTCCAGGACACACGTCTGCAGTCCAGACACCAGCACTGTTTTCTGTAGGATGACACCTGCAGTGTTCTGTGGTACTTGTGTGTTTCACCTTTAAAAGCATCGTTCTCGGTTTATATTCTTTACCTTATGTGATATTATCCAGAGGTAATATTTTTAAGACTATGTGATTCTGAAAATCAGCACAAAACCAGACTACACACTTCACATCTCTATTTTAGAAGTGAGAAATGTAAAAATAATTTACAATAAAGTATTTTCAATTAAAATATGATTCCTTAGAGTAATAAGAGCAATCAACTTTATTTGAACATTTAAAGAATTGAACATAAGTTCTTTTCTCATATATTACATCCAGTTCCCCCTCAATTCCTCTAACCTCTCCCTATCTCCCCTAGATCCACTCCTCTTCCATTTCCCTATCAAAAGAGCAGGCCTCCAAGAGCCTACAACCGAACACAACAAAACAAGATACAATAAGACAAGGCAAAAGCTCTCAAAATGAAGCTGGACAAGGCAAACCAACAGGAGGAAAGGAGTCCCAAGATTGGGCAAAAGAATCAGAGACATACTGATCACACTGTTAGGAGTTCTACACAACACTAAGCTAATGGCCTGGTGCAGACCCCTGCAGGCCCCGCACTTAGGGCAAACAACTTTTAAAAGAAGTGGCCACCAATTCAATTATTTATTCTTTGATGATAGCAGATTTGCCTAACAAATGAAGAAGGTTGATGGCAAGAATATCAGGAGCAAGGATGGAGCCGAGGAATGAGACCACGGTCGTGGAGTTTGTGCTGGAGGGGTTCCATGTGGCTCAGCACCTGGGCAAGGTCCTCTTCGCAGTGCACCTGCTGGTCTATCTGGCCTCAGTCGTAGGAAACACACTCATAATCGCCATCACTTGGACTGACCCTCACCTGCAGACCCCTATGTACTTCTTCCTCAGAAGTTTCTCCTTCTGTGAAGGCTGTTTCGTCTCCACTGTAATCCCCAAACTGCTCTCCATCTTTCTTTTTAGAGACAGAGCGATTCATTTCACTTCTTGCATCACGCAAGCCTTTTTCTTTTTGTTTCTTGGGTCAACAATTTTCTTCCATATGGCTGTGATGTCCTTGGATCGTTACCTGGCCATTTGCAAGCCTCTGCACTACCCAACCATCATGAACCCCAGGGTCTGTTTCCTTCTGGTTTTCTTCAGCTATGTGCTTTCCTTCCTTCTGATGACTGCTGTAATTCTGAAGCTCTCCTGTTTGTCTTTCTGTGGCTCCAATGTCATCCCCCATTTCTTCTGTGACCTTGGCTCCTTACTTCATCTCTCCTGTTCCGACACTATATCTCTTGAAAGAATGGCTTTTGGTGTCGCCTTGGTTGTCCTTTGCACATCTATCATCGCATCTGTCTTTGCCTATATCAACATACTCTTCTTGGTCATGCACCTTCCATCGGCCAGGGAGCGACAGAAAGCTTTCTCCACCTGCTCATCCCACCTCATGGTCCTCTCTCTCATGTACGGCAGCTGCGTGTTTATATATGTGAAACCGAGGCAAACAAGCAGACTGGAATCCAACAGGGCGGCTGCTCTCGTGAACACAGTAGTGACCCCGCTTCTGAACCCTGTCATCTACACCCTGCGCAACAAGCAGGTCCACCGGGCTCTGAGGAATGCACTGTCCAGGGTGAACTTACAGAAATAGCATTGCCTTCTTCAAAAGGTGCGTCTTCTTGGTCCATCTAACTGAAGCTCCCCTACCGTAGAAACCCTCTCTATAAAACGTCTGTATGGTGATCTGGTTTATGGTAAGTTCACTAGATCCTTGCTCCCTTATCTTACAATGTTCTTTACAATTTGAAAAAAAAAATGTTCACCACTTTGTGCTGAAAATATCTTCATTTCTGTTTATTGGCCTTATATTAATTCAACCCAAATAGCATTTATGGAGAGCCTAACAAATATTCATCAAACAATGGTCTTCTTCACACTTTTGAACCATATGTCTGCAGGTTTCATAGACTATGTAAATGTTATGTTGTTTCACATTCAGGTCTTGAACATCCATGGATTTTGTTATTTATGAAGTTTCTGGAAGGATGTTGACAGATAAGACTCACACTAAGTCGTTAAGCTAAAAATATGTTACCAATCAGATTCAATATTTGATGTGTGGGATATGTTCTTTTGCTTGAATTTTCTGATACTTAAGGATAAATATGTAAAATTTCTTCTTTACACTTTGTTTACTGAAGTAAAAACCTCAGAAATAAGTTGGGTTTGAAACAAATCAATGATAAACATATTTCTTCCTTTCTTTGGATCCATTTGTTTTAGAGGCATAAATAGTCTAACTCTGGGCGCTTGATATGCATACTTTAAATTTATCACCATTCAGATGTATTAAATATTATTAATATTTTGTTTTAATGGGTTCTTGAAAAAATTATTAATGTTTTGCTTTAATGGGGTCTTGAAACAAAAAATGCAAAACATTTTCACATATGAATCTTTTACTTAGAATTTAGATTGCAAAGGCCTGTACCAATTGTGATTCCAAAAGATGATCCCATACCATGTAAGAGATATTTTCTGCTAACATAATTTATGTGATATTTTGTGTTAAGTCAAATTCTGGCTGCCATCTTATACCACAAATTAGTAGAACTCACAATCTTAGAAGTTTAGTACAGCTACACACATGCATGTGCACACGTGCACACACACATGAATTAATAATAAAATGCATTAAAATCAAGTCAATCATGGTTCTTAGATTCCATGAAGTGGCTTATAGTAAATCTAGGGCAAAACAGACTTGTTTACCCATATGCTTGGGGTATACTTGATATTCTTTCTGTGTGTGTATTATTTAAATGTACATTTCCTTTTCTAGATATTTGAGATTAATTATTATTAATTTATTTAAGGCATAGTAAATATGAATAATATTATAGCATAATCTGATTTTAAAAAACCTTTAGCCTTTCAAAGACTGTTGAGTTACAAAATGTTTTATGTGTGGAAAAGACTTAATTATAAGATATCTTGAGACTAACGTCTGCTAAGGGACAGATATATCTTTGCCTTTCCTTCTCCAAAAAAAAAATTTAGATATTTCTGAATCAAAACCAACAGCAGAGAATTTTTGAGAGCACTGACAGTGAGCACCACCAGCTGTAAACACCAGAAATCTGATGTACATTTTAATTGTCTTACAATCCAGTTGGAAGAGTGACCATCGTACCCCACCCACAGAAGAGCCAGTCATTCTTTCAGGAACTGGCACTCAGTTTCCGGTGTGCATTTGTTATTAAAAAGATTCTGTCTTCACAAGGTATTTATCAGATATCAGTTACCTGCACTGGAATCTCTCTGGGACATGGAAGACATAATGAATTACATACTTCTTTATGATGTTTTGGGAAACACTGAATAGAATTCTGGCTAATATTTCGGTGAGCAAAACTTGGTACCCAGAGGAAAACTTTCTATAAATTACCATGAAAAAATAAAAAAGGATGAACTTTGAAAGCAGTTAAATTTTGGGCCGATAAGATAGATTAGTGGGTAGAGGTGCTTGCTACCAAGCCCAATGGCCAGTTTGACCGTCTAAATCCACGTGGTGATGCCCTCTGACCCTATGCATTATGATATTTGTGCCTTCCACTAAATAAGTAAATGTAAAGAAAATAAAAAATAATTTTTTAAAATTAAAATTTTGGGGAGCTTATAAGATGGCCCAGTGGGTAACGACACTTGCCATCAAGGTGGTTGGCCTGAGTTTGTTCCCTGGAACACACATGGTGGAAGGGGAGAATTGACTCCTTCAAGGTTTCCTTTGATCTTGGCATACTCCTTGTGGCATGCATGCTTGTGCACCAACAACCCCGTCTCTCTCTCCTCTCTCTCTCTCTCTCTCTCTCTCTCTCTCTCTCTCTCTCTCTCTCTCTCTCACACACACACACACACACACACACACTCAGAAGCACACACTAGTGAGTAAATGAATAAAAAAGCTAAACTTTTAATTTTAGGATGATTACAGATTCATGTTCATGCTTCACTAATACAAAATGGCTCCATTCTCTCTTGACTTAATTTTCTCCAAAAGTAACATTATATATGTATATACAAATATTATATAATTTTATTTATGTATATATAATTTACATATTGAGATCAGAACACTGATACAGAAGAGGTCAAATTCAGACAATGTCTATCATCACCAGGATGCCTTCTTTCATCTCATAGAGCCATGTTCATTATTTTCTTGACATAATTACTATTTAGGTCTCCATTTTAATAAATATATTTACATATACATATATATTTATGTATATAATAAAATATATGTGTATGTATGTAATTATATAGGATGTAACCTTTGGAAATGGCTTTTTTCATTTTGCATAATTACCCGTAGATTCATTTAAGATGTATGTATTAATAGATCATTCCTTTTTATTGTTGAGTATTGTTCCATGGTATGCGTATATGGTATATCTTATGTATACACACACATACACACATAAACATATATCACATTTTATATGATAGTCTACCTATTGAAGAACATGTTGCCTTTTTCTAATTTTCAGCTATCATCTTCTCTAAAGACTTGAGCACTTGTTTATGTACAATCTAAATTTTTATTTCTCTGAAATAAATTCTTAAATATAGAAATATTGGTTGTATTTTAGTCGTATTTTTATGTATTTTTATGACAAACAGACAAGCCCTCAACTCAGCATACTCTTCTGCCTCCCTTCCCGCTCTTGGCTCAGACAGGTTGCTTCTTCCCTTCCCCTGAGCCTCCACAACCATACTCTTAGATCTATGTCTGCCGCCAGTCATATTTGTCTGGTTTCTTAGTAAGAGTTTCTCTTGTGATAAAATACCATGACCAAAAGCAACTTAGGGAGAGAAGGGCCCCCTTTTTATGTTTAACTGGATTTTTTGTTCTCAACCTCATACGTAAATAGTTTTTTCTTTTATTGAAATAATTTTTTCATACAAATATATCCTGATAATGGTTTACCCTCCCTCTATACCACCCAGTTTCTCCTCACACCTCCTCCCATCCATGTCCATCCTCTTTTTGTCCCTCAATAGAAAAAACACAGGCTTCTAGGAGATAATAATAGAATAAAATAATTCAAAACAAAACAAAATGGCCTAGACACAGAGACCTACACATTCTTACACTCAGGACTACCACAAAAACACAAAACCATGCCTTCTGCTCATTTGTTTTCTTTTCCTATTCTACATATACATACACACATAGATACATACATATACATATGTGTATGTATACATGCACACAACACATACACACATATGTATATGTCTCTGTTTGTTCACATCTGTAGGATGAAGTTTCTCTGATGATGAAGGCACTGTTGAACAAGGTACCGATCTATGGGTCGGGAGCGGGGGGATGGGGAGTGGGGGGCAGATCTATCAAATGTGAGAGGAAGAGAGATGGGGCTGGAATGAGGTTAAAATCCTAATAGAAAATCTCAGCAACAGACTATTGTTAGGACAATTTTGCTCTCACAGCTGTTAATACTGTTTTTTTCATTGTATTTTTGGAATCTTGACTTTGCGGTATAGAATGATTCTTCTCTGCTCGTGTCTATTTGGAGCTCTACATGTCTCTTATGCTTGAATGTCCCTTCTTTCTCTAATTCTGAAACGTTCTGCTATCCTCTCAGCGAACAGATACCAGGCATGTGCAGCCTTTCCACATTCTGATGCCACATTGCCACATACAAAGTCTATACTCAAGAACCACAGGATTGAGTTTAAAAAAATTGGGAAAAAATTTATAAGTTTATAATTTTGTGTTGGCCATATGTGTAGGCTACATGTGGACTGCTGGCCATGGATTGGTCACACCTGCATGTTTTCTTTCAGTGTTTGTATCAACACCTTCTCCTCTGTGTGACTTCTTAGGTTTAATGTCTTTATAATACCAGGATTCTTGGGTATTCTGGTCATGCTTTTAGTCTCTATCCTCATTGATGTGTGAATGTAAATTTTCGTGAATCTTGTGCTCCACCATCTTTGATATTCTTAATTCCCTTTGGTTATCAGTGATGCTCTCTCAAGTGTTTATTTCATTTGCAGAGATTTTGCTTTCAACACATCAGTTTGGCTTTTCTTTTCAAGGTTTCAATATTCATAATGAATTTATGTTGTTGATTTTATCCAGGACGTTTTCCCATTTTTCTGACCTTTTCCTCTGTATTCCTGACTTTCTCCTCTGGGTCCTGGTTTGAATTCTTCTGCAAATTTGTACCTTTTCTCATGCCTACTGTCATTGATAACAGAAAACATGACATTGTCATGGAGAATCTTGCCTCTCAGTAACTCTGTACCTCATCAGGTATGAAGTCAGGATTTTGGGATGAGACATGCTGCCTGCTTTCCCATGTTCTGTCAATGTCTTTGTTGTGACATGCACATCTTTTGTTTTAGACATCTTATCTGGCTTTCTGAGGGGGCAGTCTTCTGGCTGATCAGCTTGCCCTTGGAAGCTAAGTCCCCAGGATCACTCAACAGGAGAAAATAAACAGCTGTATTAACATCAACATGATATTGAATAATCCATACATAATATTGAAATACACTAAAAGTCAGACAACCCACCAACATGTCACCAGTGACATGAAATGCAAAAAGAACGGTAGAACAGTGTCGAACGCTACTTTGGCTAAGGACAGAAACGGTAAGAACGTGAAATAAAGGAAGGAGGAAGGTATGTGGAGAGCAGGCTATCCAGATGAAAAAAAATGGGCTGGAGAAGAATATTGTGTAAAGAAAGAGAAAACAGAAAGAGATTAAACAAAAACTCCCAATAATGAAAAAGTTAAAAAGCAAAGGGAGGGATAAAAATAAAAACAGTGTTAAAAATAAAGCAAAATGAAAACATCACTTAATATAGGGGGTGAAGAAAGAGGAACTTGTGAAAAGAAAGAAATGTTGCCCAATAATGGAAATAATCCATAAACAAAATTAGATGGAGGTTTGAAGAGAATATAACAAATTAAAATAATTTAGAAAAGAATGCAAGAATTCTGCTAAATGTGTACTTTTTTGTTTTGTTTTTGAGACAGGGTTTCTCCGTAGCTTTGGAGCCTGTTCTGGAACTAGCTCTTGTAGACCAGGCTGGCCTCGAACTCACAGAAATCCGCCCCACTCTGCTTCCCGAGTGATGGGATTAAAGGTGTGTGCCACCATCTCGCGGTTAAATGTGTACTTTTTAAAAGTGGGATTCACTGGGGAGAAAGAAAACAAATCGATGGGGTGTTGAAGAATTTCTATGTCCTAAAAACTTGAAGACTGCTTATAGGTGCGGGGAGAGGGAGAGTCTGCGGAGCAGTGTGTTTACACGTCGGTGTGCGTGTGCGTGCGTGCGTGTGTGTGTGTGTGTGTGTGTGTGTGTGTGTGTGTGGTGTCCATCAGAGCTGTGTTCAAGCTGGTGAATTTACTCCTTTGTGTACTAGGAGCCCTCTACTGGCCACATTTAGCTTTGCACCTGTAATCTCGCGTTTTCCACAGATCCACCCCCTGTTTAACTGGAGATGTCTTGGGTGTGCGGACTCAAATGCGACACTGAGATGACTGAATTGTCTTTGTACTTGCAGGGCAGTCACTATGCTGGAGGGGTGCGCTGTAAATATCAAGCGCATCGTGGAACTTCAGAGTTCTTGGGTTCTCTGGAGCCCTTTAACTTCCTGTGCATTTCAAATCCTCTTCCTCTATTTCTCTCTGCAATATAATCTATGCTTTCTTATTCCAACTTCCTGCCTTCCTGGCGCATACAGTGACAGCTTCAGCTATCTTACCCAGGACTCCCTTGTTTTTATATATAGTCATATATGTGAATAAGCACAATAATATGCTGTGACGTGTACATGTTTTGTGTTGACTAATTGAGGGTAACTTTTATGTCCATTTCTTCAGATAATTTTTGTTTCTTTCCATGAAATACTTAAAGTTCACAATTTTAGCTCTATTTTATCATAGCTAGATGTAAGCTGATAACATAACATAGGTTGTGTAATGGCATAGGGGCACAGCTCGGAAGAGTGAGGCAAGTTTCGTAGCTTAAACCCTCACACGCAGATGCTTTCCCCTCCCCTCTCTAAAAGACTGCTGGCCAGACTCCAGCATCTCCAAGGACACTGTTCTTCCACAAGACTCCAAGTTGTGTTTTTTCCTAGTTGCCCTGGATGCAAACATCACCACCTCCCAATATTATTAAAAGGAATTATTTGAAATTGTTGCCATAGCTAGATACAATGCACTTTTGGCTACTTTGAAAAACCAACATATTTTTATGGAATATAGCCGTCCTACTATGCACTTGAACTCTGAGTCTGTGTGCATTGTACCTGTCAATCAGCCCCTCTCCACCTTCCTGCTACTTCCGGCTTCTGCAAGTTATCTTTTTTCTCTTGTAATTTTTTATTATTTGTGAGAGTTTTATATGTGTGCACACGAAATATAATCATACCTACTCTGTATTTCCCTCCTCCAACTCCCCCAGTTCTCCCAATACATACCCTGCAACTTGGTGTCCTCCTCCTCACCTTCTCCTTCTCCTTTTCCTTTTCTATCCCCCATTCTTATGATCTGCTGAGTCCAATTAGTGTTGTACAAACATGCACAAGGCTGTGGGGCCATCCGCTGGATCATGGGAAGGCTACCAGTGAGCACAGTCTCAAAATAACATGGTTCCACCTTCTCCTGAAGCTGTCAGCTGCCAAAAGTTCCCTGCAACAGACGGGGCCTGAGGAGTGCCTCTCCTATTCATGCCAGAGTTGAGGCTGGCATATGCAGGCAAGCACGGCTGCTAGGAGTTCATGATTGCAACAGCCCTGTCATTGCAGAAGACAGCATTGCACAGTGCCCCTCCCTACCATCCTGCTCTTACAGTGTTCCCTGAGCCCTGGGTCAGATAAAGTCTCAATTCTGTATTATGAGTTAGGCCATGTGATTTTTTTATCTTTATGTTTCTGAATTATTTCTCTTAATGTGCTCTCTAGATCCAACCACATTTAAAAGATCACACTGCATTTTAATGCCTGAATATAATACTCCATTATGTACATACGCCACATTTTCTTGGTCTGCTTTTCTGGTGGAGATGTGGTGGTTGTGCATTTTGGTGATTGTTCATAGTGCTGGATAAAACAGGAGAAATCACTTATCACTACAAGTTAACTTCATTTTCTTTGGAACTACACCAGCCCACTGGTAGTTCTTGGCCCACTGGTAGTTCTGAGTTTGTGAGGTACCCTTCACATTACTTTCCATAATGCTTATTAAAATGCCCTTCTCCACCCACACTGGAGTTCTCCTTCCTCCACATCTTTCCTGGCACTTGCCGCTTTGGTCATAGCCAATCTAACTGTACTAAGAAAATACCTCATTTTAGTTTTGATTTGCATTTCTTTGATAGTTAATTGGTGATATTGAGCAGTTTTTGCATCTATTTCTTGTCCATGTTTTCTCTGGATACATCTTTTAGGGCCACTTTTAAACTGGGTTATATGGAAATGTCTTTGTGGCATAACATTTAAGTCCATTAGAGTAGATATGGGTATGTGGAAGGAAATAGGGGGCCTGGCTTCATTTTTCTGCATATGGATATTGACTTTTTCTGTCATTGTTAAACAGACTACCGTTTTTCAGATGTGTATTATTCAACTTTGTAAAGAATTAGTTGGCTCATTTCTAGGCTCTCTCTCCTATTCCATGTTTATAGAGGTAGGTTTCTGTTAATTTGGTAACTATAACTTTGTAGTATATTTGAAATCTAATAATATGATATTTTCATCATTTTTCTACTGTGCAAACTCAGCCAAGGCAGGCAGTGAGGGGTTAACGTGCTCAGGCCCGAGTAAGTCTGGTGGTGGGGGCGGGGGGCACAGGTGTCATGGGTCGAGTTGCCTATACCGGAGCCTAACGTGCTGGGGCCGAGTCACGTGTCCTGCACTCTGTTTACCAAGGCAGCGGGGCAGCTGCAAGGCCAGTGGCCTGTGTAAGAGGCTGTAAGAGGCTCCATTTGTTTGGGCACTCTGTGGGTGCCGGCGCCTGAATGTGCAGCTAGACAGGAGGGGGAAGGGAAAGCGAGCAGGAGCTGACTTGCTCACAAAGGCTGGGATAGATCAAGCTTGTGCCCTCGGGCTGCGCAGGGCTGGAGGAAAAGAACCCCACATTGGGCGCCTGATGTGGGAGTGTTATATATCAATCTGTTCATTTCATTGGTTAAATAAACTGCCTTGGCCCCCATTGGTTAGAACATAGGTGTGTGGAGTAAACAGAAGAAAATGCTGGGTGGAAGAGAAAGTGAGGTCAGAAGGCATGCAGCTCCGCTCAGAGCCAGATGCCTCAGACAGAGATGCCACGCTCTCCTCGCGATAGCTCTGCTCTCCTAGGCAGAGGCATGAAGCTCAGACCCAGGATGGACGTAGGCTAGAATCTTCCTGGTAAGCGCACCTTGGGGTGCTTACTAACATTATTAGAAATGGGTTAGTCCAGGTGCGAGAGTTAGCCTAGGAGAGGCTAGATAGAAATGGGCCAAGCAGTGCTTAAAAGAATACAGTGTCTGTGTAATTATTTCGGGTAAAGCTAGCCGTGTGGGTGGCCGGGGTGCTGGGGACGCAGCCCCGCTGCTCTTATTTCAACAGGCGCCAAAATGTAGCAGGCATAAATGAAGGCAGACAGAAATTATAATAATATATTCAGCTTTAATTGGCTAAAGACTTACAGAACCGTGGTTCCAGCGGAGAACAGGAAAGCAGAAGGGGCAGGGGAGAGCACACCAGCAATATTTATTAGTAAAAAACATCCTCAGGCGACCCTGCCCTACAAGCAAGGTGATTGGCTGGGGCTACCCCTACACTACTGAGAATTGCTTGGAATTGCTTTGGCTACTCAGAGTTTTAGGATTTATTTTCTTTCTGTAGACAATGCCAGTGCCATTTTGATATGGGTTGCATTAAACCTGTAAAATGATTAGGGTGAAATGGATATTTTAGCAACATTAATTCTTCTAATCCATAGATATTAGACATCTTTTCATTTATTTATATTCTCTTCAATTACTTTTCCTTTCTTTTTTCTGTGTGTACTAGCTATTATATGTTCTGTATGTCTGGGCACATGCATGAGAGTGTAGTGTTTGTGTACCTTGACACAATGCAGAGCATGAGAAAGACACCAGTTGTCTTTATCTCTCTGTGTGCTGTTGCCCTAAGATGGGGTCAGTCACTGAACCAGAAGCTCACTGCTTTGGCTAGGCCAACTAGCCAGTCAATCTGCATAACCTAGTACCTCCAACTGCCCCCACCTGACCCCAGCACTGTCCTGAGATTACAGGCCCTCACAGCCATGTCCAGCCTCTTACATAAGTGCTGGGGATTCAACCTCAGGTTCTCATGCTTCCAGGGCAAGTGCTCTTACCCATTGAGCCACATCCCTAGCTGTC
>CADCXT010003172.1:0-148156 GCA_902806775.1 Microtus agrestis | reverse complement strand
GTTCCATCTGACCGACCGACCGACCGACCAGAACCTGAGGTTTACTTTCCAGGAGTCTCTCCTGCGACACAGAGGGAGCCATTCAGGATCTCCTCCTGCCAAAACCAGAAATTTCTCTCTGATTCATTAAATTCTTTTCACTACTTCCTTCACCGAATGACCGACCCTTCCTCCCTCTCCTGAACAGATATTCATCCTCAGTAATATGAGAAATTAGGCCAGGGGGACACGGAGGATGAGGGTTGAGTCCTCTGAATTGAAGGAGCACATAGGGAAAGCTAAACTTAAGGGAACTTGACTCTGAGTGGCAAGAGATGAATAGCTGCTGCCAAGGCACAGATACAGGAATTGGGCTGTGGCACCAACTGGGTGGCTCTCGGTATCCTCCTGCATCATCAGAGCTGTGTGGGAAACTCAGCCCAAAGGAGGGGTGTGTTCAAAGAAAGAAGGAATTTTCTAGGACAGTACTGTTTTCTTTTTCATGTTTTTTTTAACTCAGACAAACCTTCACCCAAAGTATGTTACAGGGTTGGAGGTCATTAAGTTACTTAGTTAGTCTAATGCTGTTGGGCTGAGATAGAGTATAAGGTTGATGGGGAGTTATTTTTGAGAAGATTGTGTGCTAGCTTCTCATTAAGTCTCATTCTAAAGTGGTCAACTTTAAAATGAACTCCTTAAAATGCAATCTCTATGGCTAGGAATACACAGTGCATCATTCCTTGCCATATGTAAGAGCGGAACAGCTCTGGAGATGTCACTCTGGGGATGCAGCACTTCTGAATTAACTTTCCCAAGTCTACTTTCTTAGGATGCAGTCTCATTTTTTTTTGCTTTCTTTCTTTTTTTTAACACTGGTTATGACTGGAGTTGCAGTCTCATTTTTTTTATATGTATATATTTTTTTCATACATAAGCCTTGACCTGACGGGTCGACCAGTTGGCTCTCTGTGCACTCTCTCTTTTCACTAAACTAGAAGTTGGTCGACCAGTTATCCTATAAAGTGTTTGGCCTTAAAATGCTAAGTACCCAGGTCGACCAGTTGGCCTCGAGAATGTGCATTGACCAGTTGTGTTTTTCCATGTCTTGATTGACTAATGTCATTTTTAAATGTGTCTGCCGGTTTGTTTATCTGTTGTTCCTTTCTCTATCCCAACCTGCCATACTCACTCTATTTATTTATTTATTTATCTATGTATCTATCTATCTATCTATCTATCCATCCATCCATCCATCCATCCATCCATCCATCCGTCCAGATGAGAGGAGGTGAGAGGAAGGTGCCCGTTGGTCATCCACGGGTAAATAAATAAGGCTGGGAATAAATAGCTGAATATTAATTCATTCGAATAATATTAAAACTGTTCAAGTCGAAAACAATTGCTTTCTTTTCTGTTTGCCCAGAGATCTGACTGACTGCAACTTGGAAAGGGAAGGCCCTGCTGGACAGAGACCTCCCTCCTGCTTTGGGTGGGGTGGCTGAGTGAACGTGGGTGGGTCGACCAGTTTCCATGTTTTGTCTTTTATGGATTGAATGGATGTGTCTCTTTTTTTCATGAATTCTTGTGTATTTCTTTGCTTCCTTACTTATTTATTTACTTACTTCTTTAAAAAATAACCAACCTAGTTATTTATTTACTTTTTCGTACATTCCTTATTTCACTTCCTTATCTTCTTTCATATATCTGTTTATCTGCTCATTTATTTACTTATTGAATATTCCAGTTATTACTTATTTTTATTCATTTATTCGTTCTTTGTCTATTTTTATGTAGGTATTTACTTACTTTCTTATTTTTTTTTTACTTTTTAAGATTTTTTTCTTTCTTTGGAAATGTGGATCATTTATTTCCTTCCTTCCTTCCTTCCTTCCTTCTTTCTGTCTGTCTCCTGACTGTCACTGGCTATCTCAATGGTTCTGGGTGAGTGTCAGCAAAGCAGCTCCTGAAATGGAATTTGATGAAGGGATAGATAGATAGATAGATAGATAGATAGATAGATAGATAGATGATGCACACACGCTCACACACATATGCACGCACGTGCATGACATGTACAGATGGCGGGGTTCCAATGTTTTCAGAGGAAGGTGCTCACTGGTAATAATAAATGTGCTGATAAATAAGGCTGGAAATAGCTGAATCATTAATAGTCTTCAAATAAATATAAAGCAATTCCATCTCTCTCTCTCTCTCTCTCTCTCTCTCTCTCTCTCTCTCTCTCTCTCTCTCTCTCTCACCATATACCAGCACATCTGAACTGACTGCAAGATACAAAAGAAGAAGTATGAGGGCGCTCTCCACATGGCCTAAGACAGGGTGCCCTGTTATCTGCATACTTTAATCCTGCTAGATGCCTTTTATTTGAGGAGTTCCAAGGACGGGCGACTTATGGCAGGATAATCCCCCAACCTAAGGCAGGGCCCTGGGAACCCTAGGAAGTGTAAGGGGGGGGGAAATAAAAGGCCTGGTCCCCACTAGACCTAGGAGTCATCGGGCACCCCTCTGTTCCCAGGAGAGAGGGATTGCTTCACCACTCGAGAGGAGGGTCTCTCCTTGTCTCAGTCCCTTCTCCTTTGCTCTGACACCATGGTTGACTCTGACTGGTGCTCTCCACGTGATAGCTGCCTGCCTTTGTATGGGAGGGGGGAGGGGATCTGTTGGGAGCTGTTTCCCCCTAGAGATCATTGCAGGAACCATCGCCCTGGGGAGACTGTGGGGAAACCCACACCCATGGTTGTACTGGGAATGGTTCTGTTGCCCCACACCCAGTTGAAGCTGTTAATGGAGAAAAATAAAATAAAAAACAGAAGAAGAAACAAAGAAGGAAGATATCCCTGCTGGACAGGATCTGATCTGAGATATCCCTGCTGGACAGGATCTGATATGAGATTAGAATAAATTCATCAAATGGCTGCCAACAGCATTTCACTGAGAAGAGATTCCACATTTTATGAAGTACAGTTATTTATTTATTTAGTTAGTTAGATTAAAACGGGCCTCCTGTGAACTGGGGTGGGGTGTGGCTTCTCAGTTCATGTCAGGTCAGGGAGGGGCTGAGGAGTGTCCCATTGGCCTTGACAATAGGCACCAGTTAGATGTTAATGTCAGGGCCTGAGACTTCCTCTAAGGGAATGAATGGAGACTCTTGCTCACCTTAAAAACGCCTGACCTTGGAAAAGGACTTGTGGAAATCAGGCACTTGAAACTGTGGTTTCAAATCTTACCACAAAGCTCCCTCTCAGAAGGGAAAGTCACCGTGATATCTTACTCTTTGACCAAGGACACCCGACCATTCTGATCATTCTTACTGAATTAAGCCTTCTACTGCAAATAAATAAATAATAGAAGACTTAATTCAGTAAGTATTCCACTTACTGATTTAACTAAGAGTGAGTAAATAAGTAAGTAAATATGTGGATGGATGAAAAAACAAATAAATACAAAGTTCTCTGACTTTTGGTTTCATAATGAATCTCTCTCTCTCTCTCTCTCTCTCTCTCTCTCTCTCTCTCACACACACACACACACACACACACAACACAACAAACAAAAACTAAATATAAAATAAAAAGAAGCATAACACGTTTACTCAGGGGGCAGAGTGAACTCTGAAAGTTTTCCAGGCAGGGCTATATAGAGAGATGTTCCATGTCGGGCTGCAGAGATAGTTTAGTTTCTATTCCCAGCATCTACATGGCAGCTCACAGCTGTCTGCAATCTAGGAGCCTTAGCGCCATGGCAAAAACACAAATGGTCATAAGATAAAAATAAATAAATTTTTTAAAGAAAAGAGATTGGGGGGAAAGATACAGAATATAGGAACAAACTGAGAAGAAGGAAAGATAGTGCTGGCTGGCTGGCTGGCTGGCTTGCTTTCAGTACCCTGACAGAAATAAGCACATTATGGAGGAACCACAAAATTGTTACACTATGTGGGTGTAATGAGGAGAGAATGTGAGTGAGTGTGTCCTGTCAGAACAAAGTTATTACCATAGTTGTTGAAATTCATTATCCCAAAATTTCAGCAGAATATATCCCAAGCTTGCAAATGTGTGGTCAGCATGTGATAGGTTGGGCTGGAGATGCTGAGAACTGGGGTTCACCCAGTGGAGTCCTCAATGCAAGAGCAGACACTCATTCCCGTGAAGAGTGAGGGAGGGAGGGATCATTCATTCCTGTACTCAAATTTAAGGAAAGATGAATGGCTATGGAGAGACCACTCACAGATATGAAAAATCTTTTCCTAAACATCAAATTTCTCAATCAGTATGCAACTGCTGTGGTGCTTCTCCTATATAGAGTAACACACACACACACACACACACACACACACAGGAATAATCAGACACAACTTAGATGGTCATCCTGGAAAAAGGGCCTCCTTCTTTATTCTCCCAAAGTCCTTATATATCCATGCCAAATGAGCAGGAACACAAAAAGGCTGTTACCTCGGCAACCAGGTGCCTGGGCTCCTAGCACTCTGCTAGGCTCTGAATTAGCATCTCTATAAGACATCCTCCAAATTGTATAAGGAAAGAAACCCAAAACATCCTGACCAGTTTCGGTTAACACCTCTTCCCAGGTAATCCACACTTTAGCAAAAGAAGCTAGGAGCAGACATCCTGGCTTTTGTTAAAGGCAGAGACATCTTGTCTCCAAAGCTAAATGTAACCAACACAAACCGGGCAACGGTTTTTGTGTAAACTCAAAATATGCGCCCACAATCCACTCTCTCTTATTAATTTTAATAAACCCTGTGCTTCTGCAACAGGACAGATGCGTCGCGTCTGCCTTGGGCAAAGTCCTCTTCATTTACCCAAATTTTCCCGTCATAGGAACAGGCATCTTTTATGCAAGCCCCTGTCTTAGGCATCTGGGGCGAAGAAGCTTCAAACCCGTCATTGACTGCCGACCTCTGTAAAGAGAAGAGATTAGTGGGGAGAAAACATACTTTCAGGCCCTGTGTATCAGCCATATCTTGTTAGGATGTATCATAATGCCTTATGTATAATTATGCTCCCAAAGACTATATTCTCCTATCTTAAAGGAGAGTAGAATCACCTGAGTTGAAGGTGTTTCTTCCACTGGTACAGCACATTCAGAGCTTACTTTCTCAGCATCCATATCAACTCTCAACATTCATTGTCACAACCTCTCTTTCAGCCAGCTGTCAATCAAAGCGACTCACTCACAATCATGATTTTTCCACACCATCATCGGTCAATACCGATCTTTAAATTTCTAATACCGTAATTTCATGTTTAGCCGGTCAATACCAGCTCTCCCAATTTTCACAATTTTGTGTTTGGCCGGTCAAAACCAGCTTTCCCAATTATTGATACTTTCATATTTAGCCGGTCAGTACCAGTTCTCCAATTGTTCATAATTTCATGTTTAGCCAGTCAATACCAGCTCTTTGATTATTTATTACTTCACATTTAGTTGGTCAGTACCAACTCTTTAATTATTCGTAATTTCATATTTAGCTGGTCAGTACCAGCTCTCCAAATTCTCATAATCTCATATTTAGTTGGTCATTACCAACTCTTTCATACTCTTTCTTTACCATAAATTCATATTCCTTTTGGTCATTACCGATGTATTTAGCATCACTGGTCATTACCAGATTTTTCCCATCACCTTATATGCAGCTGTAAAAATCAGGTCATTACCGTTTGCTGTTATTAAATCTCATTTTTAGTCTCTGTGTAGCTGTTAAACCTCAGTCTGTCCCTTTGTGAAGTGAAGGGGGTTTTAGACATACTTTATTTTGCATCTTTCTTTCCCTGATGGGAAAGCTTAGGTCTTAGTTCTTGGGTTTAATGTTTTATTCAAAATGAGTCCTGTCCCATACACTGAGAACATTCAAATGTTCAGTTTGTATCTTAGTTCTGAAGCAACAGGTTTCACACCACAGCCAGCACCAGACATTGCAGTCAGCTCGTCTCAGCAGGATCTCTTTGTCCGCAGTCTCTTTGTAGTGCTGTGAGTTGCAGGTCCGGATCAGGCGACTCTCTGTGGGCTGGGTTACTGGATTCCTTCTGTGGCGCGGGGTTGTCAGCTACGCTGTCTCCAGGTCCATTGTCCTTCTGCTGAATGCATCGAATTAGACGTTCTGGAAGCCATCTCGCTTGGTTTTCGTCCTGTGAGAAAACACAGACATGCCCTCGACCCCATATTAGGATGGGGTCGGGTCCCTTCCAAGTTCCATTGCTAGGATCTTTCCATATTGCTTTAGCGAATGTGGTTTTTGTACCATTATGCCACAATCTGTCCGCAGCTGATAGCTCATGGACATCTGTATTTAGAAAGTTTAGCGTAAACAACGCATGATTTAAGGCATTGTGTGGCGTCTGAGGATACAACTCCCCTGTCTTTATTTTTTGGAGTTGTGTTTTCAAGGAGCCATGTGCACGCTCCACAATTCCTTGTCCTTGAGGATTATATGGAATACCAGTCTTATGAACAATATTCCATTGAGTACAGAATCTTTGAAAAGCTTTGTTAACATATCCGGAACCATTGTCCGTCTTTATTACCTTTGGGGTTCCCATGCATGAAAAGCATTTTAAGCAATGAGTTATTACATGCTTGGCAGCTTCTCCAGTTTGTGCTGTGGCCATTATGAATCCTGAGTAAGTATCAATTGTCACATGCACATATCTCAATTTTCCAAACTCAGTAATGTGAGTTACATCCATTTGCCATATGTGATTTGGAAGAAGTCCTCGAGGATTTACCCCCAAATGAGGCACAGGTAGATATTGTGGGCATTTTTCACATTGCTTAACAATTTGTCGAGCAGCTTCTCTGGTCAACTTAAATTGTTTTCTTAAACTTAAGCTGTTTTGATGATGCAAAGCATGTGACTGCTGAGCAAGTTCAACCTGAGATACAGCAATTATTTTTGTAAGTTCGTCAGCTAGAGCATTACCTTCAGCTAACGGACCAGGAAGGCTTGAATGTGCTCTGATATGTCCCACAAAACATGGTAACTTTCTACATTGTATGGCTTTTTGAATCTGTTGAAACAATATTTTAACTTGTTCATTGCTAGTTCCTATATATGACACTGTTTCCAGGATCTTCAGTGCTTCATAAATATACCGGCTATCAGTATATAAATTGAAAGCCTTATTATCAAAATTCTTAAATACCAGAGCTACAGCCCGCAGTTCAACTATTTGAGCTGAAGCTGGTTCTGTCTGTACCACGTGTCCTCTGCCATTGACAACATAAGCGGCTTTTCCATTAGATGAGCCATCAGTGAAAATCAACAAAGCATCCTTTAAGGGATTCTTTGCTACTATTTTAGGAAAAATGAATGCTGTTGTGCAAACTGCAGTAACTGGTCAGCTGGGAAAAGATTATTAATCTGACCTTGAAACTGAGCAAATGCAATTGCCCATGAGTCACTATTTTGAAATAACCATTCAACTTGCTGTTTAGTGTAAGGAACATTGATCACAGCTGGTTCTTTGCCAAAATATTTTCTAGATTCCATCCTGCACTTCTGTGCTAAGCACGCTACTGCTTCAAAATAAGGATTTAATACTTTTGCTGGTGATACAGGCAGATGTAGCCAGAAGAGCGGTCCGTTTTGCCATAAGACTGCTGTAGGAGTCAGCCTTGTAGGTAAAATACACGCTTGCCATGTTTGGCTGTAATCAATATAGCACACCTGTTGTTCCTGTATAGCCTGCTCTATCTGTGCGAGAGTCTGTCTGGCAGCTTCTGAAAGTTGCCTGCTAGAATTTGGATCACTGTCTCCTTTAAGTATCTCGCTTAAAGGCTCAAGGTCTCCTGTAGGAAACCTCAAATAAGGTCTTAGCCATTGTATATTTCCTAATAGCCTTTGAAAGTCATTAAGAGTCTTTAAGTCATCCTTCCTGATTTCTATCTTTTGAGGCTTAATTTCTTTGGGGTATAACATATGACCTAGATATTGAAAAGGCGGGTGCCTCTGTACTTTCTCAGGAGCAATAACCAAACCTGCATGGCTTAGACACTGCTGTAACAATCCATATGCCTCTAGTAAAGTATTCTCATCTCTATGAGCCAACAAGATGTCATCTGTGTAATGAATTGCGTACACCTGCGGAAATTGATTTCTAACTTCCTGTATAGCTTGGGCTACAAATTTTTGGCATAATGTCGCACTATTTAACATACCCTGGGGTAAGACATTCCATTGATACCTCCTCATTGGTTCTTTGAAATTAACTGAAGGAATGCTAAAAGCAAATCTTTGACAGTCTTGTGGCGCTAAAGGAATTGTATAAAAACAATCTTTCAAGTCTAAGATAATCTTATGTGTGCCTTTTGGAATGGCTGCCGGGGACGGCAGTCCTGGTTGCAATGCTCCCATTGGCTGCATGGTTGCATTAACCTCTCTTAAATCTTGAATTAATCTCCATTTTCCCGATTTCTTTTTAATAACAAAAATTGGAGAGTTCCATGGAGAATTAGATGGTGAAATATGTCCACTATCCAGCTGTTCCTGCACTAACTGCTGGGCAGCTTGTAATTTTTCTTGTGTTAGAGGCCACTGATTAACCCATACAGGGTCATCATTTTTCCATATTATCGGGTCTGCATGGAGTGCAGGTCTTTCAGTGACCTCTCCTAAAAATATCCTAAACCTGCTCTAGAAGGTCTACTGTCTGATACGACAGGATCAATCTTTCCCTTATTATCTCTTCCTAGACCTTGATTAGGTAATAATCCTTGTTGAAACATCTGATTAGTTACAGCAGTGCTGGGAGAATATAAATATACTCCCATTTTGGACATGATATCTCTGCCCCATAAGTTCACAGGTAAATGGGGAATAATATACTGCTTAAAGGTTCCTTCATGTCCTTCCTCATCTTTTCAATGTAGTTCATTGCTACTTTGTTTAGGATTTCTAGTCTGACCGATTCCTTGTAACTGTGTAATAGTCTCTGTTTTTGGCCACTTAGGAGGCCATTGACTGGCGGTTATGACGGAAGTATCCGCGCCTGTATCCAGGAGGCCAGAAAATCTTTTTCCATTTATAAACAAAGTGAGTTCTGGTCTCTGAGGACCTATGGTCTGTACCCAAAATGCATCAGATGAACCAAATCCATCTTTTCCTCTCTTTTTAAGACCTCCACATAAAACCAACAATACTTAATCTCGTATAAGAAAAATTTTTTGAACACTTAAATGCACTGGTACAACTCTAACACAATCTCAGTGGCATACACATTGAGGAACAATTAACCAGATCCCTTGAACTGAGAAGCTTCTGTATAGCAAAGGACTTAATCAACAAGACATACTAGCCTACATAATCAGAAAATATCCTCACCAATCATTAATCCACTTCAAAAACATACAAAGAACTAAGGAAATTAGTCACCCAAAGCACAATTAATCCACTAAAAATATGCAACAGACCTAAACTGAAATCTCTCAACACATGAACCTAAAATGGCTGAAAGACATTTAAAAACTGCTCAAATATAACATCCTTAACCATTGGAGAAATGCAAATCTAAACAACTCTGAGACTCCATCTTATCTCTGCAACATGACCAAGATCAAAAATTACTGCTCATATCTTATGCTTAAGAGAAACTTCTCCACTGCTGTTGAATTCTCAGAAAATTAGGCAACAAACTACTTTAAAACTCAGCTATACCTCCTCTGGGACTATACACAAACGATGCTCAACCATACCACCAGGACACGTGCTTAACCAAGTTCACAGCAGAATTACTTTATCATACAGAATCTGAAAACAACTCAAATGTATCTCCTCTGCACATACCATAAATGAGATAGCCACAAATACCATTAATATCTTTGAGTAACTCTAACCACACAGATAGAAAACCTGTTTAACCAGAACTTTTAAATCTCTGAAGAAATCAATTTAAGCTATCAGAAAATGGAAAGATCTCCTATTCTCTTGTAAAGACAGCACCAATCATAGCAAAATTGACAATGTTACTGAAAGCAATCTACAGAGCTAATGCAAATGTAACAAAATTCTTCACAGACTTGAAAAAAAAACAATCCTCAACTTTATGAGAAAAGACAAAAACTCAGGCTAGTCTAAACAATCTTAAAATCCTGTACAATCAAGGAACTTCTGAATGCATCACAATCTCTGACTTCAAACTTTACTACAGCCACAGTACTGAAATAATCCATCTTGGATACAAATTCACTTGCCTACAAACAGCCGACTTTTGACAAAAAGGCAAAAATGTGGAATGAAAAACAAGCATTTTAACCTGCTTATCTCAGAGGCTACCTTAAATTAAACCTGTCCTTTTACTTTCAGTTGAAGCTGCACTGCATGGCAGGGGGTAGGACACAGGCTCTCTTTGTCTGTTAGACTGCCTCCCTGAGCTCTGGCGGGCGGATTTTTAACTATTTTTTTTTATTTTAACTTGTAAATCATAAAATTAGGCTAATTTCTGAATCCTCTCCTCTGTTCTATAGACTGTGTGAGGTTAAATTTGCTCTCTAAACTTATTGTTGCTCCTGCTTGCCTTTTACTTATAGGCTGGGTTAGATTAACTGGCTATTGTGAGCATGTGGCACCTCAGTCTCTGCAGCAACTTGGTGATTCTTAAGCCAAAAGTAATTTTTCCTTTACCTTTCCTACTCATTTACCAGGCAATAAAAGCTGCAATTCTGTGTCTATCAGGCTTACAGATTCTCACTAACTCTGCCATTGTTCTGTTCCATTCTAACTTAAGTTACCAACATATTTACCTGAATACCTTTTTCTTATCCCACATCTAACTTATTTACAAATTTTTACACCCAATTTAAATTTTTTCCCACTTTTCTACATTTCTTTCTCTATTCTACATCTCTAGTTCTGAGCGCTCACTACTCACGCATCCACCGATTTCTTGTCTCATGGGTTCCTCACGTCTGGTCACCTCTTCCTTGCTTTTTGGGGAGTGCGGATCAGCCTTACGTTCTCTTCCATCCATTTTCCGGTTTCTCTTGTGGTTTAGCAGACAGCATTCACGGTCTTCCATTGTCTTGTCCTTTCTCCGGGGTCGTGGAGTTCGGCGGTCAGCACCGCGTTCCTTTTTCTTACTTCTTCCTCTGGCCTTCGTCTCGGGGTTCCGTGGTCAGCTCCAGTTGTCTTTAATCTTGCGGTTCAGTGGTCAGCTCCAGTTGTCTTTAATCTCGGGGTTCAGTGGTCAGCCCCACGTTATGGCGCCATTATGTCGGAGCCCATGCGGGTCCAACACAGATACTCCAACTAGACTGGAACGGAGTCGCGAGGAATAATCAGACACAACTTAGATGGTCATCCTGGAAAAAAGGGCTTCTCCTTCTTTATTCTCCCAAAGTCCTTATATATCCATGCCAAATGAGCAGGAACACAAAAAGGCTGTTACCTCGGCAACCAGGTGCCTGGGCTCCTAGCACTCTGCTAGGCTCTGAATTAGCATCTCTATAAGACATCCTCCAAATTGTATAAGGAAAGAAACCCAAAACATCCTGACCAGTTTCGGTTAACACCTCTTCCCAGGTAATCCACACTTTAGCAAAAGAAGCTAGGAGCAGACATCCTGGCTTTTGTTAAAGGCAGAGACATCTTGTCTCCAAAGCTAAATGTAACCAACACAAACCGGGCAACGGTTTTTGTGTAAACTCAAAATATGCGCCCACATATACTTGTGTGAGTGCACATGCATGCATGTATGAGAGAGTGTTCATGTGTGTGTGTGTGATGAGTGCATGAGAAATAGTGTGTGTGCATGTGGGGGCAGACACAGGTGGATCCCCTGAGCTCACTGGCCAATCACTGCAGCCGATCAGTGAACCCCAGGTTCAGTGAGAGGCCCTGTTCCAAAACATGAGGGAGACACCTAACCTTGACCTCTGGCCTCCTCACACACACTCACAAACAGCTCATACTCACATGCATTCACACACTGACATACATGTTTACACTCACACACTTCTGTACTCACATATTTACTCACACACATTCACATAAACACATTCACGTGCACCCACACTCACACAGCATGTGTTCATGCTCACACACTCATGCACACTTATGCACGGGCACATACACACATTCACAATCACACGAACACTCACACAGTCACACACACACTCACAAGACATATACAAATACACTCACACCTGCCCATGCTTACACACTGTGTCACACACTCACACCCCTGTGAGAAGTGTGAACATTCCAGGTGTCCCTTCCATCCCTTCTTCATCAGTGTCTGATGGTACTGACACCTTGACTTCCAGGCACGGGGGACGGTGACATCGTCTAGGCTCCGGCTTCCTGACAGTCTTGTCTTCTCTCCCAGTGCAAGGAGAAGCGGATGACTTCCCCATCTCCGGGGTTCCCCTACGCCCTAGAGTTGCTCACTGTATATGCCTGGGAACAGGGCTGCCAAGATGAGGACTTTGACATGGCAGAAGGTGTCAGGACCGTGCTGGGACTCATCGAGCAGTCGTCAAAGCTGTGTGTCTACTGGATAGTCAATTACGGCTTCGATGATGTAACAGTTCGCAATACTCTTCTGTGCCAACTCAGGTCCCAAAGGTACCCAGCTTCCTATCTCTCCAGCTGCAGGCCAGGGCCCCATTGAGAGTGAGTTCTGAGTCCTTGATGATATGGGGGAGGGGGATGAGAATCTGTCTGCAGAGGAGATTCAGTCAATGCTTTCCACATTCCAAACCGTGGTCAGGCTTTGCACCCCCAAAGCCTGGAGGAAGGGGAGGAGTTCACAGCAAGAACCGTGAAATCGAACATCTCTGGGAAGAGGAGGATGAGGAGTCAGTGTGGCTGGGTACCGCAGAGCCCTCAGCAGCCTCTCCCTTCTGTGTATGTGTGCGTGCACACTCACATGCGTCTGTACAGATGCATTTGGAGGTCAGAAGTTGACATCAGGTTTCACTCTCTGCTTACTGTCAAAGGTTCACTTCTTTTATGTGTATGTGTGTTTCCCCATGTGTATGCCTGTAAACCACCTGCACACAGTACCTATGAAGGCCAGGAGAGGATGTCAGACCCCCCGAAACTGCAGTTACAGATCGTTGTGAGTCACTACGTGAGTGCTGGGACTTGAACCCAGGTCCTCTGCAAGAGAAGTCAGTGCTCTTAACCTCTGAGGGGGTTCTCCAGCCATTCCACATTATCTGTTGAGTCAGGGTCTCTCACCGATGTTCACCAATAGGCTAGACTGGCTCACCAGCGAGCCCCAGGACACACCTGCCTCTGCCTCCTCAGGGCTGGGATTACAAACACACCAGCATCTAGTTCTTATATGAGTCTTGAGGGTCCCCAACTCAGGGCCTTTTTGTGAGGCAGGTATTTTACCCACTGACCCAATTACCCAGCCCAAATTCTTTATTAAAATTTGTGTGTCTGGCCGGGTGGAGGTGGCACACATCTTTAATCCAAGCACTTGGGAGGCAGAGGCGGGCAGATTTCTGTGAGTTCAAGGCCAGCCTGGTCTACGAGAGCTAGTTCGAGGACAGGCTCCAAAGCTGCGGAGAAACCCTGTCTCGAAAAAAAATTGTGCGTCTGTGCACCAGAAGAGGATATAGGTGTCCTTTGTGTATTATTCTGAAGCAGGGCTCTCTTCTTCACTCTGGGCTCTGGCTTTCTCAACTAGGCTGGAAGTCAGCAAGCCCCAGAGAAACCCACGTCTCTACCCCTCAGAGGTGGGACTGAAGTCATGTACAGGGACAACCATGTTGTTCGTGGGTCCTGAACGCTGGTCCTTATGACTGAGTTCTAAGCAGTCTTAGTTTCTAAACTATCTTCCCAGGCGCTGCTGGGCGGGGGGGTGGGCTGAGGGGGACAGGCTCTCAGGATCTCACTGTACAATCCTGATGTAGACTAGGCTCAGCTCGAACTCACAGAGATCCACCTGTTTCTGCCTCCCAAGTACTGAGATTAAAGATGTGTGCTACTAAACTCAGCCCTGATTTCTTTTAATCTGATAAAATTTCTAGACCGATCATCTTGGATCCAACTGACCCAACCAATAATGTGGGCAAAGACGACAGCTCCTGGCAGCTGCTGACAAAGGAGGCTCAGGCCTGGCTGGACTCTCTCAGCCTGAATGATATGTCACCTGCACAATGCTGGAATGTGCTGGTAAGAGGATGTCCACGCTGGAGAGTGGGTCCTCCTAATGCTGACTTGAGAGAGTGTGTCGTGGCTGCCTGTGTGACTTCTGTAACATGTCACACACTCAGTGTGGCTGAAAGCAACAAAATTCATTTCCCCCACTGTTCTGGATGCTGGGGGTTCAAAGACAATGAATAGGGCAGGGGTGGACTCTCCCCGGACAGGTCTGATCCCTGGCTCGGCTTGTGACATCATCACCCAGTCTTTCCCTCCACTGTCACATGTCTGCCCTGTCTTCGCTCCTTTTCCTTGATGTGGGTCTGTCTGGGGACCCCACTCCTCTAAGGATAATAGTCATATTTAGCTGGAGCTCACCCTCATGACCCTCTCCTAACAGCTTCTCTAAGTCCATTTCCTATTATGTCAAGGTCACAGGTACAACAGGTCCAAATCCTGATATATTTTAGGGAGATACAACTCAATGAACTCTTAGAGGCCACAAAGGTGGCTGTGAGGTAGAAAAGTGGGGGCTATAAAGAAGGAGGGTTCCCCCAGAAAGGAGATGGGTTTATTTCTGCAAGAGTGAAATCAGGAGGCAGGAGTTGGGGGCAGACAAGGAGCTGAGCCTCCTAGAAGTGTGCAGAGCTCACATCTGTGACTCCCAAGCAGACCCTGAGGCCCGGCCCCTGGGTGTGGGGCCAGCAGTGATGCAGATGTAATCTATCTGCCTGTCGGAAGAGGGCATCAAGAGCCTTCCCAAACTAGACCAGCTGAGTCTGTCCAAAGGCTGCCTTGTTGCCTTCGAAGTGGGACAGATGTGCCAATCACACCCCACCTGTGAGAACAGGTGAGGGGCAAACTTCTATCCAAAGTGTGGAGGCAGGGGCCACACTCCATCTACAGAGCTACCAGACTCTGACAGTGTGGGACGGACAGAAGGAGGCAGAGTCTGTGAATGGGGTCGTTCCCCAGGTAGATGCCAAGGACTCCACAATCGCTTCCATGTCCCCCACCCCGGGCTCCATTTTCACCACAGCCTGGTCTTTTATTTCCTTGGAACAACCTCCTTGGTTTACTTCTGAGTTTCCAAACATCTGTCTCTGCAAAAAGGGACGCACAATGCCTGTGTGAGCTTCATAGACAGGAACTCTGGCATTTGCCATTGTTGGCTGGGTGACATCTCACACACACACCCTCAGCTTCATCACTAGGGTGGTGGCTACAAGTCACCAGAGTCTCTTGAGGGTGCTCCACTTCCACAACCGCTGGGCTGTGGTCAAAACCAAATTTAAGTCCATAGTGCGGTCAAATTATAAGTAACACATACATACACACACACACACACACCATCTTCATATTCTGACAGCCATTTCAAGAGCACCCTGTAGATCCCCCTTCTAACACACAGGCACATGATATGTTCAGCTTTCATGTCTCTCCTATACCCTAAAAAAATTTTTTTTAATGTCAGGCAATGGTGGCACACCCCTTTAATCCCAGCACCTGAGAGGTAGAGGCAAGAGGATCTCTGTGAGTTCCAGGATAGCCAGGATGGCTACACAGAGAAACCATGTCTCAATACATATATTATGTGTACAAGTGTTGCCTGAATATATGTTGTGTTATATGTGTATAATACCCACAGAGGCCAGAAAAGGGTATCAGATCCCCTGGAGCTGGAGTTACAGACAGCTGTGAGCCACCACCCGGGTGCTGGAAATTGAACCTGGGTCCACAGACACGCACTTAACCAATGAGCCGTCTCTCTAGTCCCTACCACACCTTCTGATCCCTGTGCTCTTCACTAGCCGGTCCTTTCAGACCATGACATCACCCCTCTCTTGACAGCCCAGGAACCAACACACAAGCAGGAATGAGCATTTCAGGCTTATCACATGTACGCACACACTCACATGTAAACATATACACTCACAGACGAACACGCACCTTTGCACCTGGAACCTCACACTCTCACAGGTGCTGCACAATGCTGACACTTGTGAACATACATCAGCACTCACAACTGCATGCACTCACGTTTGCATGCACTCACGTGTGTATATAATGTGCATACTCACACATGCAAACACTCATATTCTTGAATATTCATCTATAGCCTCTCATATGTGTGCATTCCCATATGTACACTTGCATATGATACATGCTCACACATGCACACAACACATGTACACTCGTGTGCGCATGCACACCCTGTACACCATCTGAGCTGTAGGAGCAGAAGGACTGAGTATGCTGCCACTGTCAAGGGGGTGCAAGGGTCACAACATCTAGGGGTGTCCGACCAAGATCAGCTAGCCTGCAAAGCTAAGCACCCTCTCTTGTTCCCAGATGTATGCACTGCTCTCTGCCAATGCTCTCCAGGAAACTTATCCACTTAGACTTGTCTTCTTCCTCCCTCCCCACTGTTTAAAAAGTGCCCCCTAAGTCTATAACCTTGTCGTTACAGCAGTGGAAATCCAAATGCAGTCTCTCAGAGCTGGGATGGAGACCCTTGAGGCCTCGTTCCCTTTTCAAGCTCCTGGACCCTGCCCATGTACCCTAGTTCCTTATCCACCTTCAAGGCCATTAGTCCAACACCCTCCAGGCCCTCCTCCCTGTGTCTGAGCTCACATCTACTTTTCCAAGTTTGACCCTCACACCTGCCTCTTGGAAGGTCTTTGGGGATCCCCTCATGCTGACCCAGAGCACCTCCCATGTCTGCAACCCACAACCCCTTCAGAAGGATCTAGATCTCTCCCAAGTAGCCCATGAGGAACCAGGAGAGTTTCTGCTTGGAGAGGGGGTGGGCCACGGGAGGTAAGGATTGCCCAGAATCTCAAGAACATTTTTAGAGTATATCTGTGTAAGACAGAAAGGTCTTTGACAGGAAGGTTGCTGCCCACTGTTGGAACAGGCTAGCAGGAGGAGAGAGGTGAGTTTTGAGGTGGCTTCTGGGAAAAGCCCACCAAATCTCTCTCCTCTAAATCTCTCTCCTCCCCAGCCCACATCACTCTTCATCACCCCAAGCCATTTACTGGACACGTTCATCAAAGACTTCCTCGAGCCCAATGAAAAGTTCTTGAAGCAGATCAAAAAAGATGTTAACACCATCTGTGAATTCCTCAAAAACAACTGCTTCAAGGACTCAAGCACCAAAGTGCTGAAGGCAGTCAAGGTGAGCACTGGCCAGCTCTTGGGAGCCAGGGAGGCAAGGGTGAGGGCAGGCAGAATTTCACCTTCTCTCTCCTCCCTAGGGAGGATCCACTGCCAAAGGCACGGCTCTGAAGAATGGATCGGATGCTGATATCGTAGTGTTTCTCAGCCCCCTGAAGAGTTACAACTCCCAAATAGAGGAGCGAACACTATATGTCCAGGAAATCCAGAGGCAATTAGAAATCTTCCGAAAGACCCAGGAGCTGGAGGTGAAGTTTGAGCCTTCAAAGTGGAAGGCCCCCAGGGTGCTGAGCTTCACCTTGAAATCTAAGAGTGTCAACGAAAGTGTCGACTTTGATGTCCTGCCTGCCTATGATGCACTAGGTAGGAGTCCACAAACCCTAGCTCCTGAGAAGATTCTGGGAAACGTGGAGGAAAAGCCAGGGAGGGTTGGGTAATTCTCTCCCAGTTCTTGCCCAGGCCCCCGACACCTACATGCAATTCCACTCTCATGTAAGCAGTCCAGGCAGCCTCAAGGAGCTGCTGGCTCTGTTCTCCACGGCGTGTGAGGGATGGCACATACAGTTACAAACAGATCATAGATAACATCCCTTCATTTCCTCTGTGGAGAAGGGAACTAAAGAACAGAATGTGGGGGGATTTGTGAGGTAAGAGACAGGAAATTGGGGGAAGAAAACTCCACCCATTCACAGGTGAGAGATACAGAAATATATGGACAAATGAAAGATCTCAAAGTAGGCTGGGGAGGTGGCTCCACGACAATAGTGTTTGCCATTCAGTCATGGGAACCTGAGTTTTATCCCCAGCACCTGTATAAAAAGCCAGGCTCTAGTGGAGGCACACTATCACCCCAGTACTGCCTGTGGAGGGGGTGCGGGTGGAGAAAGGGTCTAGCTGAATCAGATAGAAGTTCAGGGGGAGATCCTGTCACAGTGGGATAAGGTGAAGGATGATGCATCAAGACAGCCAGCATCCTCCTTTGGCCTCTCATGGGTGTGCGCAGACAGGCACATGCACCCACATTCACAAAGCAACTTAGAGGAAAGAGGGTTTGTTTGGCTTACACGTCCAGATCTCAGTCCATCATGGATGGCCATCACGGAGGGAAGTCAGGGCAGAAACTCAAGGAAAGAACTTGAAGCAGAAACCACGGGGGAATGCTGCTTGCTGCCTCCCTTTAGGTTTATCTTAGCTAGCTCTTAATCAGTCAAGGGAATGGTGTCGCCTACAGTGGGCTGGTCCCTGCGTCAAAATCAACTTCTCAGATTGACTCTAGGCTGCTTCGTGTGTCCTCTCTCTCTCTCTCTCTCTCTCTCTCTCTCTCTCTCTCTCTCTCTCTCTCTCTCTCACACACACACACACACACACACACACACACACACATATACACACACACATATTCTCACACCCATGCACATACAGAGGCCAAGCTACTATATGTGTGTATGTTGTGTGTGTGTTTGTGTGTGTGTGTGTGTGCATTTCCTATATTAGAATTATGAAGACTATAGTATCTTCCACCTGAGAGGTTCTTGGGGCCCAGGGGTAATCAGGGTAAAATATTTGCTTAGCACGTACAAGGCTCTGTGTTTAATCTCACCACCCCAAGGTAAAGCCAACAAAGCTCTTACCCATTGTTTGGGGCTGGAGCTCAGAGGCAGAGTACTTGCCTAGCATGGGGAACCTGGGTTTGACACATCTCTCCCCAACTGCAAACAAAAACCAGCTGTTTTGATTTCTCTCAGAAAAGAGACAGGAGTCTATAGAATGGGCTTCAGCCCACTTTTGTCTGTTTGTCTGTTTGCTCTTGAAATAGCGGCTGTGCTAGTCTGCCTCCTGTCACTGTGATAAACACTGGCCAAACTGGGTGGTGGTGGCACACACCTTTAATCCCAGCACTCGGGAGGCAGAGGCAGGCAGATCTCTGTGAGCTCGAGGCCAGTCAGAGCTACACAGAGAAACCCTGTCATGAAACAAAAAAATAACAACAACAACAAAAAATTCACTGACCAAATCATCTTGGGGAGGAAAGGGTTTAGTTCCTCTTACAGTTGTGTAAGTCATGGAGGGAAGTCAGGGCTGGAACCTGGCGGCAGGAACTGAAGCAGAGGCCATGGAGGAACACTGCTCACTCACTGGCTTGCTCTCTCTAGCTTGCTCAGGCTGCTTTCTTATAAAACTCAGGACCCCCAGAGGGCAGGGCCCTTCCACATCATTCATCGATGGAGAAAAAGCCCCACAGATGAGGCCATAGGCCAGTCTGGTGGAGGCAGCTCCTCAGTTGAGACTCCCTCTTCTCAGGTGTGCCTAGCTTTGTGTCAAGTTGACAGAAAACTCACCTGTATAGCAACACAGCCAATGTTTTCAGCCTAGGAGGCCACAGTTTTCCCACTACTCACTTTGTCATTTCAATCTGAAAACAGCCTTGGGCGATAGATTCACAAACAGGGGCAACTCGGTCCCAGTGCAACTGTGTTGACAAAAATGGGAGGTGAACTAAAGATACCTCAGCAACGGCAGTGTGTGAACGAGCTCAGAACAGACAACAGAGAAACATCTAGACCTGTGTTCTGAATCCGCTGAGAGCCTGAGGTGGGGCTGCAGCTACCAAAGAGCTGAATTTTTGTCTCTTTTCCTTTTAATTATCTCAAATATGATCAGCCACAGTGGCTGGTGGCTGCCCTAGTGGGTACCACAGGTGTGTGTGCTACTGTGAAATTACCAGCACCCACCAGACCATGGAGTCACTAATGTCTGCATCTTGGATACCCATCAGTAATTCAAATATATATACATGGTTCAAAGGAAATTCCCCCCAGAATGAAATTGCACTGTCAAAAAATATATATATCCATATATATATATGATGGGTTCATTGGCTAAGGGGGGCTTGCTGCTCTTTCAGAGGACCCAAGTTTGTTTCCCAGCACTAGAGTTCGGTGGCTCACACCTTGTAACTCCAGCTCCAGGGGACCTGGTTCCTTCTTCTGGCCCCTACAGCCTTTCACATGTGCATGTGTGTGAACACATCACACCCATACAAATAAAAATAAAGTTTTTGAGCCAGGCGTTGGTGGCACACACCTTTAATCCCAACACTCAGGAAGGAGAGACAGGTGGATCTCTGTGAGCTTGAGGCCAGCCTGGTCTACAAAGTGAGTTTCAGAACAGCTATGGCTACACAGAGAAACCCTGTCTTGAAAACCGCATAAATGAATAAATAATAAAGTTTTTTTTTTGAAAACCCACAGTTTTAAAGTCCGTAGAGAGTTTGTCTAACATGCCCAAAACCTGGGTTCAAGTCCCATACACTGGGCATGGGAGTACTCAGCTGTGATCTCAGCAGTCAGAAGGTGGAGTCAGGAGGATCAGAAATTCAAGATCAACTTTGGCTACATAGCAAGTTCAATGACAACCTTGGCTACCTGAAATCCTGTCTCAAAAAAGATTGGTTTTTTTACTCTGTTACTTACCATATACAATAGGACTAACATACACTCTTCTCCCATGTCAGGTCAGCTGTATCCTGGCTTCACCTCCAGACCCAAAGCCTACAAGGATCTCATTGCGTTATGTAAATCATCAGGCGTCAAGGGGGGAGAGTTTTCCACATGTTTTACAGAGCTACAGTGCAAGTTCATTATATCCCAACCCACCAAACTGAAGAGTCTGATTCGCTTGGTCAAGCACTGGTACAAACAGGTCAGCCAGACCCTGCTTTTGCCAATGTGTTGTTGGACTCTAGCGTCCAAACACCGAGGAGGAGTCGCCCCCAGAGACCACCTCACATACCACAGCCGATGCAAAAGCATGAGGATTTTCTTAATTCTGTCATGACAGGGTCCCCCAGCATTCAGGAAGCCGAGGGACCCCAAAGAGCTGGTACAGTCTACTTTTAAAGGGGCCACAGAAGCAAGGAAGGTTGTTCTTTGACTATTCTGATTGGCTTATTTGAAAGGGCTATTACCAATAATTGACTGGAGAGCTGTTGCCAGATCAGATGAGGTAAGAGGTCATTTTGACCCCGTTTCCCAGGGGACCGAACGAAAACATACGTATATGGGTAATTGTTCAGGAACTGAGTACATGCGAGTGTAGCTGTTAGGTCCTTGGTTCCCAGGGGAGGAGGGGAAGCATTATGGCACAGAGGCTGAGAGGATTCAGAATTGTCAAATATGGCTTCAGGATTGTCTTAAAGTCTTACAGTGTGAAGGCGAAGGCGTGAGTCAAAAACAATCCCACACCAGTTTAAAATTATGATTAATAGAATGGTTATTTATTTAAAGGGGAAAAAACTTACAGATCACCCTCCCAGACAACAGCCCTCTGCGCAATCAGGAAAGGAGTCTAGTCACCGAAGCGGAGCAGGAAGTAAGAGAGAGCAAGAAGGAAAGTGGCCGCTTGTTTAAAGGGAGAGAGACCATGCCCCAATGGGCTGGTATCTCAGCGGCTATTGGCTGGAGGAGTGGAAGGACCTCCTGCAACAAATGTGCTTGCTGTTTTACCAGCAAGCTAGGATACCAGCTTTGCTAACTGTCCCAAACCCCCAAATCCTCCAATGCTCGGTGCTGGGCCTCTGTAGAGAAGCTGTTGCTTGTTTAGCCATGGGTCTTCTGATTGCATTCCGCTACTTGTGTATTTGGGTCAGGCCTATAGAGCCTCCTAACATCAGAGCAATGAGTGGCTTGTTCTGACCTCACACTGGTCAAAGAATTCAGGGGCAGCCAAGTTCTCCTGAGAAGCACGGATGGAAGTTAAAGTTGCATGCCACAGGTTACCAGTACAGCTGTATGAACACTGTGTTGTCTCTCAGAAGGCAACAGGAAGCTGTGGCTGAGACTCAAATCATCATGAGTGGCTGAGGCCGAGGCGACTGGGGAGCTCTGATTTGAATTTCATCAAGTCACATGACTCCCTCAAGCACCACCCTTCCCATTCCTCCCCTCCTTCCTCCCTCCCCCCACTAGTCCACCTACCTCCCCATCCCACAGCCAATCTTCCTCTGACATGGCAATCCATGGTACAGGGCTCATAGCTATCCTGCAGAGGGTGCTATCAGCCAGGAGTTACATTGCTGTCCAAACATAGGACACCATGTGTACCACTCTGCCTGCTGCTGAGTCTAGCAAGCCTACCTAGGACTCAGGGGCTCCCTCTTTCAAGTTCTGTTTCATAACCCTGTTGCCTGGCTGCAACCCAAGCAGTCCATGAGACACACTGGGCCCCTCTGCCTTGCCAAGGTCACCTGACATCTCCACTCTCCCCATCAGTGTGAAAGGAAAATGAAGCCAAAAGCATCCTTGCCCCCAAAGTACGCCCTGGAGCTACTCACCGTGTACGCCTGGGAGCAGGGCAGCGGCATGGAGGATTTTGACACTGCCGAAGGATTCCGGACGGTCCTGGACCTGGTCATCAAATACCAGCAGCTCTGCATCTTCTGGACAGTCAACTACAACTTCGAAGATGAGCCGATAAGGACATTCCTACTGACCCAGATCCAGAAAAAGAGGTGCCTGTGCCCCAGTCCCCCACCCTGTTCTGAATTAACCCGATTCCCTTCTGTGCTATTTCTTCCATGACCTGGATTCTTCTCCCCAGGGTCTTGTTCATTCCCAGTGTGAAACTGAGGGAGAAGCTGCCAGATGAGTGACTCCAGGGAGAAAACCCAATGTTGGGAGTGGGAGGGGCTGGCCAGCCAGAAGGGACTCAGAAGGGCAGGAGGGGAGCAGGCAGAGGGCGCCCTCACTGCTTCCTTTCTTCTGTTATGTGGAAACGTGAAATGTATGAAATGTATGCGTTAGCCGACCTGAGAGGGGTCTGAGGTGGCAGGATATCCCTGAGAAACAGCATCGCCATTTCCAGGCTCAAGTGCGCATGCAGGCACACGCGCCAGTGCTGACCTACTTAGCAACACTGTACTGTGAGTGACATCTTGTGGTTGGGTGAGAGTCTCTTGAAAGGGGTCATCACTATGGTTCACTGTGCGATGTAAACAACAGCTTTCAGAAGGGTTTTTGGCTTTCAACTACAACAATTCTAGGAAGTTACTTTGACTCTTAAGTAGATTCAAATTGCTTGACCTAGGCTGCCAGGATACATTGTGTCTTTGATGGGAATAGAGCCAGCGGTCTTGTAAACAAACAGTCCTTTCCTAGTCTCTAACTCTCAACTCTCCTTTAGACCAGTAATCCTCGATCCAGCTGACCCCACAGGCGACGTGGGAGGAGGTGACCGCTGGTGTTGGCATCTTCTGGCCAAAGAAGCAAATGAGTGGCTCTCCTCCCTCTGTTTTGAACTGCAAAGTGGAGACTCGTGGCAGAGAGTGCAGCCGTGGAAAGTGCCAGTAAGAGTGCCCTGAAGACAGGGGGTGGCTCTGTCACAAACCCAGTCACAGGGCTTTCTTGCTACAGAGATTTGGAATTAGCCCCCCCCGCCCCGCAAAGAACCAAAAACTGGACTCCAGAAGTTCTTTCAGTCAGTCATTCGCCCTGCTCTGGGTACCTAAAGACCCGGATAACTGAGAGTCGGAATCATGAGGCACGGAGAAGGGGAAGGATGGGGACATCAGAGGAAGTGATTCAGCAGAGTTCATTTCCCCAGAACCCACATAAATGCAGGGTGGGTGTGGCAGCCTCCTTATGATTCCACCCTTGGAAGGGTGAGTCAACAGAATCCCCAGAGCAAGCCAGCTAGCAAAGCTAACCATATCAGCTAGCTCTGGGTTTGATTGATAGAGCGTGCCTCAATAAATGAGGAGGAATAGTGACAGAGGATGAGTCCTCATAGCATCCGGGGCCTTATACATGTAGACATATGCATGTACATACAGGAAAACATGCATACAAATGACATATGCATGTATACTCATGCAAACATGCATACACGTGCATGCAATACAGAGAGAAAAAAACAGAAGAAAAGAGAGCACATAGTAAGTAGTTTAGATTAAAAGCTTCGTTGATGAATTTTCACACTTTTAAAAACCTAGAATTGTCGTTTGAGGCCAGCCTGGTCTACAAGAGCTAGTTCCAAGACAGGCTCCAAAGTTACAGAGAAACTCTGTCTCGAAAAAAAACAACCAAAAAAAGCAAAACAAAACAAAACAGAAAAACCCTAGAATTGTCACATGGTCACCTGTAGCTTTGAAAGTGGCTACCAAGGAAGGGGTAAAATTGTACTGTCGAAGGTTAGAATTTCCTCCCCCTCCCCCCAAGATACACCAGGCACAGCCTTCCAGGCTACCCTCCACAGGCAGACACACTCCATTCTTCCTTCTGTCCTCCTTGGCACTGTTGACTTCCAGGGACAAGGTGAGAAGGCTGTACCGTGCATTGTGAGATGCTGAACACTGTCCCCAGACTCACCTATGTACTTCCCAGTTGGAACCTGAGACATTGTGTTGTGTCTTCTGCTGAGAGAGAGTTTTGTTGTTGTGTTTCCCAAATAGCTTTTCCAGATTCTTTTCTGGAGACAGGTTCTCACTGTGTGGCCCTGAATGATCTGGAACTCACTCTGCAGACAAGGCTGGCCTCAAACTCACAGAGATTCACCTGTCTGTGCTGGGATTAAAGGCGTCTGCCACCACATCCTTCTTTAAGCCCCCACCCCACCTGTCTTTTTCTCCCCAGGTAGTACAGACCCCAGGAAGCTGTGGAGCTCATATCTACCCCCCTGTGGGTATCTGAGTTGGAGTCCATCTCTGGGATGAAAATGCTAGATGAAGCCTCTAGAGTTGAGTGACCATTGATTTAAAGACTCAAGTCATGTTACAGAAGGGAGCGGGTCCAGTCCTCCCTGGCTGGTCCCCACCTCTCTCCTGCACTCCCAGACGACTCTGCTTGAAATCAAGACTTCGGATCTGCTCCCCCTCCCACCCAGGGTCTCACATTGTGGACACCCCTCTGTGCAAGTGACCTTCAGAGATGCTTGCCCCCAAGCAGCGTGCTGTGTTCCCATTCTATATGTTTTTTCCCTGTTTCCTTCTCTCCACGCCTCTCTTCAGCTCCTGACTCACCCTGTGTCACCAAGGTTGAGCCCCTCCCTTGCCCTTCATTTCCAGCAGTCCCAGTTAGCTCTCAGTCTCTCACTGCATCTTTGCTGAGTCCTTCCCTCCATCCATAGGCCTTCCCTGCCTGTGTGGAAGTAGAGGTGTCCAGCCCAGCAGCCAGCCAACCCTCTCCCTCCAACCCTGCTGTTAAAACCCCTTCTCTTGGGGAAATGTAAACAACATATACCCCTCCTCCTAAGGTCCCGGGACAAACCAAGGTCTGAGGAACCAAGGAATTCTTTGAGCTTACCTGAGGCATGTGGGTGAAGGGTCATGGGCGGGGCTGAGGTGACTCTAACTCTGCTGCACTGGAATGTCATCACCCACCTGAATGGTGGCTTCCCTAGGGCTGCCTAGAGGGCACCCTGTCCCCCCATCTTTCCCCTTATATCCTCTAACCCCTCCCAGAGACCACGTGTAAATAGGGCAGAGCAGCATACAGCTGGTTGGAACTGGTTGCTGAAGTAAGAGTCCTTAACCTTCCCACACCCCTCTTCCAAGGGGGAAGACGTACAGTCAACAGGCCCAGTTGTGATGTTCTCAGACGAGCTGGCTCAGGTCGACTCCTGAAGATGGCGGTAGTTTGTCTCGGAGGGAAGTTCTACACAAAGCTTCACGCCAACGGTGGTTGATACCTCCTGCCTTAGCCTTGAGAGCTGCCCTTACCTTTGTGACTGCCCAGGGCACTCACCCCAGTGTTTCAACTCCATTGATGCATAAGGGCTTAGCCCCAAGCATCCTAGCGCAAAGGTTGTCCCTTCTCTCCCTGGCTCTGTCACACTGAGGACCGCGCCGGCCCCTGTACCACTTCTTATCATAGAACCGCGGCACCCAGGGAGTTTACTTTAATTAGTAGGTTATGGAGGGGAAAGGGGAGAAGGGGAGAAGAGCAAAGAGAGAGAGGCGGGGAGGGGGCGGGGGAGGAGAGAAGTGGGGAGAAGGGAGAGACAGAAACCACCTCTTCAAGAGAGAGAAAGGACCCAGGCTGGAAGCTGAAGATCAGCTTTCCCAGAGGATGGGGGCTGGGGGGAGGGAGTGGGCATGGCTTGTCTCTTAAAGGGACCGAGCAGACCATTACACTTAGAGCAGTTTCTTAACCTATGGGTCATGACCCTTTGAGGTCAAAAGACCTTTTTACAGGAGTAGCCTAGGGTCACCTGCATGTCGGGCATTACATGACAATGCATCACAAAAAATGAAAACTATTGGTTTAGAAAATGTCTCTCCTTACTTAAAGCCCATTCAAGTTAAAAAAAAAAACCAACTGGTTTAAAGATATGTGTCTAACCTCCTTGTTTTTGCTAACATTGTTGAGCTGTAACTATTTTGGTAAACTGAGTCATACAAGAAACTTTTATCCTATAATTATACACTATAGAAGGATCAGGAAAATTCCCAGTCCCTTTGTAGACTATGTTTATAAATTCAAAGTCTTATCTTGATACTGAAAGAGCTTTAATTCAAAAATTGTTATTTTAATTATAGATAGTTAAAGATGATTAAGCCTTGAGATAACCAAAACTATACTTATAAATCATGCTAAGTACTAATGTAATCAAGTACAGGAAAAATTTATCTAACCTCTCAAATGTTTTCAAGGTATAGCTTATAACAAACAACTAAGAACAAATGAAGGTGGTTTGACTCAGGTCCTCAAACTGTCAGAGATTTGTTGAATGTGGATAATTACATTTATATGACAGACAGACTCTCAGATCCTAGCAGTGACCCACAAGATCTCCAAAAAGACAATGGACACACAACTGGACAACTCTATTTGAACGGTTGTAACACTAACCACTGGGAAAGACTGTCCCAACCTTTGCCTGCTGCCAGGGCTTGGCCCAAACCACGGACAAGCAGGGCACTGGAGAGCTGATGGCCCACTTTGCCTAGACAAGTTGAGGCCAGTTCCCCCCATGTTCCTTCTACAAGAAAACCTCTCATCCTCTGGGACTGGCAGACAAGACTGCTGTCCTGGTACTGCTAGGTCCTGGGGTTGCACAAATAATGGGGACCAGACTACCAAAGTCTATTAACCAGAAGCAAACTTCATTCAAACACTGTGGGTATAAAAACTTATAACTAGTTAGGGCCACAGGCAAAAATCAGGCTCTGTGACCCAGAGAAAGGCAATAAGCATCCTTCTATAGCAAAAGATCATGTGTGGGGTGGGAGTGCATTCCTGGGGTCAGGATTTACTGCCCCTGGTGAGTGGGCTCCTAGAGTCAAGATTGATGTCCCCTGGGGAGTGCATCTTCCTGTAAAGACTTACAACCTACAATACAGGGTATTAGTTCAAGATGTTTACAGAGACATGGGTTTGTTTTAATAGTCTTTTACATATCTGGGAAGAGTGTATGGCAAAGGGGGTCAGGTGGCTTATTTAAGGCAGTTATAAGCCCCAATACCCTTAGAAATATGCATATAGACTATTGGCATATAAATTTTCATATTCCTGGGCTCCTTAGTACCTCTGCCCTCAATGTCATGAAGACCACAGGAGCCTGGTATAACTGTCTGGGTAAAGGACTATGGACTAGTCCCTGCCATGTTGGTGAGTCCTTCTCAGATCTCTTACATTGACAGCTAAGCTAACTGTAGCTTTGTCAGCTGGGCAGCAACAGCAAATCAGCTCCTTCCCCCGAGCCTACAGCCACCATGCTAGTTCATTTAGTTAAAGATTCTAGGTCTCTTGTTAAGAAAAGGCAAACAGGTTTGCCTTGCTTCATATTACCCATGTCTCTGGTAAATGATTAAAAAAATAGTTCAAAGTCCATGCAAGGTCTAAGGATGTAAAAACTTAAATAAGTTCTAAGGGTCTCAGAAAATAAACTTAAAATATATAAATACTGAAAGACCTGGATAAATCCAGACCCCTCTAGCAGGAAGAAAAGAGCCAAAAATCTAGGATTAGCCGGTTCAGTGACCCTGTTTCAGAAACTAGCTGAAGATAAAGTTAGATTGTAATCTTGAGAATAATCTTGAGAAAGAGGGAGTTTGTGATTATCACTGGTATTTTCAGAATTTTCAATGATCACTGATATTTTCAGATTTTCCAATGACACCCTCCCTACCCCCTTTGGATTACTGGGTTGTGGTTTCTTCCCCCTAAATATCCCTTCTCCCAGCTACTGGGGTTGAACTCCTCCCTGCAGGGGTTATGAGTCTCAGCCCCAGTGCACTGGCTCCTGTCCTGTCAATAAACCTCATTGTGATTGCAGCAAGGGCGGTCTTGTGAGTTACTGGGGGGGAGGGGTCATGTTATTCTGAGAATTGAGTGAGAGTCTCCCTACACGGGAATCTTTCAATACAAAGGTATAAAGGTATATTGTTATGCTAATATTGAAAAGATTCAGAGTTTTAGCATTGGTCAGCAGAGTTCTGATAACCTAGTTGAGTACTGACTACTTGTTTTTCAGTCGTAAGCTCAAGGTTTAAATTTCCTTTGGTTGTCTCTAAATGTAGAATTAAAGGTGTTTTTCATCAGGCTAACCTATCAAGGTTTATTCTGGGGTTAAGCCCCATTAATCCTCTCAGGATCCAGCTAAGATTTGCTAAATCGGGTGATAACTTGGCTAATTGAATCTGAGGGTAAACAAACTAAATCAACTCAGTACATTACCTCTGCCTGTTCTTTATTCTTTTCAAAGAAGTAGAAAAAAGAGAAGGGCAATATCCTCCAAGTTTTTACTTAATGTGAAAACAATGATATCAATATGCAATTCAGAGTCTCTCTCTCTCTCTCTCTCTCTCTCTCTCTCTCTCTCTCTCTCTCTCTCCACACACACACACACACACACACACACACACACACACACACAAGGCAGAGCATGCCAAAGGAGTGCTCCTGGAAAAGGTGACACTATCCAGGATGAGCCAGTGTCCCAGGGGAACTACTTGGCATTCAAAACCATAGATAAAGTTACTAAAGGTCCCAAAGAAAGATGTGTTTGCCTGGAAAGGGTGTCTCCCTATCTTTTTGAAATTGCTACTTGGTCTATTAGCAAAGGTAATTGTGGAGAGACTGACTTTATGTAAATTTGTCTATTGGAACAAAGAGTGTGTTATTTCTCTATGGCCTCATGGAAGGTCATTCTGTTGCCTGTGCAGGAGAAAGTTACACTGCTGAGGTGTTTTGGGAATGAATCCCATCTTGAAGGGGGAAAGGCAATGATTTCACAAGATTTTTTCAGAAATGACAGTGACTTATCCAAAAGACAAGTGTTCCTGCAGCTCTGCAAACAAGTTCCTCATAAATTGTACACTTGTGGGTCTAAGAATCTCTCAGCTGTACATTACTGTATAATAAATGTGGCTCCAACACTAACCCAAAGCCACACTCTTGCTATGTCCCTTGACAAACTTAAAGGTGTTTTGCATCAGGCTAACCCAAAGACATACTTTTGTTATGTCCCCAAATCTGTTCCGGCTGTTTACAGGCACCTGTTAACTGCTTTTTCTACAATGCAGATTTCAATGCAATGGAAAGGCTCCTAGAACTTTTATCTCCTTTGATTTTTTTTTCCCCCCGAGACAGGGTTTCTCTGTGGTTTTGGAGCCTGTCCTGGAACTAGCTCTTGTAGACCAGGCTGGTCTCGAACTCACAGAGATCCGCCTGCCTCTGCCTCCCAAGTGCTGGGATTACAGGCGTGCGCCACCACCGCCCGGCTCTTTTATCTCCTTTGATAAACTAAAAATTCACGAGAGATTAGGGGAGTCCAGAAGGTCACAAGGCTTGAATCCGTCTGTCACAGCTCAAAGAGACTTCAGATAAGTTAGTCCTGAAACACATAAGGTTCTCTTGTAAACTCCTAAATTTTTAACTTGTCCTTGGTCTGTTTTTGTCTTAGCAGATTTAACAGACACCACCCAGGGAGCTCCTGCAGACTCCTGAGCTCTGGACTTGCTGAAAGCTGACACGAACCAGTCCAGCCGATGTGATTGCCCTTTGCCTAGAACAGCTAATCAGATGCATTTGATAAATGCCCCATTGCCCAATCTTTGACTAGCCTTTCACCCTTCCTGGGCCCTGACAACCATTACCCTGATTTTACCTGGAAGTAGTTACAAAAGAGAGTACATTGTCCCTGCCCCCTCAACAGCCTGAGAATGCTAGATCATAGACAAGTTCCCTTTGGGGGAAACCTGTTGCCTGCATGTCAATCATTCTGGAATAGTCCAGCAGAAGGAGGATTGGGAGAAACAACGGTGGCCTTCACTAAGTTAACCCTAGAGACTGATGAGGACTGGACCACACTTCTTCCCTTTGCCCTCCTCCAGGTCAGCAATGACTTTTACGTGGAGAGTCTAATCTCTATGAGATAATGTTTGGGAGGCCCCCTCCAACCTACCCAAAACTTAGGTCTGATTTAATTGCTGAGATATCTAATTTTGCCTTACTCCAGTCACTACAGATGTGTCAAAGGACTCATGACGGACTGTTTCTGTTGTTCTGCCATCTGTATGATCGGCCGTCTGATGAACCACATAACTGCCAACAGAGAGACCTGGTCTGGGTGAAATGTCATCTAAAGGAGACTCTCAGTCCCCACTGGAAAGGCCCTCACCTTGTGCTCCTGATTACTCCCACTGCTGTCAAAGTTGACAGCATTCATTCCTGGATACATCACGCCCACCCAAAACCTTTTCCTGACTAAAGATCTTACACAGGTGCTGGAAGAAGATGGGCGGTTCAGTGGGACAAGCACAACCCACTAAAGATAAGACCAATGAAAGACTGGTCCCTGTCTTTTTTTTCTGTCCTCTTGGGTGGCCCCAAACTATTATCAACCTATAGTTAATGAGTGGGATGCCCTAAACTAAAGTACCCTCTCAGCAGGCCCTACATTAATTTGGTGTGCCTGTACCATTGGCTTGACACCCTGCCTCTTCCTAGGATATTTCACTGAGAAAGACAAGCCTGAGCTTTTGTGTATTAGTTCATATTGTGCCTCAAGTCCTATACCATGAAGGGGAGGCAGGGAGAATGCATATGGGGACTATAGGATTACTATGCACCAGGAGGGTACCTCCTAAACTTGTCCCCCTAGGATAGGAGCAGTGACTGCAGGGTCAACAGCCCTTGGGACAGCAGCACAATTACTGGGGACTGCAACTTGTGAGTCCTAAGCAGACAAACCAACAGAGATATTATCTTCCATCAATTTCCTAGAAAATCAAGTTGTTCCTGCTCTTGGAGGCCATAGCCCTAGTCAAGCCCTGAGCATGCTGAGGCCCAATATTGCACAGTAGTGGATATACTCATTGACATGTCCTTCCTGTCAGAAGGGACGGATGGCAGCCTGGCCTGTGGCATCAGCCTCCTCAGCATCCTCAGCATCCTCAGGAACCTCAGCATCCTCACATGCCAGTTGCTTAAGAGTAGGATTTCTGCCTCTCCATCAGCCACACGACACCTGATCACCTGCAGAGGATGGGGCTCACCTGTGTATTAGAAATTACCTCTTTTCTTTTTCCCAGAACCTGGTAATGTATGCTGTGTGTCCTCATTCCCAGAAAACAAAGGTACTCTTCTAGGGAATGGCAGAACATCATTTTCCCCTCCCCCATTCATTGCACTCATCACAGTCCTCAGGCAGAGGAGGGTGTAACAGGTCAGGCAGGGGAGTGGACAGCCGGGCGTCCATCCTTGAACAGAGCTGACATTTTTACTTTTGATTTTGTTTCACTGGGTCTCTTCCGAACTTGCACTGAAAAAAAAAGCCCTTTTTAGCTTGTAAGATTTAGTGGGGTGTGTGTGTGTGTTTCATTATTTATCTCATACCCACATGAAGAATCTGTCATACTTTTCTAAATCCCTTGGCTTGTCCCCATTTATTGTTTGAATTGCAATATAGACCAATGTCCATGTTACCCAGAACTGTATCAGAATTCTTTCTTCTTGTCAATGGGTTTTCACTGTTTTTCCTTTAACTTGACTCCACACTCTGGGATCTAAAGTGCCCTTTTCAGGAAACTAAGTATCACAGTTTGTTACTAAATCCCAACACTCTTGCAACAGGGATTTAGACATTGTAGCACCTGTCACTTTAAAGAAACAACGTATCAACTGAATACATGGTGCTGGTTTTCTTGTTTTTTTTTTTTTTTTGCCAGCCATTAATCCCGGCTTACCTCCTTACTAGTGCAGGGGTCCACTAGTCCTTTTGTAACTTTTCATTCAGGTCCCTGGTTCAGGTGCCACTTGTTGACTTTCATTGACCTGTGCAGATCTTGTCAGCCTGACCTGGGATCCGAGGACCTGAAGGAAGGGGACAGACTGCAGTGCAGCAGACAGCCTGACTTCAGTTTCAGTGTACTTTTTAAAAAAAAAAAAACTTTCTTTAAGGTTTGCTCTTTTCTTGTTTTTATTGAGCTATACATTTTTCTCCACTCCTCTCCTTTCATCCCCTCTCCCCTTCTACCCTCTCCTGTGACTCCCGCACTCACAATTTACTCAGGAGATCTTGTCTTTTTCTCCTTCCTATGTAGATCCATGTATGTCTCTCTTTATTGTCTGGGCTCTCTGGGATTGTGGACTGTAGGCTAGTTTTTCTTTGCTCTATGTCTAAAAGCCACTCATGAATTAGTGCATATGATAATTGTCTTTCTGTGTCTGGGTTACCTTACTCAGTATGTTTTTTTCTAGATCCATCCATTTGCATGGAAATTTCAAGATGTCATTGTTTTGTTTTGTTTTGTTTTTCCACTGTGTGGTACTCCATTGAGTAAATATACCATGTTTTCTTTAACCATTCTTTGGTTGAGGGGCATTTAGGCCGTTTCCAGGTTCTGGCTATAACAAACAATGCGTCTATGAACATATCTGAGCACATGTCCTTGTGGTATGATTGAGCATCCTTTGGGTATATACCCAACAGTGGTATAGCTGGGCCTTGAGGAGGATTGTTTTCTAATTTTCTGAGAAATCGCCATACTGATTTCCAAATTGGCTATACAAGTTTGCACTCTCACCAGCAATGGAGGAGTGTCCCCCTTATCCCATATCCTTTCCAGCATAAGCGGTCACCAGTATTTTTTTTTATATTTTATTTATTTATTATGTATACAATATTCTGTCCGTGTGTCTGCCTGCAGGCCAGAAGAGGGCACCAGATCTCATTTCAGATGGTTGTGAGCCACCATGTGGTTGCTGGGAATTGAACTCAGGACCTTTGGAAGAGCAGGCAATGCTCTTAACCGCTGAGCCATCTCTCCAGCCCGGTCACCAGTATTTTTGATCTTGGCTATTTTGATAGGTGTAATATGGAATCTCAGAGTTATTTTGATTTCTATTTCTCTGATGGCTAAGGATGTTGAGTATTTTCTTACGTGTCTTTCAGCCATTTGAGATTTGTTTACTGAGAGTTCTCTGTTTAGGTCTGTACCCCATTTTTTTGTTAGATTGTTGTTTCTTTTGATGTCAAGTTTCTTGAATTCTTTGTACATTTTGGACATCAGTCTTCTGTCTAATGTGGAGTTGGTGAAGATATTTTCCCATTCTGTAGGTTGCCATTTTGTCTTGTTGACTGTGTCCTTTACTTTACAGAAGTCTCTTAGTTTCAGAAGGCCCCATTTACTAGTTGTTGCTCTCGGTGTTTGTGCTACTGGGTTATATTTAGAAAGTGGTCTCCTGTGCCAATGCATTCAAGTGTACTTTCCACTTTCTCTTCCATGAGATTAAGTGTAGTTGGTCTTATGTTGAGGACTTGAATTTTGTATATGGCAATAGATATGGATCTATTTTCATTCTTCTACATGTTGATATTCAGTTATCCCAGCACCACTTGCTGAATATGCTTTCTTTTTTCCATTTTATATTTTCGGCTTCCTTGTCAAAAATCAGGTGTTCGAAGGTGTGTGGATTGATATCTGGGTCTTCTATTTGATTCCATTGGTCCTCTTGTCTGTTTTTATGCCAATACCAGGCTATTTTCAATATGGTAGCTCTGTAGTAGAGTTTGAAGTCAGGTGCCTCCAAGAAGTACATTTACTGTACAGAATTGCTTTGGCTATCCTGTTTTTTTTTTTCCCCACATGAAGTTAAGTATTGTTCTTTCAAGGTCTGTGAAGAATTTTGCTGGGATTTTGATGGGCATTGCATTGAATCTGTATACTGCTTTTGGTAAGATTGCCATTTTTACTATCTTGATTCTACCTACCCAAGAGCATGGGAGATCTTTCTATTTTCTGGTGTCTTCTTCAATTTCTTTCTTCAAAGATTTAAAGTTCTTGTCATGTAAGTCTTCCACTTGTTTAGTTAGAGTTATTCTAAGATATTTTACGCTATTGTGACTATTGTAAAGGGTGATGTTTCTCTGATTATTTTCTTAGCCCATTTATCATCTGTGTACAGGAGGGCTACTGCTTTTTTTTAGTTAATCTTGTATCCTGCTGCATTACTAAAGGTGTTTATAAGTTGTAAGAGTTCCCTGGTAGATTTTCTGGGGTCACTTATGTATACTATCAAATCATCAGCAAATAGTGAGAGTTTGATTTCTTCTTTTCTGATTTGTATCCCCTTGATCTCCTTTTCTTATTGTTCTAGCTAGAACTTCAAGTACTATATTGAATAGATTTGGAAAGCAGAAAACCTGCCTTGTTCCTGATTTTAGCAGGATTGCTTTGAGTTTCTCTCCATATAGTTTGATATTGACCATTGGTTTGCTGATGTGGGATTCCCCTTTGTATGCTGAGAATACCATTGGTTAATAAAGAAGCTGCTTTGGGCCTATTGCAATGCAGAGTAGGGCAAGGCAAGTGTTCCAAGAAGATAGAGGAGGAGAGAGTAGGCAGAGTCAGTGAGAAGCCATGTAGCTTCTGCAGGAGACAGATGCCAGACGGATGGAGACTTACCGGTAGGCCACAACCACATGGCAATACACAGATAATACAAATTGGTTAATTTAAGATATAAGAGCTAGCCAATAAGAAGCGTGAGCTAATAGGCCAAGCGTGTTGTAATAATACAGTTTCTGTGTGGTTATATTGGCGTCTGAGCAACCAGAAAACAAACGAGCTGCCTCTGACTACAGCTTGCTGTTCATTGCCTTTATTCTGTTTAGGTATGTTTCTTGTATCCTTGCTTTCTCCAAGACTTTTTATCATGAAGATGTGTTCAATTTTGTCAAAGGCTTTTTTAGCATCTAATGAGATTATCATGTGTTTTTTTTTCCTTCCAGCTTGTTTATATGGTGAATTACATTGACAGATTTTTGTATGTTGAACCATCTCTGCATCTCTGGGATGAAGCCTACATATTTATGGTGGATGATTTTTCTGATGTGTTCTTGGATTTGGTTTGCCAGTATTTTATTGAGTATTTTTGCTTCAATGTTCATGAGTAAGACTAGTTTGTAATTCTCTTTCTTAGTAGTGTCTTTGTGTGGTTTTGGTATCAGAGTAACTGTAGCCTTTTAAAAAGAGCTTGGCAATGCTCCTTCTGTTTCAATTGTGTGAAATTGAGGAGGATTGGTATAAGTTCTTCTTTGAAAATCTTGTAGAATTCTGAGCTGAAACCTTCTGGGCTTTTTTTTTTGGTGTGAGACTTTTGATGACTACTTCTATTTACTTAGCAGTTATAGATCTATTTAATTTGTTTATCTGGCCTTGATTTGATTCTGGTAAGTGATATTTATCCAGAAAATTGTTCATTTCCTGTAAATTTTCAAATTTTGTGGTGTACAGGTTTTTGAAATATGTCCTGATGAGTCTCTGGATTTTCTCCATGTCTGTTGTTATACCTGTCTTTTCATTTTTGATTTTGCTAATCTGGTTATTCTCTTTCTGCATTTTGGTTATTGTGGATAAAGTTTTTTTTTAATTTTTTTTTATTTTCTCAAAGAACCAACTGTTTGTCTCATTGATTCTTCATATTGTTTTCTTTCTGTTTTGTTGATCTCAGCTCTCAATTTGATTATTTCCTGTCCCTAGTCCTCCTGGGTGAGTTTGCGTCTTTTTGTTCTAGAGCTTTCAGGTGTCCTGTTAACTCACTATTGTGGGATTTTCCCATCTTCTTTATGTTAATTTAGTGTTATGAATAAACATGTCTTACGAATTAAATGTAAATGTTTGTCACCTGAGGCCCAAAGCCACATCCAACAGAACAAAGTGCATTTGAGGCCTCTTTTCCTGGAGCCTTTCTCACAGTTCCCCGGGGCATTGCTCACAATGAGTCATTCTGGCCGCATGCCCACAGGATCCTCGGAATCACAGACTTGGAAACACTGGCAGCCTCACCCATTCCTAGAAATCGAAACTGAAAAGCCCTGTGCCCGGGTTCAGCCCACCTTGGAGACACAGGAGCCTCAGGCTGCAGAGGGAAGGAAAGCTTCAGGGCCTGAGGATGTTAACTTAAAGACAAGGTCACTGCCCTCTGCTTAGGAGAGCCATGGAAACAATAAAAGTCTCAGGCATCAGGGAGTGAGAGGCCAGTCTGGGAGAAGGAGCAGCCGCATGCTGTGGGAAGCTGCAAGGGAAGGGGGCCCTTAGGGAATGATCCAGAAATTAACTATAATGCGGTTGCCCCAGAAACCTGTCTTGGTCATAGACTTCCCCAACCTCAGGCAGCATCCTAGTAAGGAAGTCGGGCCACCACAGAAGGACCCCCTTGGAAATGGCAGTGTGGGTGGCAACCTAAGAGAGGACCCTGCCACAACCCTACCCAAGATGACATAGCCAATGAGCTCTACTCTGCTGGACCCTCAAGTTGAAAAGAAGCCCACGAGTCAGTGAGTGACTGGGCATGTCCCCAACTCCATCAGCAGGTGACTTTGTCCTATGTCAGCATCGAAGCCTGATGGTGTGGCCTGCTGCAGTCACAGCCACTGCCACACATGTGCACACACCTAAGACATAGCCTGCTGCCTGCCAAATCCACTCAAATGTGCTATGCACCGACACACAACTGCACACATACAGCTATTCCATTGCTGCCCATCTACAAGTTCATAGGACACACACACACACACACATTGCTCTTCTCAGAACCTAGACAAAGTCACGTGATATTAAGTTAGGCACTACAGAAAATCATGCAGTGTAAGCACACAGTGACTGGGGAGATAGCATGTTGAAATAGCAGTGGCGGGGCTGCGTCCCCAACACCCCGGCCGCTTGCACGGCTAGCTTTACCCGAAATAATTACATGGACACTGTATTCTTTTAAGCACTGCTTGGCCCATTAGCTTCAACCTCTTAACCCATTTCTAATCATCTATGTAGCACAATGAGGTGCGCTTACCAGGAAGATTCTAGCCTACGTCCATCTTGGTTCTGAGCTTCATCGTATGTCTCAGAGAGCAGAGCTATCCTGTCTGCCCGCGAGACAGGAGCATGGTGTCTCTCTCTGAGGCGTCTGGCTCTGAGCGGAGCTGCATGCTTTCTGACCTCACTTCCTCTTCCTCCTCGCATTTTCTTCTGTTTACTCCACCCACCTCTGTTCTAACCAACCAGGACCAAGCAGTTTATTTATTGCTTAGCCAATGAAATCAACAGATTGATATATGACACTCCCACATCAATAGCATAGTGGATAAGGGCAATTTTGAACAAGCACGAGGACCTGAGTTCAAATCCCCAACATCCACCTAACATAGGAGGTGTTAGTCATGGACGTGTATCCCTGGCACTATGGGGGCAGAGACAGGAGAATCTCTGTGGTTTTCTGGATGCCAGCCCAGCTCCTTGCTCACAGAGAAAATAGGGATCAGGTGACAAATTATAAAGGAAGACACCCAATGAACTCTACTATCTCCAATCATACATGTATAATTTCTCATGAACACACACAAATCTCAGACTCTGTAAGCCTGAGATGCATGATATAAAATGCAGCAGACTGCTCCACAGTAAATCTGGCTACATGAACAGGTCCCCACACAACAGCTGACAACCCTGTTTTTCTCATTGCCATTCTCCTCACAGTGTAAGGAGAAGCTGGGTGAGCCGCTGCCCCCACAGTATGCCCTGGAGCTGCTCACAGTCTACGCTTGGGAACGTGGGAGTGGAGTCACTGAGTTCGACACAGCCCGGGGTTTCCGGACAGTTTTGGAACTGATCACAAAATACAAGCAGCTTCAAATCCATTGGACAGTTTATTATGACTTTCAAGACCAGGAGATCTCAAACTACCTGCTGAGTCGGCTCACAAGAGTCAGGTAGTCTGTCCCCTCTTGACTCAACCTCCCCACCAGGGAGGACCATGGTATAGCACTGTGGAAATGGGGAGGTGGGAGCTCCGTGTCAGTGGAGCGTTTCCTGTCCTGTCACTGTGTTGAACACTGTCCTCTTGTCACATGATTGACATGAAGACCTGCAGCCCTGGGAGGCAGAGGTGGGCTTTCCTGTCTGCATATGAGGAGACCAAGACTCTGACCTTGTCTACACCCAAACAGCAGAGGGAGAGGGTATATGGAGTGGGAACTGAGGTGTTCCTGCAGTGGTGTAGGTGTTCTGTTTTGTGGAAGAAAAGGTCTCTTTAGGATGAATTTTGGCTTGCAGCCATACAGAAGCCAGTTTTGGTTAGCAAAAGGCCTTTTTATTGTACAAGTTGCATCTTGGCAAGTTAATGCCTGCATGCCAAACCCTCTTCTCTGAAGCTCCCTGAAGGAAATAAATGTCAGAGCAATTCTGGAGACCAGTTCTGGTACCCAATGTTTTAATTTTTTTCCACAAGCAATTTTTGCAGAGGCTTTGAACCCTTCTGGCAGAACTCAGATAAGATTCAAACTCTTCAAACAAAGATAATATCATGAAAGGCAGTTCAAAGCCCAGGTATTAACCCTACTGAATTGCAGCCAGCTGCAATGGTCTGTGGGATCTCAGGCCACACAGTAACTGAAGCCATAAGGACTGGGAGGCTGTGAACAATACAGTGCATGTGCCATCTGGGTGGTGACATGTCTTGACCCTGTGTTGTGTTCAGCCCTCACATCTCATACTCTGACCCTCTCAGGTTGAACTCTCTCTGTGCTGTGTGACAGGGACTCAGGACAAACTTTGGACAGTGCTGCTCTGTTGAGCTTTTCCTCTGTTCGTGGGCAGTGGTACATTGGGCACTGGCCAGCCGGTCAGTTCCCTCTCTGAATGTTGCTTTGCAGGCCTGTGATCCTGGACCCAGCTGACCCAACAAGGAATGTGGTTGGTTCGAATCCAGAAGGCTGGTGGCGGCTGGCAGGAGAGGCTACAGTCTGGCTGCAATACCCATGCATTAAAAATTGGGATACTTCCCGAGTGCGCTCCTGGGATGTGCCGGTGAGAATTTGTCACCATTCTGTCTCCTTGACCACAACTTTGGTCAATTCATCTATTGGGAGAATATTCAAACAAAAAAATGCTGTCTTTCCAAAGGTGTCCAAGCTTGTAGGTTGTCCTGCCACACTGCTTGCTTTACAGTCATTCTTGGTTTCAGGGATTGTCATATCACCCCTGCAGAGTTCCTGTTGCTCAGCATCCTAAGAAATAGCAGCTTCTGCTCTGAGTGTCTGCTTTGTGTTCAGGCCCTGTCCTGCATTCTTTATCATACAGTATCTCACTGGATCCACACACCTACTTGTCTTGTGTTCTTTATCATACAGTAGCTCACTGGATCCTCACACATGCTTGTCTTGTGTTCTTTATCATACAGTTGCTCACAGGATCCACACACATGCTTGTCTTGTGTTCTTTATCATAAAGTAGCTCACTGGATCCTCACTAGGGCTCTTTAAGTTGAGACACACGGAAGGTTCCAAACATGCAAATCAGGAAATACATCACAAATGAACTCCAAGACAGAAATCACATTATCACCTCAAGAGAGGCAGAAAAGTCTTTGGAAAAAAATACAATATCCCTTCGTAATTAAAACTAAAGATGGAAAGACCACCTACGAACATCATAAAGGCTATCTATGACCAACTTAGAGCCAGCTCATGGTAAATGGAAAACTTCATGAAATCTTTTCTCCTGAAATCAGGAACAAGACCAGGTGCCCACGCTCTCCACTCCTACTCCACAGAGGGCTTGATGCCTTAGCAAGAGTAGTAAGAGATGGAAATAAGAGGGACGCATCTAGGAAAAGAGGTCAAAGAATCCTTACCATAGATGAATGGATCTATATATGAGACCCTAGACTCCATCAGAAGACTCACACAGCTGATACACACTTGACATACCAATGGCAACCATACTGAGAATGAAATCAGTGCCCTCTTCTGCCCTCCACGGGCACTTCACACAAGTGGTACACATACACACATGCAGGTGAAGCATGCACACATATAAAATTTCAAGGTCTAAAAAGTTTTCAACTTCTTTGAGAGTTCATCTCACTCGAGCTAGAATGATCATGAACAAGAAAACGGATGATAACAAAAGCTAACAGATGATAACAAATGCCAGCAAGGAGGTGAGGAAAAGAACCCTAGTCATGGCCAGTGGGGTTGTAAACCTATGCAGCTGCTGTAAAAACTGAAAATAGAAATTCCATGACCTAGCTGTACCACCCCTGGGTATATACCCAAAGAAGTCTGACTCTTAGCACAGGGACTCTTGCACATGGACATCTATCGCTGCTGTATTCAGCTGTATTGTGCTTAATAGAATCCAACTCTCTGATGATATGAGGAGGCTCGGTCAATAACTTGTCACGTAAGCAAGGATAAGGAGCCTAATATCATCATCAGAACCATGTAAATGAGTCGGAAAAGGAGATGTGCACTTGCCATTCCGATGTGTGGACAATGAGGTCCCTGCACTGGCCAGCAAGGGAGCATAGTCTCCTTGGTGAGTTCCAGTGCAATGCAACCCAAACGTCAAGGAGACAGCACTTGAGGAGTATAGCATTCTCGGTTGATTGCACACACACACAAACATGCATACATACACAAACATATCTGTGCATGCAAATACACAAGTACACAGAAACAAACACACATACATACACACACACAAGAGGCCAGTAGGATGAGAGAGCTGAAGCCACTGACTCCAGGACTGTCAGCTAAGGAGATGAGGGGCTGGGATTCCCATGGACTCTGAAGTAAGTGCACAGATCCATGAAGCGGCTCATCTTTCCTATCTCATTGTCATGTGACCCACGGGACTCAGCAGGGCTGTGTCACAGTCACAATGTGGCACAGAGGGACCTGCAGTTGAACCTTTCCTCTCCTGGGGCAGGTTTTTCTGATGCTAGGGAACAGATGAGGTCATGTATTGCCTCAGGATTAAGTCTAGAATGCGTGCAGGGATGTGGGACACAAACCTCAGAAAGTCAGGAAGGAAAGGAGAAGGGACCCAGGAACAAGACACCTGTGGCTGCTGTGACCTTTAGGACTGTCACACAGCAGAAGGGTGGCTTGGTTCTCTCTCCCATTTTGGCAGATCTGTTACTGAATGAGGGGAACTCAGGTAGGGCTATGTATACTTTCAACGGGCTAATCTCCCCCATTCCCAAAAGTCCTAACTGCCATCTTCACAACATGGGGATATGTATGCTGTCCCTTCTTCTGAGGGGCTTCAGGTAGCCAGTCATGGTGCCTACCCCCAGGCTCATTTGCATACCCTTCCAAGTACCAATGCGGGCTCATGACATGATTGTGTGTTTTCTGTTACAGACCGAAGTTCCTGGGCCACAATAACAGGTTAGCTATTTTTCTTTGTTGTTTTGGTTTGTCTTGACATGGCCTTCTGCTGTGTAGTCCTAGGTGGCCTGGTCATTGCCATCCTCCTGCCTTAGTGCTGAGATAATTGTAGACCTGATGTTCTCTACCTTCCCTCCATCCTCAGGTAGACAAGAACTGGAATTGTGTCCTCCTGTGAGCACAGCAGCATCTGCCCAGAAGGGTCCAGAGCCAGAGGATGTGCTCCTTTGCTGCAGGCCTTGACCAGAGAGGGCAGGATGCTGTCCAAGGCCCCAAAGGGGGAGTGTCCAAGCTGAGATCAGACGCCAGGCTTCTGACCCTTGCCTGCCCACACTTCCATCCTGTCCCATCACAAACAGCATTCCTCACGGCCTGCTTCATCTGCCTTATCCTCTACCAGTGTCCTCTGTGGGACAAGAGATTCAGAAGGGGAGGACGAACTCAGGCTTGACTTCTGTCTGTATATGTAATGGGAATATCTGTCCAATGTCTGATCAATGACAATAAACCACAGCAGATGCCATGACAGTGTGTGAGATGAGCCAAAGGGGTGTGGTGTGTGTGTGTGTATATGTGTGTGCATGTATATGTGTGTGTGCACATGTATGTGTGTATGTGTAGATGTGTATATGTGTGTGCATATATGTGTGTGCATGTATGTGTGTGTGGATGTGGTATGTGTGCGTGCATGTATATGTATGGATATGTATGCATTTGTGTGTGTATGTGTGTATGTGTTTGTAGTTAACTAGATGCATTTATTGACCACTTGCTACATGCTACCCATGAGTCCAGGCACTGAGCGCTCAGCCTGAGACAGAGCGGAATCAACCCACTACAGCTATGATGTCACATGGCTTGAGACCTCCCAGGTCACTTAGGTCACTTATACATTATCTCAAGTCAGGAATCCCTGGTTCCTTCTGTCCATGTCCCCAAGACAAGACTCAAGTCCTGCCCCATCTGACTCAGAAGCTGTTCTGCAGCTGCGCATGGCTACAGGGACCTGGGAGTGTGAGCAGTGCACATGAAGTGCGTGGTGGCTGCAACATGCAGGCTGGGGTTCGAGGAAGTGTGTGACAAAAATGAACTGAATTTGTGACACATGTGGTCACAAAAACAGACACGTTTGTCTTCAGTGACGATGAACTTTTGATGCACTGAGTTAAATCACAGTGGGTGTCTGCTTCCTTTTTCTCTTTCTGAGACAAGACCTCATTATGTGGCCTAGTCTGACCTGGAACTTATAGGCATCCTCCTGTCTGAGTCTCCCGAGCTCTGGAATCACACACACACACACACACACACACACACACACACACACACCCTCCACACAGAAACCCAATGGCTCCATAGTTCAGTGTTATGAACCAGTGGCTCATTTGTCAGACCCCCAAACACACATGTGACCTCAACTCTTGTACCCTGCTTACTTAAGAGTTCAGGGCATTGCACAGGGCATCTGCTCCCAAAGCCTGTTCCTGTCCCCACTGCTCACTCTCTTAATAACTGTGTGTGTCCTTCCAGCCCTTGTTCATTCAGTTCATATTCTAATAGCCCTGAGAACCAGGAGCCCCAGTGTCCTGGAGTTTGAGAAGATGCATGTCCCCTAGACCTCAGAACAAATCACACTCTGCAGGGTCACCAGGGGCTCAGATAGAGCACACTGCATACTTTCAAAGACTATAGTATATAGCATTTAAAATATTTTAAGAATTTAGGACTTTTCATGATAGTGAGACACACATGCTCCTGGCAGCACCAATCTACTTCAAGAGAAAGATGGGCATCAAAGAGGCTCCTTATGGAGCTGGTTAGCCATTTGGGCAAGAAACTGCTCTTGCCTGGACTGATTGATGAACTGGACATGCAGGACCCACAAAGAAATGATGGCTGAACTTGCCTAAAGGTGTTCAAGGTTCCTGCATCATGAAAGAGTCTGCCAGACATTCTGGAGGACACAGAAGAAAGTCACTGACCAATATAGGTGAAACTGTCTTTGAAATTTCCTGCCTCATGGAAAAGTCTCCTGGATACTATGGGCCTGTGGGCTGAAGATGAATGTTCCAGTGATACAGAACTTTTGGTTACTGTCCAGGCAGAGAGATGTCTCTGTCATTTCTAGAGTTTTGGGAGTTGCTTGCAGTGCACTTTATGCTAACTTTGGTAATATTATATCCTGGAGACTTTGATGAAGTTGAAGAATAGATAGTTATTGTAGTTGTCTTTATTTTTGATGAAAGATAAAGTAGATATAAACGTTGTAACTATAATTCTTGCTTGATACCTATTTTTGTCGATTGCGTTTGGGTGGGCTACTCAGTCTAGGGGTTTGTAACCCACCCTGCAATCAGTTATTCCAGGGGTTCGGAGGGGTGCTACCTGGAAGGAAGTGAGCTAGAAAAGAAGAAGGATGCCATGCTAAGTTTGTCACGGCCTCCGTTTATTAGGGTCCTGGTTACAGCTTATATAGCCCCTGGATGAGGGCTTGGGGGGCAGGGTACAGGAGCACAGAATCTGGCCGCGTGGTCCCGGTCACGTAACCTACGTTCCGTCAGGTAGGCCAAGAAGTCACAAGTTGCCACACCTAGTTCCCTGGATAGCTGGAATGTGAGGTGGGTTCCAGAATGTGAGGCTAACAGATAACTCTCCATTAACAGCTTAATTGGGTGTGGGCAGGTTTTGTCAATAGAAGGATTCTTAACACAATTATAGGTGTGGGGTTCTCTGCAGACTCCCCAAGGTGATGGTTCCTGTAATGATTTTTATGAGGGAAACGGCTCCTAACAGATTCCCCTTTTTCTTATATAAAGGCAGGAGTTATTACGTGGAGAGCACCAAGTCAGAGTCAACCATGGTGTCAGATCTAAAGGAGAAGGGACTGGGACAAAGAGAGACCCTTCTCTGGAATGGTGAAGCAATTTACCTCTCCTGGGAACAGAGGGGTGCCTTATGATTAGCATTAGTTTCTTGGAGCTTCTCAAATAAAAGGTATCTTGCAGGATTGAAAGTAAGCAGATCACAGGGCACCCTGTCTTAGGCCATGTGGAGAGCGTTCCTGGCACCTAACACCATGCCCTGTTGAGCTGGCCTTTACAGCCTCTGTATGGTGTGCTATTTAGGTGAGGATCCACACTAACTCCCATCATTGGGCGCCTGCGTCTATCATTAATGAAAAGACTGTGAGGAGCTCCTCAAACAAAAGATATAATGATATAATTTTGGGCACCAATAACTCCATCTCCAGACAAGAAGAAAGGGGCACCTTCCAAACCCAGTATTCACCTTTTAGTCTGGCCTATGGTATCCTCCTTCCTAAATGCCTACTCCACATAAAGTTACATGTGCTGCCTGCCAAAAATTAGGGCAGTGTAAAAGGGATCTAAATCTAAAAATTTTTAACATATGCATTAAACCCAAACACTTTACAGCATGTGTCAAACCTTTCCCAACATCTATAAGCAGTTACAAATATCATTAGATCAATTGTAGTAAGAGTACAATGACATACATTGTTGTCAAATACCATCATTTCCAGTCTCTGAGCAACAGTGACAGGAACTGTTGTTCTTCTGGAGAACTACAGTTCCCAGAATTCCCCAGCGCGACACTTCTCCCAGACGCCCCTGCGTTCACCTTTAAAACCGAGAGTGGCCTCAAGCGGCTCTCTCTCTCCTGCTCTCTCCCACTCTCTCTCCTGCTCTCTCCCACTCTCTCTCCTGCTCTCTCCCACTCTCTCCCACTCTCTCTCCCGCTCTCTCCCACTCTCTCTCCCGCTCTCTCCCACTCTCTCTCCTGCTCTCTCCCACTCTCTCTCCTGCTCTCTCCCACTCTCTCCCACTCTCTCTCCCGCTCTCTCCCACTCTCTCTCCCGCTCTCTCCCACTCTCTCTCCCGCTCTCTCCCACTCTCTCTCCCGCTCTCTCCCCTCTCTCTCCCGCTCTCTCTGTCCCCCCTTCACCCTTTCTCCTCCATAACCCACTGAATAAACTTCAACCTCACCCTGCATGTTGTGTCTATCCATGTTTCTGTCTTCTGCCCGCCCGCCATGTGTCTCCCTGCCTGGGACCAGCCATTGCTCAGGGACCAGCAGCCATCTCTGCCTGGGACTCTCTGCTCCCAGGGTCCCAGGGCCTGCTGTCTGCCGCCACAAGGCCCGCTACCACCATTTGGGACCTACAGCATTTCTGCTGCGTACCACCGAGGGGATCCTGGGGCATCTTTTTAAAAGAACAAAATTGGTGCCGTGTCCATGTTTCTGTCTTCTGCCCGCCCGCCATGTGTCTCCCTGCCTGGGACCAGCCATTGCTCAGGGACCAGCAGCCATCTCTGCCTGGGACTCTCTGCTCCCAGGGTCCCAGGGCCTGCTGTCTGCCGCCACAAGGCCCGCTACCACCATTTGGGACCTACAGCATTTCTGCTGCGTACCACCGAGGGGATCCTGGGGCATCTTTTTAAAAGAACAAAATTGGTGCCGTCCGACTCGGGGACTTCCCTGTCCTGGGCCTTCCACCTGAGGCCTGGCCTCTGGGCCTTTGGCGCGCCTCCCGGAGTGCCAGATCTCCTTCCCGGGACCAAAGTCTGCAACCGGGACCTGCCTACGATCACCTCCATCTCCAACCAACACCAACTAATTCGTGAGTTTACCCCCACCGGCTACTGGCTCTCTCTCTGACCCGCCTAGGGAACGCCTGGCCAGCTTTCTCTGGCACGTTCTGAGTTGAGTGGCCTACCCCCCTCCCGCCCTTGGTTAACTGTACTTCTGCCTGCGAGTCGAGGCTTGGTGTCCTCGACTTTCCGGCCAGGATTTGGTGTTCCTGGCCCCTTCTGCTCCTTTTTTCCTCCTTTCTCTCTCTTTCTTTCACGTGCGGGCCCGTTACGGTACGGGCGCCTCTTCTCGGCTGTACGGTCAGCCCCAAAAGGCTTAATCTTCCCCTTCTAGCCGGGATTTTCCCGTGGTCGCTAGGTTAGGGAGATTTTGCCTATAGCGCGGCTTTCTGAGTTTTCAGGGACGCCTGAGCTTGGAACGCTTCGTTCGTGGCACTTCTCGGTGCCTTTTTGCAGGTGGAATTTACCGGTTAACCATGGGAAATAAAAGTTCTAAGCCGATTTTTACAAAACCCCCCCTCGGTCAGCTCCTGGAAACCCTTAAGATCAATGCCGTCCCTCCAGAAACACTCTGCTCCCGCCATGGATTCGGCAGATAAGCCTCCGGCCTCAAGGGACCACCCCCTCCCGCCCCTTCCGGTCTTGCGACACAGTAACCACTTCTCTTCCTCCAACAGGTTCCGGATACCGGAAGGGCTCACCTAAACCTTCCGCTTCCCCCTCCCTCCCCCCGTGACGCCTCTAACCATTCCGCCCCCAGGTCTCTCTCCCTTTCCCGCCGCAGGTCGCAAAGGCGGCTCGGAACTTCTTCGGACTCTTCTCCTCCCCCTTTCTGTCCTACGTCGTCACTAACCACCACTCTCCCCGTTGTTATTCACCTAAAACACTCTCACCTAAGAATATCAGGTTCCTGAAAGCTACAGCAGCTTCCTGCCAGATCTGCCAAAGATAACAGCCCAGAGTTTAATCCTCTGGAATTTCCACAACTTTTAATCCTCTGGAATTTCCACAACTGCTTCTTCTCTTGGCCCCGCGATCTTCTGATACTAACGTGTCTTTTCCCCCTTCAAGCCTCCCAAGTGGACTCTCGTGTGGGACAGGCAGAATCCCGCCGTCGCTAGACACCATTCACCTGTGGTTATCCAATTGAAAAACCCCACCGAGTACATCACCCAAGCTCAGTACTCCCTCTCTTCCCAAAGCCTCAGAGGGTTAAAACCTTTAATCTCTGACCTTTTGAGAAAGGGGTTGCTCCGTCCCACCTCTTCCCCCTTTAATACCCCAATATTAGCTGTCAAAAAATCTAACGGAACTTATCGTTTGGTTCAGGACCTCCGGCTCATCAACTCTGCTGTCGTGCCGTTACATCCGGTAGTGCCAAACCCTCTCACCCTTCTGTCTAACATCCCTCCAGGAACCTCTCACTTCTCAGTTTTGGACCTGAAAGATGCTTTTTTCTCTATTCCCCTCAGTCCTCAGTCCCAAAACATCTTTGCTTTCACCTGGACCGATCCTGATACTAATTTCTCTACACAGCTGATGTGGACCGTCCTCCCTCAGGGATTCTGGGACAGCCCACACCTTTTTGGCCAGGCCCTGGCCTCTGATCTGCTCTCACTGTCTCTCCTTAAATCAAAAATGATACTCTATGTCGATGACATCCTGCTGTGTATGTAGCCCATCTTTGGAGACCAGCCGGACTGATACTGCTGCCTTATTAAATTTCTTATCCAAAAAGGGCTACAGAGTCTCTCCTTCTAAGGCCCAATTGTCCACTACTCAGGTAACGTATTTGGGATTAACCATAACTCCAACACAAAAGGCTATCACCCTGGACAGAAAAAGATTAATTCAATCTCTTGCAGTTCCTTCCACCAAAGAAGAGGTTTTGTCATTCCTGGGAGTGGCTGGTTTCCTGCGTTCATGGATACCTTCCTTCTCCCTCCTTGCCCGCCCTCTTTATGAAGCAGCTCTTGGCTCTCTGCGTGAGCCCCTTCTCCAACCCATCGCCAAGCCGTTCCAGAGACTTCAACAGGCTCTCACCCAAGCCCCAGCTCTCCATCTTCTGGATTTAACCCGCCCCTTTTCTCTTTACGTAGCAGAGAAGGAGGGCTATGCTCTGGGAGTCCTAGGTCATCAACTGGGACCCTCCTTTGCACCTGTAGCTTACCTGTCAAAGAAGATGGACCTCACCATCCGTGGTTGGGCGCCTTGCATACGTGCTTTGGCAGCTGCTGAACTTCTTATTCGCCTGTCTCAACTACCTCAGGGAATATTTACAACACAGCCCCCAGCCTCTCACCGGGAACCTCTCCCCTCTCCGATCACTTGCTCACTCCCCTCCTTTTCCACTTCCGCTCACTTCTGTGGGACTTCGCTGATCACTCTCTACCTCAGCCTCGTACTAATGCATGTTTGCCACCAATTAATATAGGGGACAACGTACTTCTCTAACCCCAGGTCAACGCCTCCCATCCCTTTCACCCAAGTGGCAGGGTCCTTTCAGAGTAATTCTTCTAACCCCCACAGCTGCCAAGCTCGAAGGAATCCCTCATTGGATCCACCTGTCACATCTTAAACCATTCGTCTCCACAGCTCAAGATAATCCGTCATATACGGTAACCCAGACTTAAAACTTCTTTTTTAAGTTCCAAAAGAAACCAGACTCAACCCCCTCTACTCCAGTCTAAGGAAAACAGTGGCCCCATCCGCCACTCAATCTTTCTGTGTTCATACACCCTTCTTTAAACTCCTAACTAACCATCCAGTTGTCGTTACAGATCATCAAATACTAAGTCAAGGGCTCAGGCGGTAAGCAGATTTTTAACAAAGTTACTTGACAGAACAGGTCACTCATCGAACTACAGCGGTAACCCTTTTAAGACACTTTCTTTAAGCTCCAGGATGCCAGCCTAATCAGATAAAACACGAACGGATCGTTAACGGAATAAGTATCATTTAATTTTTCTTATCCTAACCTCAGACCTCTTAAAACTCTTCCCCAACCCCCTATCCCCAAATTTTCCCTCAAATCTTCCAGACCTCCTCTCCCCTTCAATTTTTTCTTTTTCTCTACTAATGCTGCTTCTGCATTCCAGCATCTTAACAATGACCTAGCTACTCAGGAAAAGCCCGACAAATGTGACTTCTTCGATCAACCATCTCAGGACGCCAGCGGACCAGACAGAACCAACAGAAACCGACCATCTTGGAATGCCAGCAGACAGGACGTGACCAACAGGACATGTCAAGATCATCGGACACCCCCTGGACCCCTCAACGCCCAAAGCCAGGACATGTCAAGATCATCGGACACCCCCTGGACGGACCCCTCAACGCCCAAAGCCAGCAGGAAGCAGTCATGAGAGACCGGGCTACGCCCCTATTCCCTACCCTTTAAGGCCCCCCTCCAATTTTTTTAATAATACCAAAAGGGTGAAATGTTGTTCTTCTGGAGAACTACAGTTCCCAGAATTCCCCAGCGCGACACTTCTCCCAGACGCCCCTGCGTTCACCTTTAAAACCGAGAGTGGCCTCAAGCCGCTCTCTCTCTCCTGCTCTCTCCCACTCTCTCTCCTGCTCTCTCCCACTCTCTCTCCTGCTCTCTCCCACTCTCTCCCACTCTCTCTCCCGCTCTCTCCCACTCTCTCTCCTGCTCTCTCCCACTCTCTCTCCTGCTCTCTCCCACTCTCTCTCCTGCTCTCTCCCACTCTCTCCCACTCTCTCTCCCGCTCTCTCCCACTCTCTCTCCCGCTCTCTCCCACTCTCTCTCCCGCTCTCTCCCACTCTCTCTCCCGCTCTCTCCCACTCTCTCTCCCGCTCTCTCTGTCCCCCCTTCACCCTTTCTCCTCCATAACCCACTGAATAAACTTCAACCTCACCCTGCATGTTGTGTCTATCCATGTTTCTGTCTTCTGCCCGCCCGCCATGTGTCTCCCTGCCTGGGACCAGCCATTGCTCAGGGACCAGCAGCCATCTCTGCCTGGGACTCTCTGCTCCCAGGGTCCCAGGGCCTGCTGTCTGCCGCCACAAGGCCCGCTACCACCATTTGGGACCTACAGCATTTCTGCTGCGTACCACCGAGGGGATCCTGGGGCATCTTTTTAAAAGAACAAAAGGAACCCCAATCTTCCCCCTTCTTAAGTGAAGAGGTTTAGTTTTTTAATTAAAATGAGTTTTGTGTCCCAAAGATGAAAGCAGTCTGATGTTTAGTCTGCACTTTAGCTCCAAAGCAAACCAGAGTTCAAACTGCAGAAGCAGTTTAGCATTTGTGCTTCAGGGCAGGTGGGATTCCTGGGTGAGGTGAGCTGGATTCAGCTATGTGAAGCACATCTTGGCACTTATCTCAGCCAGGTCTCCCTGGACTCTGGAGGCAGAATTGACACCTTGCAGAGTGGTGTAGCAGGTTCTATTATCAGGTACTCCTCTCCTTGGGGGCAGGGAAGACCAGACCAAGGACCTCTCCGCAATTGCCTCTGGAAGTCCTCTGTGTCTGCAGCCTCGACATCATCAGATCCAGATTTTATTTTCTTTCTGTGAAAAAAACATAAACATACCCTCGACCCCAAATATATATAGGTTGGGTTTTTTCATAATGCAGTGCAAGGGCTTTTTTCACCTTGCCTTAGCAAAGGTCAGCTTGGTGTTATCGTGCCAGATCCGTTTGCATCAGGATCTGTTGGCAACTTTCATAAGCTGCTTTCAAGGAGCCTTGTTATGCTCCATAATTTTTTTTATTAGCCATATATGCAGTTCTTCCATTGGAAGAGCCATTTGTAAAATTTAGCATAAAATCCTTTAAGGGATTTTTTGCTATAACATTAGCAAAATACAGTTGTGTGAACTGTAGCAATAATCTTGGAAAAGATTATTATTTTGGCCTTTGAATTGAGCAAAGGCAATTGTCCAGGAATCAATCTTAAAATTATCAATGAATCTATTTTTAGTATAAGAAACATTGATCATAGTCAATATTTTGTCAAGCCATTTTTTAGCTTTTATACTATCCTTTTGTACCAGACAGGCTACTGGTTTAAATTAAGAGTTTAATATCTTAACTAGCAAAATTGAGAAGATTCAGCCATAAACAGCCTCTTTTCTAAAACTGTTGTAGAATAAGTTTTACATTTAATATACACACTTGCCATAGCTGAATTATAATTAATATACTGTATTTGTTGATTACTGTATACCTTACCTGTGAATTATATTTTACCTGTTTGAGTACCTATTAGGCAGCCTGTTTAAGCTTTCTATTGGAAACTGTTTTTTATAAGAATTTTACCTAGCGGCTCAAGGTCTCCCATAAGAATATTATAACTAGAGCTTTAACCATTGGACATCCAACCAAAAGTTTGTAAGCTATCTTCCTCTTAAGTTTCAAGTCTGCCTTGCAGATAGGAAAATGGAAAAAGGAAGCATTTTAACTAATAATGCTGGCCTCATTAGACACCAACATGTAGAAGAATGAAAATAGATCCATATCCATCTCCATGTACAAAATTTAAGTTTAAATTTAAACTTATATATAAAAATATAAAAATTATGTTTTTATATTATGTTGAAACTTTTATGTTTTTAATTATGATGAAACTTACAGAGAAAAATTTTTTGAAGCACACTTTGCCACATCTTAAACACAGCCTCAGTGGCACAAACATTAGGAGAAACCATAAATTATATCTTCTGAATTGAGAAGCTTTGGTATAACAAGGCTATAGTGGTTAAAGATCTTTACTTATCATAAATCCATTTCAAAAATATATGAAGAACTCAGGAAATTAGTTATTAAAAATTTAATCCAATAAAAATATTTGTTATAGACCTAAACTGAAAACTCTCAGAGGAACTTAATGACTGAGAGACACTTAAAAAATGTTTTTAAATATAACATCCTTTAACTGTCAGAGAAATGCAAACCAAAACTCCAAGATTTTACCTTATCCTTGTAAAAATTGACCAAGATTAAAAATTATTATTAACAATTTATGCTTAAGAAAATGTGGGTAGGGAAAAAACTTTATTGCTGGAAGTGCATACTGACAGTCACCTTTGGATCACACACAGCATTGAAAGACCTGAACAAATCCAGACTCTCCCAGCAGGAAGAGAAAAATAAAAAACTCAGGACTAGCCTGTGAGGGCACCAGACCTCATTCCAGATGGTTGTGAGCCACCACGTGGCAGCCAGGAACTGAACTCATGACCTTTGGAAGAGCAGGCAGCACTCTTAACCTCTGAGCTATCTCTCCAGCCCCCTCAGCAGGAAGAGGAGGATCAAATCTAGGGCTAGCCTGTTCAGAGACCCTGCACCAGGAACTAGCCAGAAGACAAAGCCAGACTGTAATCCTGATAACAATCCCAAGAAACAGGGAGCCTCCCCACTGTACTGTTTAAGGAACTAGCCCAAGAGAAAGCCAGACCACGTCTTGAGAGTAATCTTGAGAACAGGGTGTTTTCCCCTGCAGGTACTACTGTTTTAGGAACTAGTTGATAACGACCTTGGGAGTGGTCCCGAGAGGCAGGGAGATATCCCCTTGCAACCACCACCGGATTTTTGAAATTTTTATGACCCTCCTGGACCACAGGGCTGTGGCCTCTCCTCAAAAATTCTTTCTCCCGGTCACTCCTCCCCCACCTACCAAGGCCATGTGCACGAGCTCAGCAAGAACAGCCTCTGGCCAGCCATGTGGGGGGCCTGCGCCATCCCGAGAACCGAGTGAGAGTCTCACCAGCACTGAGGGATCCCCATTATGTCCATTTTTTAAAATTAGGCAAATATCTACCTTAAAACTTAGCAATATCCCTTTTGGGCCTAAATACAAAGTTGTTTGACCAAACCACAAGGACATGTGCTCAGCCATGCCCAGAGCAGAACCACTTTATCATAGCCAGAATTTGAAAATAACCCAAAGGTACCTCTTTTACATCTAGGATATATATGAATACCAGAAAATATCTTGGAGTAACTCTAAGCAAGCAAGACAGAAGTTTTGAGTCCAGTCATCTCTGCCTGTGGAGGCGGAAATGTTTTTTTATTTTTAACCATTATCGCTTGTAACTCTGGCCCTTGATAAATTTAGTGAGAGGCCTGAGGCCTGAGTGTCAGCAGTCCATCCTGAAGCCACACCTAGCAGGAGGAAAAGACCTCAAGCTGAAACATTAAGACTCCACCCAAGAGCAGGCCATACAAATGGAAAAAACTTGTAGGATAAGAACTTTAAATCTTGAAAGATCTCCTACTTTCTTGGGAAAGCAGAAGAAACACAGCAAAAATGACAATTTCACTGAAAGCAGTTTACAGATCCAGTGTAAATGTCCATTAAAATTATAGCAACATTACTCACAGAACTCACTTACAGATTTAATGTAAATGCTCATTAAAATTATAGCAAAACTTTTCACAGAACTCAAAAGAACAATATAGAACTCAAAAGAACAATCCTCAACCTTATACGAAAGAAATAAAAACTCAGGATAGCCTAAACAATTCTAAAAATCCTCTGAATATATCACAATCTTTGATTTTAAAACTTTTTACAGAAACACAGTACTGAAATTAATCTACATTAGATATAAACTTATATACACCTACAAACTAAAGATTTTTGACCAAGAAGCAAGATTTTTAAAATGGAAAAGAAGCTGCAGCTTTTTGAGTCTAGACTCCTGTATAGCAAACCTGCCTGTCAGCTTTCGCTTCATGTGGCAGGCTCTCTAGCCCTGAGCAGCCAGCCTGCTTGGCAGACATAGCTGTGTGGATTGTACCCTAGCTTCTCGCATCTTGAGGGACTCCCTTTTGAGTCCGCAAGCAAACACATAAAGCAAACACATAAATCAAACATATAAATCTCTGTTTTTGACTCTTACCCTTCTTTTCCTGATTGATTAAATTCCTGTATGAATTTCTCTGCCTTTGAAAGTCTCACCCCTTATTGGACAATGGTGAACTGCGCCTACCTCTCGTCCTGCAGACCTGTCCGAGTTCTACAGCTGCAGAACCTTCTTTTTTCTTCTTGTTGTCCCGGGACTGTGCGATGTTGTCCGATAGCTAACCGTACTCTGAGTCACTGGTTCGGGCGCCACTGTCGATTGCATTTGGGGTGGGCTACTCAGCCTAGGGGTTTGTATCCCACCCTGCAATCAGTTATTCCAGGGGTTCGGAGGGGTGCTACCTGGAAGGAAGTGAGCTAGAAAAGAAGAAGGATGCCATGCTAAGTTTGTCATGGCCTCCGTTTATTAGGGTCCTGGTTACAGCTTATATAGCCCCTGGATGAGGGCTTGGGGAGCAGGGCACAGGAGCACAGAATCTGGCCGCGTGGTCCCGGTCACGTAACCTACGTTCCGTCAGGTAGGCCAAGAAGTCACAAGTTGCCACACCTAGTTCCCTGGATAGCTGGAATGTGAGGTGGGTTCCAGAATGTGAGGCTAACAGATAACTCTCCATTAACAGCTTAATTGGGTGTGGGCAGGTTTTGTCAATAGAAGGATTCTATTTATTTATTTATTTATTTATTTATTTATTTATTTATTCTCCATTAACAGCTTTAATTGGGTGTGGGGCAATAGAACTATTCTTAGCACAATTATGGGTGTGGGGTTCCCTGCAGACTCACCAGGGTGATGGTTCCTGTAATGATTTTTAGGGGGAAACGGCTCCCAACAGATCCCCCTTTCTCTTATATAAAGGCAGGTAGTTATTACGTGGAGAGCACCTGTCAGAGTCAACCATGGTGTCAGATCTAAAGGAGAAGGGACTGAGATAAGGAGAGACCCTCCTCTCGAGTGGAGAAACAATTTACCTCTCCTGGGAACAGAGGGGTGCCTGATGATTCTTAGGTCAAGTGGGGACCAGGCCTTTTTTCTTTCCCCCTTACCCATCCTAGGGTTCCCAGGGCCCTGTCTTAGGTTGGGGGATTAGAAGGATTCTTAACACAATTATAGGTGTGGGGTTCTCTGCAGACTCCCCAAGGTGATGGTTCCTGTAATGATTTTTATGGGGGAAATGGCTCCTAACATATTTTGTTATATGTAATTTCACTATGTTAAAGTTAAACCTTCCTATTTATTTAAACATAAAATGGAAGGTAATGTGGGATTCCCCTCTGTATGCTGTGAATACCATTGCCTAATAAAGAAACTGTCTTAGGCCTGTGCAAGGAATAGAGGTAGGCAGAGAAAACAAAACTGAATGCTGGGAGAAAAAAGAGGCAGAATTTAGAGAGAAGCCATGTAGCCCCTGCCGGAGACAGTTGCTGGCTGGAAATTTATCTGGTAAACCACAGCCTCATGGTGACACACATATTAATGGAGATGGGTTAAATTAAGATGTAAGAGTTAGCCAATAAGAAGCTAGAGTTAACGGACCAACAATGATTTAAATAATATGGTTACTATGTGATTATTTCAGGAGTCTAGGCATCTGGGAAACAAACTAGTGGTCTCATACTACAGTGTCCCTACTTCCCTACTCCAGCTTGAGCTGAATCAAGGTTGGCAAATCCATGACCAAGACAGGCTTCTGGGGAGCTGATTTCCCAGCTAATTTCTGGGTCACCCCCTCTAAGTCTAGTGAGAACAACAAATGAGAGACCCCCCGTGTACAGAACATTCTAGAGTAAGCTGGAGCATCATAGTTTTAAGAGGGATTTCTTAAGTGTGCTGTACTAGATGCTGTAAACATCAATTTCATGATGTTTAGTTACATATCTGTTGTTTCTTGGTATCAAGTCCATACTCACATTGAAATCCAAAAGCATGGTTAAAGTAGTGATGCCATGTATCATATGAAGAATGTCTTGTGTTTTATCCAAGATTTAGTTGAATAGTTTGTACCTAAGAAATACTAATTTATTACATTTTCTTTTACAGTTTTGATTCAGCTTTCTTTCATTTAATTGTTATTACTCAGCACTATCTTAAGGCAAACAATTGGTACCTTCCTGTGATCAGCTGTGCCTGCTTACAAAGGATGACCACCACCGTGTTTGCTGACTGTTGATATTCTGATATGAAAGAAGGTATCCCCTCCAGCAAGTATATAGTCTCTTTTCCAGGCAACTGTATACAATGCATCCCTAATGACATGTGACCTTGTGGTTATAGGGATAAGCCTGGGAAAGACTTGGGAGGATGTAGATTCTGGATATGCACCCATGAGAAAGTCATCTTTAAAAGTGTTAATTTAACTTGAGTGCTAACAGTCTTACTTCCTACATCCACTGAGAAAAGTAATATAATAGAGAGTATATGGGCAGTGGAAGAGTAGAGAGAAGGTAAGTTCCACATATGCAGCTATGGAAGAGCCATTGTACACACTGTTTGGAGACATTCTTGTGTGGCTTTTGGGTATCTTAGAGTTTTTATTGCTGTGAAGAGATACCATGACCATAGCAAAACTATAAAGGAAAATATTTGATTGAGGCTGGCTTATAGTTTCAGAGAGTTTAGTCATTATCATGACGACAGAAAGCATGGTGGACACAGACAGACACAGTGCTGGAGAAAGAGGTGAGAGTTCTACCTACATCCAGATCAACAGGCAGCGGAAAGTGACTATGACACTTCCTCCAACAAGGCCACACCTCCTAATAGTGCCACTCTCCATGGGACATTGGGGGTCATTTTGACTAAAACCACTACAGTATCAAAATCCTTGTAAGCATCTTTTCAACCATGCTCAGTAAGTAAGTTCAGTAAACTCCTTGGTTTCCCAGGATGGACTTTGGTGAAATTGTACTTTGCATCCTCATTGGGACTTACAATTGGGATAGACATCGCTTCCTCCCCCTCCACGGGGGAGAAAAATCTCACAACAGATCATAGACATATTTGTCGATGTTTCTATTTTTTATGATTTATAGAAAAAGGAAGTAGTACATAAAAGAACATGCTAGAAGAACATAAATAAATGTGTAAATGCACTTAATGAAAAAAAGAAAGAACTTAGATATATGAAGATAATGATGATTGGGTGGCTCCAGAATAAACAAGACAGGAAAGGTTTTGCAAGCTATGAGGGTCTGAGTAAGTTGTTTAAGGTATATAAAGGATGAGGTTTAGAGATCATATATTTATTGAAGTTGGCAAGGTCAGATACCAACTATTTCAAGGACTGGCTAAAATGTATGTCAAACAAAATTTATTAAGTTGTATCTGAATATTGAAATATTATAAAGTAGTTAAAAGTACAAAACTGGTGTAAAACTGACCTTCTAGCTGTTTAATAATCATCCATAAATGCTATTCTAATGTGGTTGGAGGGAACAAAAGGGGTAATATTTCTCCCCTTTCCATACAAGGTCAATGAGGTCCGTAGGGACAGAGGTTTTTGATCACTTATTGTCCAGTTCATGGAGGCCATGGAGAACCCACTCAATGAATTTGAAACATTACCAAGTCTAAAATGGAGGATCAATGTGGGAAATATTTCCTCAAGGCTTCAAAGGAAGCCACAGTACATAAAGCAATTATTCTCACATTGATGAGCAAATGATAAAAGAGAGACTTGAAGAGTCTGAGATTCCTTCCAAGCCCAAGTGACCTCTGAGGACTAGTTGGTCAACTGGCCTTGACAACTCAGAAAAAAGATTAATTTTGGCAAACTGCATTGTTCTTCAGTACTCAAGGAGAACATTTAATCAAAGACTAAGAGAATTGGTAACAACACAAGGGATCGCACTTCACAAACATTAGATATGAGTCTACATAAGATGTTATTTAGATAGCAAATATCACTAATATTTTCTCTTTCTCCTTGATAAAAAGATGTTGCCCAGGTGTGAGACATCAGACCTTGGCTCCTGGAACACCTCAACACAGCAAAGGACAGGGCATTTATTGTTTCAACATTCAAATCAAATGATGCTAAATACCTTTTTCTCTCTATATTCAGAAGACACATGGGAAGGGAATCATGCTGACTTTGGGCTGATAAAACAGCTATAAAAGGGTGTGAAAGTTGGTTATGGGTTCATCACTCTGGAGACCAACTGTAAAGGATAAAGGGAAACATCTAATAAACGGGGACTATTGTGAGCTCATCAAGAATGTCTTATGAACTTTGGACATTTTAGTTCTTCCCAGACAAGAGTAAAGGAATTCCTTTTCTGTCTACATCTGAGAGTTTGGTCTTTACAAGAGTCTCTCTGGAAGGGTATCACAATACTGTCACCTGATACCCCAAATTCAGCTAGAAGAAACCACATCATTCATTGCCCCAATCCCACAATGGTAGTTAGTGTTATGTCTTCAGAGGGAGGTGGGATAAGAACTGGAGGTAGAAATTAGACAATTTAGGGTTAAAAAAGCCTCATGGCTCCCTATTGGCTACATCATGGTTCACAATCTACTTCCCACTGGTGCTCCTGATTGCTAGGCTTACCTACAGTCATATAGATAGTATTACCCAGCTGGGCTGCAAGACAGTAGCAGCTCCCCTACAGGATGAGAGAAATCAAATGACTAAGGCAGCAGAGCCCTTCCCAGCTTTGCCATTCCTCCATAGGGAAAGTCAGGGCCCTAGTCTGATAAATTTGTATTTTACTGGAAAGTCTTCAAGTCTCCAGAATACTTCCTGTTTCTCTTCCAAGATATAGGGTCCCTTGTGTATGTATTCCATTACAGAGTCACTGAGCAGTGTAACTAACCCTTTCCCTCAGAGCTCAGAAGTCCTGAAGCCAAACATAGGTCACATTCAAACAGTAACTCTTGTTAAATCAAAATGAGTCCATGAGTCTATGAAGGGCTCATAGGTGTAGAAAGGAGCAGTGAGCTGCATTCCTGCCACCTGGCTCCCAGCTGTCGGGCTAGCTTATGCCCGGAAATAACAACACACAAATTGTATTATTTTAAACACTGCCTGGCCCATTATATCTAGCCTCTTCTTGGCTAACTCTCACATCTCGACTAACCCATTTCTAATAATCTGTGTAGCACCACGAGGCAGTAGCTTACCGGGAAGGATTCTAGCCTACATCCATCTTGGGCGGTAGCTTCATCGTGTCTGACCCAGAGAGGAGAGGCATGGCGATTGTCTCATTTATCTCTTCCTCCCAGAATTCTGTTCTGTCTACTCCACCCACCTAAGGGCTGGCCTATCAAATGGGCCAAGACAGTTTCTTTATTAACCAATGACCTTCCTCCATCACATAGGCAAGAAAGAGATGATGGAAATGATGTAATCATAATCCACAAAATTATTCTAAAGATTATTCATAAAAAGGCTTTATGATCATGTGCTCCAGAGACTAGGGATTTATATTAGAGAGCACAAAATATCAGTCACACATTTTATTGCAGGCTATACATCTTAAATATGTAAAATAACAGTTCTTTTAGGCAGGGCCAAACTACTTTATTCAGTTCTACTTTGGTCAAACTAGTATAACTATTGTAATTTGGTTTCATGATAAGTTCTGTTCTTTATCCAGATTCTTGATTCCTTGCAAGAAATGGCTAGTCAGCACATTTAATAATCATCTAAAATTGATTACCTCACGACTTATTTCTAATATGAACTATGGTCTAAGGGGGGAAACTTCCATGCTCCTTCTTGCCCATCCCTTTCTGTGCTGGGACTACACCTGCTTTACAGTTTGTCAGTGAACTCAACTCTTACATGGGTCCCCCTTCATTTGCAAATTCACAATAAAATCCAGAGAAGCTGGAGGACACTCATTTACTCATCTATTTTCCTTCTCACTGAGCAGATAAGGCCCAGTCTTGAAGCAGCTGCAGGACTAGCTTTCTGGGCAGCAGGAGCAGGATTAGGTGCTCAAAGCAATTCTCAGTTGCATAGTGTGAGATAAGCCTAGACTAGAGAAGACAAATAATTAATCAACAGCATTTGAGAAAAATGGAAAGAAATTCTTAATGACCTGGAAACAATAGGAAATAGAAACAAATGGATTAAAGCAGTGATGCATTTAAAGTAAATAAAATTTAAAAAGTGAAAATAGCAATTATTTTTAAAAAACATAAATATAATTTAAAAAACCACACAGTTGAAAAAGAGAAAAACATTCCCTGGTAGAGAGACTGATATTAAAAAGATATTACTTCACCATGCCCCTAAGTGCAATGTCAGTTCCTGAGACCTGTGACCTGAAACACACAGCTACAGCTAATGAATATAATCATGACAGGCAGAATTGAACATATAAGCATGGGAGAGTTCCCTTGTTAGATAGTCAATATTTATTGACTCAAGCTAACCTTCCTGAATTGTACACCCAAAATCTATCCTGCCTTCATTCGCATGACATAATTAATACATGCTGGGAAATTACAAAATCACTTATCCTGTCACAATCAGGTTCTATTTCATAATGGTGACTAGCACCTATTTGCCTACCTATAGTGTATGCAATAAACTATTCCTCCTATTCTGGTCTGAAGGTGGAAGCCATGTTCCACATACAAATTTTTTCCCTGTTACTGAAATGGACAGTTGACTACATGACTCAAATTTTTAATTTTAGAGCTCAGTGGTGGTTGAGTTCTTTAATCTAAGAATTTAGATAATTTAATAACAAGCACAAGGTCATAGCTTTGGAGAGCAATGGCGTGGGATCAAGGCTACCTGATCCAATATAAAAAAAGTTTGTCTCAGAAACACTTTTTCTATAATGCTGGAGGTACCGGAGGACTAGAAGTCCAAACATCAGGGAGGAGTTGCTCCAGACACCATAACCACAATTGATGCAAAAGCAAGAGGATTTTTATTCTGTCATGACAGGGCCCTTCAGGTTCAGGATATGAAGGACCTCCAATAGCTGTTACAGTCCATCTTTTAAAGCAAAAAGCCACAGACACAAGGGGGGGGGGCTGTAGCTTGTTTTCCAACTTATTGGATTGGCTTATTCAAAGGGTTACTAGCAGTGATTGGTCTATTCCAGGGCAGGAGAAAAGCTGCGTGCGTGATAGGGTAGATAAGGGAAGCATCTGTGGGCCATCCTGACCTTGGTCCAGTGACTAAATCAATACATCAAAATAGAAACTACAATGCAGTGATCTGAACTATCAGTCTTCAGTGAACACAGTAAGTAATTTATTTCCATCAAGGCTATGATGAAAAATAAATAAAACATTTTTTTCTTGAAGCTGGAGACAACTGTGATGTTTAAAGTCTTAAAAAACTCATTTTCAGGAATAGAGTTTTCTTCTGTGTGAGTTCCTCCCTATTTCCTGACTTTGAATTGAAACAAATAGGCTTTAAAATATTTAGAGCACTAGAAACATGGCTGGGTAGTTGTAAGAGCCCATGTGGGTCCAACATAGATTCTCTAACTAGACTGGAATGGAGTCGTGAGGAATAATCAGACACAACTTACACGGTCATCATGGAAAGGCCAGATCTCTCTCCATAGATCTCTCATTTATTCTCCAAACAGCTCATATATCCTCACATCAATTGAGCGGGAACACACAAAGGTTGTTACATAGGCAACCAGGTGCCTGGGCTCAGGTCACATCTGCATTGGGCAGTCAGGTAGGCCCTGAATTAGCATCTCTATAAGACATCCTCCAAATTACAAAGGAAGGAAGCACCAAGCATCCTGACCAGTTTCAGTCAACACCTCGCCTCAGGAGATCTACATCCTTGCTATTGTTAGGCATAGACATCTTGTCTGCAGAGCTACGTGATCAGCTCAGACTGGGCCTATGGTTTTGTGCCATACAGAGATATGGGCCTACAGGCAGTAAAGAAATATTCACTTCCAGGACCAAGGTCTGAATTTTGACAACTTCCTGTAATTTCTGCTATAAAATCCTAGGATCTAAAATTATCAGAAACCAGCATGCACATTCACATACCCACAGAAAGACACACTGAAACCACATAATCACAATTAAAACAACTCTTTACCATTGTTCTTGAGGTCTCAGTAGTCCTCATTGTCTGCTATGTTCAGAGAGACCGGTTTTAACCCAGGCTTTTTCAGACCCAGGCCAGCTGGCCTTGGTGAGTTCCCGATAGAACATCCCCATTGTCTCAGTGTGTGGGGGCACCCCTCGCGGTCCTGAGTTTTTGCTCGTGCTCTCTCTCCTTCTGGTCCTGATTTGGACCTTGAGATTTGGTCCTGATTTGGACCAATGAGGACTACTGAGACCTCAAGAACAATGGCAATGGGTTTTTGATCCTACTGCACCTATTGGCTTTGTGGGAGCCTAGGCAGTTTGGATGCTCACCTTACTAGACCTGGATAGAGGTGGGGGGTCCTTGGACTTACCACAGGGCAGGGAACCCTGATTGCTCTTTGGGCTGACGAGGGAGGGAGATTTGATTGGGGGAGGGGGAGGGAAGGGGAGGCGGCGGTGGGGAAGAGACAGAAATCTTTAATAAATAAAAAAAATAAAACAACCCTTTAAACATTTTCTCTCATGAAAGTTTCTCTCTTGTAAGAATTCATTCCTATAATTCAGGTGTTAAGGCACCTAATGGCTTACAGAGTTTTTCTGCATCATGAAGCAATCAGGTAGGCTTGAAGTCTGAAAAGTCAAGCCTAAGTTGATGGAATCATTTGGGAAGAATTATGAAATGCTGTCCTGCTGAAGGAAATAAGTCACTGGGAGTAAGCTTTTCTAGTTTACTCTCTCTGCTTCATCCTGTAGGTTAAGGGTTTGAGTTCTTAGCTTCCTGTTTTAGCTGTCAAGTTAGACACTTGTAGCCATGATTCTTTTTTTTGAGTAGCTTTGAAGTCTGTCCTAGTACTAGCACTTGTAGACCAGGCTGGCCTCAAACTCACAGAGACCCAGCTGCCTCTGCCTCCTGAGTGTGGGATTAAAAGTATTTACCACCACTGCCCAGCTCACTTACATAACAATCCTGTATCTCACTGGAACCAAAGGCCAAATTAATTTTTATAAGTTGACCTAGACATTATATCATGACAACAGAATAGGAATTAATATAAATCAATAAAGTTTTACACCTGAATCAGTGATTCCATTTAATTGAATAGAAATATAAATCTAAAATGGTTACATTATTGTTTAAATTTATAGTGCAAGTGTTACAGCTCTGAAGGGAAAGTTATCCTGACAGGCAGAAGAGTCAGGCTATACCTACAACTATGAAAGGAAGATAGTCTGGATATCTACAACTATGTGGAAAAAGATATCCTGATTTGATATGGGATTCCCCTCTGTTTTGTAATTACCGTTAATGCATAAAAAAACTGCCTTGTCCTGTTGATAGGGCAGAACTTAAGTAGGCAGGGAAAACTGAACTGAATGCTAGCAGGAAGAATGGCAGAGAAAGAGAGATGTCATGGAGTCACTGGAGATAGATGGTGGGATATTTACCCAGAAAGTCACTGCCACATGGCCATACACAGATTAAAAGAAATGGGTTAAATTAATATGTAAGAGTTAGCCAATAAGAAGCCAGAGTAGTGATTTAATTAATACAGTATTTGTGTGGTTATTTTAGATCTAAGCTAGCTGGGTGGCTGGGAACCAAACAAGAGACCTCCCTACAACACTGATTGTCAAATGTCAGGTTATACCTACAATTTGGAAGGGAAGGTATCCTGTGATGTGGGATTCCCCTGCGTATCCTGTGAACATGTTTTATTGCCATTGGTTAATAAAGAAGTTGCTTTGGCCTACAACAGGGCAGAATATAGTCAGGCTGGATGAGATATATGGAGAGAGTAGGTGGAGTAATAGAGATGCAACGCAGTTGTTGAAGCAGAAAGATGCCAGAAGAGAACCTTACTGATAACCCCCAACCTTGTGGTGAGATTAACAGAAATGGGTTAAACTTAAGATGTAAGAATTAGTTAATAAGAATCTTGACCTAACAAGCCAAACAGTGTTGTAATTAATATATTTTCTGTGTGACTATTTGGGTCTAGATGGCTACGGAAACTGCCTGAGCAGGCGCCAACTAAAATCCTGGATATCTGCAGCTGACAGGAAAGCTACCCTGACTGTTATTAAGTCAGGGTATACCTGAAACTGGAGAAAAGGTATCCCGTTATAGCCATGAAGAGAAAGGTACCCTCACTGTCATGTCAGGACATACCTACAGCTGTGAAGGGAAAGTATACTGGATACCTACAGCTATAAGGAGAAAGGTATCCAGACTGTTGAGAAGTCTGGCTATAACTGAAGCTGTGAAGGGAAGGTAGCCTGATACCTAGGGCTCTTAAGAAAAAGGTACCCTGATTGTTAGAAGTCAGGCAATACCTACAGTTGTGAAGGGAAAGTGTACTGGATACCTACAACTATGAGGTGAAAAGGTATCTTTGTGGAGGCCCAAAACCATGAGCCTATTTCTACCTCATCTGAAGGTCAGAGTTTGAGGTTGCTCAAAATTGTTAACAGGTGTGGCTACACACTCTGACCTAAGGTCTGGTTGTTGTGTGTTTTGTTCTTTAAGAGAGCCCATACATGTAAATCCACTCCCCCTTCAGCAAAGGTGAAAGAATTCAAACATACTTCTGCTACTTCTTTTGAATTAAGAGTTTGACCTAGGGAATGACTGCCTTTAGGATATTTGGTCTAGGGAGGGTTCACTGCCTGAATAACAGAATGTTTTTCTCAATAATTAAGGACTTGATGGCTCAAAGTATTTTAGCAAGTAACTGTTCTAGTTGTCTTTTGCATTATGTTAAAGCAGTCTTTTGTCTTCTTCCCCCTGTTATATTGGGATATAAAAGTATATGAAAAATTGGGCTAGAGAGATGGCTCAGTGACTAAGAGCACTGCCTGCTAGTCTAAAGGTCCTGAGTTCAATTCTCAGCAACCACATGGTGGCTCACAACCATCTTTAATGTGATCTGGTGCCTTTTTCTGACCTGCAGGAATGCATGTGGGCAGAATACTGTATACACAATAAATAAATCTTTAAAAAAACCTATATGAAAAATTACATAAGGCAGATTTACAGTCTTCACTGGATCTCGCTCCCGGTACTATCCTATGCTTCTGTTTATTATTTTCATTTGTGTCTTTATTCTCTTTACTTATTTTCTATTCCCCATGCTCCTACCCTGATAAGAGGAATACTTGGTCCCTGACATATACTGACTATTGGGAAGTCCGGCTATACCCGAGGCTGTGTTCTAGTGGGAGATGTTCTTCCTAAAGGATGTAGCAATGCTGCTCCTCTTCAATAGAGAGCCATCACAATTGGGCCCTGCTTCATTCTGCTAAGACAGCTTCAAAGCAGAGAAATGCATTGCTGTTCTGCTCCACTTCCCTAAGGGAGTTTCCTAACAGAGGTGTCCAAAGCTTCTCTGTTCCACCCGACTAGGGAGTTTCCTAAAAGTGATGTCAATTTCTTTCTCATCTTCAGTCCAATTACTTCTCTGCTTCACTGGAGTTGATGGGAAACTGTTGCAGAAATGTTGCAGTCTCTGGTGAAGAGTTGCTACTTCTGCTCTGCTCCTTAAAGGGGTTTGCCAGCAGAGGTGACCAAAGCTTCTCTGTTCAAATACAGTACATAGTTTCTGATCACTCCAGAGAAAGGTCTTCACCCAAAAACTCATTCAAGAAATTTATTTGGAAGGGAAGAATCCAGGAGGAGACTGCCTCTGCCAGGGCAGAAATGGGCAGATGCCAACTGAACATGTACAAAACTTATATAGGAATTCTTAGGGGCAGAGATTTCCCAGGGTGGGAATTGTTTAGATGTCAATCGCTGATCTTAACAATGCAGAAATTGGCTGGATTTCATGCCCAGGTGTTGGTAGATCTGGAGCTTAGGGATTAGCTGGTTTTGTGCTCAGGTGGTCAAGGGTAGAATTATTTTTGGATCTTGTTTCAGGGCCAACGTGTGTTCTTTCACTGGCCCCTTATAACCTTTTGAGTCCAGTTTCAGGGTCAGGTGGTTCTTTCATTGGCTCTATTCAGGAACAAAGTGTGCTTCTTTGTCTTGGTTTTAGATTCAGGATGTATTACTCTGGCTCAAAAATTATATATTTGACTGGCTCTGGTTTCAGGGTCAAGATGTGTTTCTTTGGCTGACCCATTTGCCCTACACATAGGGCTTCATAAATTCACTTAACCATGAGTTTATAAGTAAAAGCAGTATAAAAAAAGACATCATAATGCTTGAAAAGATTGTTAACACTGTCAAATTTATTTCTACAGAACAAAGAGTCTTGTGTTGTAGGCAGAAGATTCTTGTTCATTGCTGGCTGCCCAGACCCGAAAAAAATCACACAGAAATTATATTAATTAACACTGCTTGGCCTATTAGCTCAGGATTCTTGTTATTACCCCATTCCTATTATTTTGCATTTTATCACAAGACTTTTGATTTACCAGTAAGGTTCCAGGGCATCTGTCTCCTTCAGCAGATAGATGGAGTCTGACTCCACTTTCTTTTCTCCACTATCTCTGCTTGGAATTCTAGCCTTGCTCTATTCTGCCCTGCTATAGGACCAAAGCAGCTTCTTTATTAAACAGTGGCAACAAAATACATTCACAGCATACAGCATAAAATACATGTCTATTGTAACATACAAATATTTTAACATATTGTTGCACACAAAGTTTTACTCCTATATAAAGTACAAAAGTTTATCACACTGAATACATTTATAGCGTTTCTCTGCAGTATGATTTTTCTCATGATTGAGATTATTCATACATGCAAATGCTTTACTACACTGATAACATTCAGAGTTTATCTCCAGTGTGTGATCTTTTATGCATTTGAAGAGTCCTGTGAAGTGCAAAGGCTTTACCACACTCATTACATTCATAGGATTTCTCTCCAGCATGTGTTAGTTCATGTCTTTGAAGATGACTATGATAAACAAAGCCTTTAGCACACTAATTACATATGTAATGTTTCTATCCAGTATGGGTTGTCCTATGTTTTCAGAGATCACTATACATACAAAGGCTTTTCCACATTGATTATATTCATAGGGTTTCTCTCCAGTATGTGTTCTTTCATGTGATTGGAGACTACTGTGACAAACAAAGACTTTACCACACCTATTACATTAATAGGGTTTTAACTCCAGTATGGCTGCTTTCATGATTTTGAAGATGAATGTGCTGATTACATTCACAGGGTTTCTCTCCAGTATGGGTTGTTTTATGCTTTCGGAGACTATTCTGATATGCAAAAGCTTTACCACATTGATCACATTCATAGGGTTTCTCTCCAGTATGGGTTCTTTTATGTCTTTGGAGACTACTTTGATCAGCAAAGGTTTTACCACACTGATTACATTCATACGGTTTTTCTCCAATATGGCTTCTTTTATGACTTTGTAGATGACAGTACTGTGCAAAGGCTTTACCACACTGATTACATTCATAGGGTTTCTCCCCAGTATGGGTTCTTTTATGTTTTTGGAGACTACTTGGATATGCAAAGGCTTTACCACACTGATTACATTCATAGGGTTTTTCTCCAGTATGGGTTCTTTCATGAGTTTGAAGATGGCCTTGCCGTGCAAAAGCTTTACCACACTGATTACATTTATAGGGTTTCTCACCAGTATGGGTTTTTTCATGTGTTTGGAGACTACTGTGACATACAAAGGCTTTACCACACTGATTACATTCATAGGGCTTCTCTCCAGTATGCGTTCGTTCATGCATTCGGAGATAACTGTTACACACAAAGGCTTTACCACACTGATGACATTCATAGGGTTTCTCTCCGGTATGGGTTCTTTCATGACTTTGTAGATGAATGTGCTGTGCAAAGGCTTTACCACACTTATTACATACATAGGGTTTCTCTCCAGTATGGGTTCTTTTATGCTTTTGGAGAGTACTGAGACATGCAAAGGCTTTACCACACTGATTACATTCATAGGGTTTCTCCCCAGTATGGGTTCTTTCATGAGTTTGAAGATTGTCTTGCCGTGCAAAGGCTTTACCACACTGATTACATTCATAGGGTTTCTCTCCTGTATGGGTTCGTTCATGATTTTGAAGATAAATGTGCCGTGCGAAGGCTTTACCACACTGATTACATTCATAGGGTTTCTCTCCAGTATGGGTTTTTTCATGTGTTTGGAGACTACTGTGACACACAAAGGCTTTACCACACTGATTACATTCATAGGGCTTATCTCCAGTATGTAATCTTTTATGTTTTTGAAGAATACTGGGAAATGCAAAGGCTTTACCACACTGATTACATTCATAGGGCTTCTCTCCAATATGTGTTCTTTTATGCATTTGAAAAGTACTGGGAAGTGCAAAGGCTTTACCACACTGATTACATTCATAAGGCTTCTTTCCAGTATGTGTTCTTTTATGCATTTGAAGAGTACGGTGATGTGCATAGGTTTTACAACATTGATTACATTCATAGGGTTTCTCTCCAGTGTATGATCTTTTATGCATTTGAAGATGACTGTGATGTGAAAAGGCTTTACCACACTCATTTCCTTCATAGGGTTTCAATATAGTATATGTTTTTTCATGCCTGTGAAGATGACATGCAAAGGGTTTAACATGTTGAGTATATACAGATGTTTTTTTTTCTAGTTTGACTTTTTTCATGCCTACAGTGATAATGGTACATGTGAAAGCATTACTACATTTAATACATTGTTGATTATTATTATCTGTATAAATTAATTTTATAATTTAGTCCTATTTTAAAGAAGAATTATGTGTTAAGGTTTAATCACCATGTTTACAATCTTGTTTTTCCCTTTCATTTAGGCTTGCTTTTCATCTCTGAGGATAACTGATAACAGCCTTTATTACAGGATTCACATTTCCAGAATCTTTTTTTCTGTATGAGAATTTTCATATATTTGAAGAGAACTGGAAACACTCCGCTTTCCCACTCTTATTGCATTCATAACGTTTCCTACACTGTGAGTGATACTACATTTGCTAAGTGTACTAGGACAAGCAGAAGTATTTATACAGTCCGAGTACTCATGGTGCTTTTCTGAAATGTGAGCTTGTTGATATTCTAACAATGAGACTAGAAAACCATGACTTGTATACCTGTACATCAAATTCAACAAGTATACTCAACATGGGGACTGCTACATATCTTCTATTTGTTCTGAGAGAGAGGTATGTTATATTTCTTCACTTCACTATGCTCATGTGGCTTGTATCCAGAGGAACATATGATATACTTAGTAAAGGAAGAATGACAAATATAAGGCTTCTACATGGAGTTCACTGTTTGACTTTCTGTCCTTATAGACTTGGGGTATATGGATTAAGGCCTCTCCACAACAGCTGCCCCTTGATTTGTGACTCTAAACTGCCTTCTCACTAAACTTAACACAATCACAAGTATATGTGTTAAACTACCTTTTCTATGGACTATTAGTGTAATAAAGAGATTTACAGATATACTTACCACCTTTTCAACGTATATCTTTTATAATATGAAATAAATGCATTGACAATTTTACAGAATAGCTCTCATTGTATTATGATTCAAATGGAAATATAGGTTAAGGCATCATTTCCTTGACTTCTTTCTTAAAAGAATGACTTGCAAATGCAGTTCACCTATCTGAAATTAAGGTATATGATTTTGTGAGAATTTAATAACCATAAATGCAGTTTTTATTTACATTGTTGCTTTGGTTTAAAACATATAGGATACATTTCAAATTCTTCAGAGGTACATGTGTATCAGCTTATACATGGAAATTACCTTTCATGTCTTCTAGAACTTTGACAATGTTCTTCAATATTATGGTCTTCCCAAATGTATCCTAAAATATAGTGCCAGAAAAATATGTTATATATTAAAAATTATAAAAAATTTAGTTACCATTTGAAGCAAACCTTAAAACCATGCCTGATTTCTTTACCCACTCTTCTTTCTCAATCATATTACAAAACAGCATCATTAACCAATGAACACTTGTCCCCTTATTTGAAACATGAGAGATAATTGAGTCTTACCTATAGTAGTGAGGTTTCTGTAGGTCTCCACCATCACATCTTTGTAGAGACTCTTCTGGGAAGGATTCAGCAAAGTCCATTCTTCCCAAGTGAAGTCAACATGCACGTCATCATAGGTCACTGCATTCTAAAATATCCCATACATGTGTACAACAGAAAGCATGAATTGACAATACTATAAATATATACTTCTTTGACAGTATAGTCATAGAATTCTGGTGCTCCCCATACTTATTCCATGACATAGACATCATAATTTAATCAACAAGTCACTTTAGAAGCAAACTGAATAGGAGGTTCACCTCTATCATTTCTGAACCCTTTGAATCTGATATCACCTTGCAAGAGAAATGCCTACTACCCAACAATGAAAGATACATCAACAGATCAACAGTACAGAGTATAGATAAGAGAAATTGTATGAACGATTAATTTCTAACTACAGAAAAGTAAAATAAGATGAAAAAGCTGAATGCATTGAATCATTCCTCGAATCCTTGTACTCAGAAGGCAGAGGCATGTATATCTATCTGCCTCTGAGTTGAATACCAGCCTAGTCTATGCAATCACTTCTACAGCAGCCAGAAAAACATGTTATTTACCTGTTTCACATGAAAAAAAATCAATCAAACATGATAGTTAGAAATAACTCATAGGTTTTTGCTGAAGTTTCCACAAACAATTATGTGTATTAATTTCAACTCTTTATTCATCTACCAGAAACCTGAAGTGCCCCAATTTAAACTGCAACATAAGATTTTACTAAAAGCACTGTGTGTTTAAAAAGTTACAAATGGACAAATGAAAACAATAGCAATTAATAATGTGGATTACAAATAATCAACACAGACCAGCAAAGAGTCCTCCTGGTCTTGCATACCAATGACTTACATGGGGGGTCATAACTATGCATTATTCCAAGTTCAAGGTTTCTAGTACCATCTTTTGATCAATGTAAGGACCAGATACTCACATGGTGCATATCCATGCATACAGGTAAAATACTCTTTTTAAAATAAAAATTCAAAACAAACCAAACAGGCAGGAAGGTTATACACCTGAAATCCAATGACTCAGAAGACACAGGCAGTATAAATGTCATGAATACATGCCATCCTGGGAAACATAATGATACCCTCTGACAAATTTTAAAATTCAAGGTATAGGTGAAGCTCAGTACAACAGCATATGCTTGATATAAACAAACCCATGATACAATATAAAAACAAAAGCCAGGAATGCTGGCCAACCTTTAATCCCAGCACTTGAGAGTCAGAGTCACAGATTCTCTGAGTTTGAAGTCAGCCTGGTTTATAGAATTACTTTAAGAACAGGTAGGGCTACAGAGACAAATCTTGTCTTCAAAAAGAAACAAACAAAAATATAAACAGTAGACTACCAAACCACCTTAGCAACAAATAGCAGATAATTCTACTATATCTTCTTTGATTTAGTGATAGAGTTTATGATGGTGGGGGAAGTTATGACATCAAAAGAAAAGCTGGCTGATTAGTTTCAACCACAACACAGTAGCCACAAAGAACAGGAAATGGTTTGAGGCTATAGAAACTCATATTGTGAGATTCCCTTCTGGATGCTGTGATTATCATTGGTTAATAAAGAAATTGCTTTTGGGCCCACAGCAGAGCTAGAGGACAACTCTTAGGTGGGTTGGGAAAACTAAGCTGAATGCTGGGAGGAAGAAGGCGGAGTCAGAGAGAAGTCATGTAGCCCTGCAGGAGACAGATGCTGAGAACTTTACCTCATAGGCCACAGCCACATGGCAATACACAGATTAATAGAAATTAATTAAATTAATATGTAAGAGTTAGCCAATAAGAAGCTAGAGCTAATGGGCTAAGCAGTGATTTAATTAATACAGTTTCTGTGTGGTTATTTTCAGGCTGAGCAGCTGGGAACTAACAAGCAGATTCCCATAACAAACTGGTGCCCACATGGCCAACTAAAATCCACTTAAAATCTTAGAGAGCTTGGAAAGGAATTTTAGACACTAAAAAAATGAAGTTTAGCCACATTTCTTTCCCCAAATAGGCTTTGCTTACTGGTGACATGCTTTGGCACCTTTAAGAGAGGTTTTCCTGATTTAGAGGTAACAGAAAAAAGGCTGCACCATTTTGAAATGCCGGCTTTCTAGGCTGTGCTGCCAGTGTGAACTCTCTTTCTGGAGGACGAGTTATGGGGTCTGTGAGAAGATTGCTAATGGCAACTTAGACTCTGTGAATGCCTGTAAATGGGGCAATGTACATGGCTCTCAGAGGCAGCAAATGTGCCTCTGCCATGTTGGACTGTGTGAATCAAGCAGGCAGGCCATATTTGTTCTACCAATCACCCAGCTTAAGTTCATAAGAATTGCTTAGCATTTTAAGAAGCACTCCTGAACAGTAAAAGATTACAGATACACAATAAGACAGATTCATACATAAAAGACCGCTAAATGAGACAGTGTGTTTAAAAAATGTACATAGAACTGGGAGAGAAAAGAAAAATAATATAGAGAGTTATAAAAAGAAGTAAATGGTTTATAAAAAATGAAATAAAGTCTTTAAAGAGACAGTACAGACAGTCATAGATTAAAGGAGTAAAGATAATAAAATAAATATAGAAAAGCAATAGAATAAAAACAAATAAGCCATGTAAAGATGTACTATATACAGAGTGTCTGGATTATGTCTATTATTGTGTTTTCTTTGCATTTTTGACTGTAAAGGAGCTAAGAAACCAACATATATGCTTTAAAGGTATCATATCTTCAGAATTTGGGTCTAAGGATTTATGGCTTTGGAAAAGAGGTTCTTCTTTGGTTTCCACAGAGGATGAGAACCTGTGGAATCCTTCCAGACTAATGTGGCTTGATGACTCAAGGCCACCCCAAAGGTCACTGTGAATGTCCCCCCAAATTACTTCACCAAATAAAAAGCAGGAAGCAGTTTGGAGAGAACTATAGCCACATTCCCAAATACTGTTCATGAATGTTTGTTTACATTTAAAGTGGGATATGCTATAGAGATTTGCATTGGTATGGATCTTGGTTTGTTGATACAAATTTAAGGTCAATTGTATTATAGGTATTTCTCCTCTTGATTAAGGTATTGTATTTGTGCAGCTCATTTAAAAATGTATGTATAATTAAAATATACGTAAATAGAGAATCATCTATAATAGTAATAGTCAAGTTTGTACTCATGTTAGGTAGATTTTCTAGATGTACAGAGTTGTATTTCAGATAGATAGTAATTCTTCAAATCTTTCAGAATATGGCATTTAAAATGTTTTAAGAGCTTAAGACTTTTCAGGACAATGAAAGACATCTGCTCCTGGTGACACCAATCTAGTTTGAGAGGATGATAGATATCAAAGAGGCTCCTTATGGAGTTTATTAGCCATTTGGGTAAGAAACTGCTCTTGCCTGGACTGTTTGATAAACTGGACATGCAGGACCCACAGAGAAATGACTGCTGAACTTGCCTAAAGGTGAGATGAGTCTTTGGGGTTCCTGATCCATGAAAGAGTCTGCCAGACATTCTGCAGGGCACAGAAGACAGCAACTGATGGACTTTTCCATTGCAAGGCAGAACAGGTTTTTAAATTTCCTGCTTCATGGAAAAGTCTGCCAGATACTATGGGCCTGTGGGCTGAGGACTGGATGCCCCAACAACACAAAAGAACTTTGGGTGACTGTCTGGGCAATGAGATGTCTCTGTCATTTCTAGAGTTTTGGAAGTTACCTACAAAATACTTCCTGATTACTTAGGAAGTAGTATATTTTTCTGGAGTCTTTGTTGGAGTTGAAGAATTTATAGTTATAGTTTTCTTTAGTTATGATAAAAGATAAAGTAGATATAAATACTGTAACTGTAATTCTTTCATGATATCTGTTTTGTTATTTGTAATTTTACTATGTTAAAATTGAAACCTTCCTTTCCATTTAAACAGAAAAGGGAAGGTGATGTGTGATTCCCCTCTGTATGCTGTGATTATCATTGTTTAATAAACAAACTGCTTTGGGCCTATAGCAGAGCTATAGGGCAGAACCTAGGTAGGTGGGGAAAACTAAACTGAATGCTGGGAGAAAGAAGGCTGAGTCAGAGAGAAGTTAGGTAGCCCCACCAGAGACAGATGCTGGGAACTTTATCCGGTAAGCCACATCTATGTAGCGATACACAGATTAATAGAAATGGGTTAAATTAAAATGTAAGAGTTAGCCAATAAGAAGCTAGAGCTAATGGGACAAGCCATGATTTAATTAATAGTTTCTGTGTGATTATTTCAGGACTGAGAAGCTAGGAACAAACAAGCACCCCTCCTTACTATATGATATCACATCCCAATGAGAAATTTCATTCAGAAAAACTCCTCCTACTAATGGTTTCACAAGCAATCAAATGAAAGTTACTAAGAAGAGGCACATGTAAAAATACATCTTCCTATCTGGGAAGTTTTTCATTCAATCAATTACATTCTGACCTGGGTCACTATATGCTCATGGTCAACCATGAAGAAAATTAATTTAGTCACTTCAATGATACTCATAGTCTGCAATAGGCCCTACACTGTTCAAATGTTCAAAGTCTCTTCTGATGTTCAAGACAATCACTTGACAGTGATTTGTTGACAGAGGTTTCTGTTCTGCCTAGTCCCATAGTCATTCAGTCCCAAAGAAACACACAGATGTCTACATTAATTATAAACTGGTTGGCCTATTAGCTCAGGCTTCTTATTAACTAATTCTTACATCTTTTTTGTTTAGAATTACCATTATTTTTTAAAATATTTATTTATTTATTATGTATACAATATTCTGTCTGCTTGTATGCTTGAGCCACCATGTGGTTGCTGGGAATTGAACTCAGGGCTTTTGGAAGAGTAGGCAATGCTCTTAACCACTGAGCCATCTCTCCAGCGCCCCCAATTCTTACTTCTTAGATTAGTAGTACATAAACCTTGTCTGTGTTAGTCACATGGCTTGGTACCTTTTATCAGTGAGGCATTCTCCTCTTGTTTCCTCTGTGTCTGGGTGACAACTGCAGACTAAGCCTTTCCTCTTCCCAGAATTCTCCTGGTCTGGTGGCCCCACCTATCCTTCCTGCCTGGTTACTGGTCAATCAGCATTTTATTAAACCAATATAAGTGACAAATCTTTACAAGGTATAAGACCACTGTCCCACAGCAAGTAACATCTTGTAAAAATCAGAAAACTAGTTACATCTTTCCAACATACACATTCATACTACAAAGTAGAGAAATGGAGACATAGTGAGGGAAGATTGAACCAAGGCAAGACTGAAGCATAGCAGGACAAACATCAAATCCTGTAGCTCTGTCTCAGATGCACAGGGCTTCAGTTTCAAAGGGCTTAGATGGCCCTATCTCTGCATCTTCTCATACACTGATCTCTTTGGTTACTTCCACTCCCTATATTCAGTTAGTTCTCCATGAAAGATGTCTTTTAGTTTAGAAATCTCACTATCTTGTGGTATCAAAACGCAACCTAGGCTGTATCAAAATACAACCCTTGCTGTTGTGGAATATTATTGTAAGATGTGTTATATTTATTTATGTTGTGAAACAATTGTTTCAATGATGAAAATATGTGTTGCATTTGTTTAATTCTGTGAAGCTCTGATACTGGGCTGGTCTAAAATACCTGTTCGGCCTAATAACCAATAGTCAATAGCTTGGTAGAAAAGAATAAGACAGGCTGGCAGGCAGAGAATAAATGGGAGGAGAAATCTTGGAGGGAAAAAGGAAGGATGACCAAGAAAAGGAGAGGAAGGCATGGGCCAGCCACTCAGCTAAACAGCAAGCCATAGAGTAAGAAGTAAAAAAAAATGTATACAGAGAAAGATAAAAGCCCAGAGACAAAAGGTAGATATGACAATCAGTTAAGAAAAGTTGACTAGAAATAAGACAACCTCAGACCAGGAATTTATAAGAAATAAAAAGCCCAGTATATGTCATTTTTTGACAGCTAGGTAGAGGCCCCCAAAGACTAAAAACAACAACAACAACAACAATAGGTTTCATCCTCACAGCTTCATGAAATGAACTCTCACAATCTCTTCACTGGGTTTCTGACTCTGCCAAACATGGATGCCAGTAACAATGCTGAGTTGTAATCACAAACTAAGAACCCATTACCTTAAATTGTGATTCTTTCTTGTTTCCAGGATGAGTGATCCTGAAAAGTTTAACTTCTTAGTTGACAGACACTAACACACTTGGACCACACGTGTAGCAGATTTTATAAGAAGTTGCTTGCTGGGACTAGGAATCACTTTGCTTACTCATTACATAAATTGAAGGTTTATGTGGATAGAGTCTTACTCTTGGAGCACCTTGCTAGACTTCCATTCCACGGCAAGGGCCTTTTCTATAATAGTAAGAAACTCCTTGAAAATCCCTACTTGTTTCAGTAATTGGCTGCCACCTGAAACTATCTTTTCATTTTCATTTATTTCAGCCCCAAATGTTTTCTTTTTACTGCAGACCTAAATGAATCATCAGGAATAACCTTCCAACTGATCTAATATTTCATTTAAGGAATTAGCCCATCATTTTTTAACTGTGCTTTACTGAATTTCCAGGTCACAGGCAGAAAAAGAAAGATTTTGGAGCAAAAAATATCACACAAATGACCTCTAACCTAATCTGTTATGGAGTCTATCATTTCCAACTGAAATCCTATGATCTCAATCTCTACTTTCTGGCATTCCTCTTAACATTTCCATCTTCCTGGTCCTACAAGAACAGCCAATTTAGTTCTGTGTACTACTTTCTATGTATTTTGCCACCTAAAGTCTAGATATCTTCTATACTCTTTCAAGAGACATCATTCCAGGTTTTGCCTAGCATCAATGTTACTTTTGGTTTTCCATTTTTTGTTCTAACTTATATTTATGTTTTTCTGATTAAATCCTCTAACCAAAAGCTGCTTAGACAATGAGTGGGGCTGATGGAATCCCATGCAGAGATCCCTACCCAAACAGCTTGAGCCCTAGGAATCTTGTAGAAGGAGTGTGTGAGTATTGTAGCATTCAGTGGTTGAAGAAATCAGGAGAACATGGCCCACACAAGCAACTAAGTAGGGCATATAGTGGCTCAAAGAAACTGATGTAGCAATCACAGAGTCTTCATGGCTGCATACATGCTATGGTTGTTTAGTTTGGGATGTTTGTGAAATCTCCTAACTGTAGGAGTCATGGTGTGTCTGACGTTTTTGTCTGTTTTTAGGATCTTTTTCCTTCTATTGCATTACACTGTCTGGCCTTGAAGAGTTTGTGCCTAGTCCTATTGCACCTTGGTATGACTCATTTGGTTGATATACCTGGGAGGTCTGCTCTTTTTTGAAGGGAAAGGAAGCAGTAAAGCTGGGACAATGGGGATTAGGTGGGGGAGGGACTGGAATGAGTAAAGCAGGAATTCAATCAGGATATATAGTATGAGATAAGAATAGATACAAATAAAAATAAAAATATATTTAGTCTAAGTCCAATGATCCTTATACTCTGTAGCAGCCCAAACATCGCAAATGTCCAAAGTCTCTTCTGACACTTAAGACAATCTCCTGACTGTCACATGTGGTAAAAAAAATAAATATTTACAACATATAATGGCACAGGACATATTCCCATTCATAAAAATTAGGAATATGACTGTGTTACAGCTCCCAAATTAGGCAGACTCATGTGTACGTCACATCACTCAGAAGAACAGATAGGCAGATCACAAGCCATAAAATTTCCACACTTCCTACATTCCCACAGACACAATCCTCCAGCAACCCTACAGCTGCTATGCCCCAAAACCATGTACCCACCCCTATTATCAGATGCATAGCCTCTGCTCAAGTGCAGGCCACATCAGCCAAAACAACAGGTAGGAAAACTGAGGTGAAGACTTTCTGCTGGACCAGAACCTATGCCAGTCACCAGAAATTCACATAGGTTTTTTGTCTGTGTACCTCCTCCATTCTTTTGATAATCCCACAACACTATCCCCAATCCCACTTCACTCCTTTTCTCTGTGTTGTAGCCTAAAACTTGGGTGGAGACTCACACACTATCTGCAAGAAGTCTATTTAGGCCACCTTCCAACTGACCTTCCTCATTCTCTCAGTCCCCCTCAACACTATCCCCAAGTTCCCTACCCTCTCCCAAACATGGGCAGACACTCCCTCCTGGAGCAAAGGCCACACCATCTGTAAGATTTTCAGCCCTAACTTGGGATGAGAGCCTCTGTTCAAGCCACATAAAGCAGAAAACTAGAGAGCAAAGAGAAACCAAGGAACAAAACAGCCATGCAACAAAGACAAACTGAGAAATTGGTACCTAGACCCACAAATACGTCAAACCAAGATACCTGGACACCAGCATAAAAATACAATCAACAACAGCAAGAGCAATAAGTCACTACCAGATTCCAGGTATTCTACTATTATTGCAAACCCTGAACATTCTAACACAGTTGAAGCACAATTAAATTAAAACAAACTTTATAGAGATAACAGAATCCCTTAAGCAGAAAAAGGATAAATGAAGTATTGGAGAAAATTAATCCCTTAAAGAAAGCCAAAACATAAACAAAGAAACAGTTGACAGAAATGAATGAATCTGTTCACGATCTTAAAATAGAAATAGGAGCCATTAAAAAATGTGAACTGAAGAAATTATAAAAATGAAAATCTAAATAATCAAATGAGACCTACAGAGGCATGCTTCACCAAAAGAATACAAAACATCAAACAGAGAATTTCAGACTTTAAAAGCATGATAAAAGAAATAGATATATTGATCAAAGAAAATGGTAAACCTAAAATTTCCTGAAATATAACATCCAGAAAATTTGAAATACTAGGAAAAGACCAATCCTATGAATAACAGGAAATGGAGAAGAAACTCACCCCAAAGGCATAGAAATTTCAAAAAAATTCATAGACAAAATCTTTCCTAACTAAAATGACACAGGAGAATGCAGGCTACAGAATCAACTAAGTAGGGCTCATAGGAGCTCACAGAGACTGAAATAGTAATCACGGAGCCTGCAGGAGTTTGCATTAGGTCCTCTGCATATATGTTATCACTGTGTAGCTTGGTGTTTTTGTGCAACTCCTAACAGTGGGAGTAGGGGATATCTCTGAATCTTTTGCCTGCTCTTGGAAGCCTTTTCCTCCTACTAGGTTGATTCATCCAGTCTTTGATATGTGCCTATCATATCAATTTGCTATGTATGGCTTTATTGATATCTCTGGGATATCTGCTCTATTCTGAAGGGAAATGAAGATTGAGTGGATCTGGTGGAGAAGGGCATAGTAGACAGGACTGAAAGGAATGGAGGGAGGGGAAACTGCAGTTGGGATAGATTATAGGAAAAGTGATGCGTGATGTCCTTCTGTACAAGTGTTGCTTTTACTGGCTATTGACTAAAGCTGCTTTGGCCTATGGCAAGGCAGAATATAGCCAGGCTGGAAGAGAAATAGAGAGTAGGCAGAGTCTAAGAGATGCCATGTAACTGTCAAAGCAGAAAGACACCTCAGAACCTTATCAGTAGGCTACAGCCTCATGGTTATACAGAGATTAATAGACATGTGTTAAGATGAAAGAGCTAGTTAATAAGAAGCCTGAGCTAATAGGCCAAATGACCTGTTTCACTCTAATTGCCTTATAAGTCACAAGCACTTTTGAAAACCAGTTTATTGCTATTTTTGCATATGTTTGTGCAAGAGTGAGAATGTCTTCCATATGTATATAAGTAACAGAAAAAAAGAGGGATTTAGAGGCCCTGGATCTGAAATGGTAGAGTTATGAGCCTCAGAACTTGAGAGTAGGTATCTGAACTCAGGTAACCTCCAAAATGAATATGTGCTGAGCCACCTGTCAATATCCATAATACCTTTTATCCAATAAACCAAAAGTCTCTCATAGATTAACAACAAGAGCAATAAAACCTAAATAAATAAAGTAAATAAATGATCCTTGGAAACATGATGCATCAATGTTAAGATGATGTGTATGTTAAATTTGCACCATAAATAAATACAGAACAATGACAATTCCCAACAATTTATAACAGAAAAGATGATTACAAAACTACATTCTTATTGAAAGCACACAGAGTAATCAATGGGGTTATGAAAAAAATAGTACACAGATTGACATAATATGACTTCTTTCTGGGTGGTGGTGGTACACACCTTTAATCCTAGCATTCAGGAGGCAGAGACAGGAGGATCTCTGTGAGTCTGAAGCCAGCCTGGTCTACAGAGCGAGTTCCAGGACATGCTCCAAAGCTAGAAAGAAACCCTATCTCGGGGGAAAAAAATTATCACAAAGCTGATCAATCAAGAAGTGTATGATATTTGGGAAAGAATAAAGAGAATGGAGAGAAAAAGTCAAGAACTAAGGCAGAAAATATAGTCAGCTATTAATCAAAAGACCAAAGGAAACTTATTCAGGAAACGTGTGATCTTGACCAATGTTATCTAGCTACTTATGATTCTATGTGTATAGAAATTAAAGACTTCACAATTTTCACAAAAGTACCTCAAAGTAACCCTTAAACTGTTGTTTCTGACCTTCCAGAACTAGTATTTCTTCTGGAGAGAGCCCATGCTCTAGATCCCTCTCTCTTCTGAAGAGAGCCCATGCTCTAGATCCCTCTCTCTTCTGGAGAGAGCCCATGCTCTAGATCCCTCTCTCTTCTGGAGAGAGCCCATGCTCTAGATCCCTCTCTCTTTGGAGAGAGCCCATGCTCTAGATTCTTCTCTCTTCTGGAGAGAGCCCATGCTCTAGATCCTTCTCTCTTCTGGAGAGAGCCCATGCTCTAGATCCCTCTCTCTTCTGGAGAGAGCCCATGCTCTAGATTCCTCTCTCTTCAGGAGAGAGCCCATGCTCTAGATCCCTCTCTGCAAAAAGAGATGATTTACTGCTATGTGTAGATGGAGCTGTAGGCTGCGTTCCCACCTGGCTCCTGCATGGCTAGACTAATGCCCGAAATAACAACACACAAATTGTATTCTTTTAAACACTGCCTGGTCCATTAGTTTCAGTCTCTTATTGGCTAACTCTCATATCTTGATTAACCCATTTCTATTAATGTGTGTAGCACCACGAGGTGGTGGCTTACCGGGAAGATCCTAACATGCATCCATCTTGGAGAGGAGGGCTATGGCATCTGCCTCACTGCCTTCTTCCTGCCAGCATTTAGTTCTGTTTGCTCCACCTACCTAATTTTCTGTCCTATCAAAGGGCCAAGGCAGTTTCTTTATTAACCAATGAAAGTAACACATAGACAGATGACCCTCCTCCATCAGCTTTGGTTCTGCAGCACCTTGGACCTCCTTGTGTTTTCAGGTAAACCCAGCCATACTGATGCCCAATCCCAAAGCAATATAGAATAATTTCTACCTCCTGTCACATGGATTATAGCACAAGATACAGATTCTGCTCTTTCTACCTGCCCAACACCATACATGCCTAAGAAACCTCTGCAGCTCAGAAACTCTCTTTGTCCCCTGGAACTAATCATCAATGAATCACACCATTGCAGCTGGTGGTAGTAAAAAGTTAGAAACATTTAAATCATGCATTGCTAAATCAACATCACTGTAATTCTACCAGCTTTTAAACTACTTGAAACATAAGACAAACTTGAAAGTAGAATGCATATTCAGAACTTCTAAAAACCAGATTATCAGTTTTCAAAACTGTCTTCCGATTGTAGACCAAAAGATTGACTCTGTGTGTACAGTGGACAGTTAGATTACAAGCATAATGTCCTACCATGCCAGGGCTGCAGAGTCTCCCTCTCCCCAGGAAATCCATACACAGGGAGGCTCAGAGGACAAGGAGCACTGCCCAGGTCATTACATAGAGTAATAGAACCACAGTCTGGCTCATAGTCCATCCAAATCCCAGCAGAAATGACAGATCAATAGACCTTCTCTGAACACCCTACACTCACTATGGCATAGCTTGTTACAGCTCATTACAACAAAAGTAGAGAAGAATCCTGGAAAGAACCTGCCAGCCACCTGCCACTATTATTCCTGCTTGCTAAGACTTTCCAGAGTCCCTCATTGGCTAAGGCCACCCTGCTGGGCCTCAGAATATTATCATCTCCCCTAATGGGTGATCAGAGATCAAACGACTCAGATAGCACAGTACTTCCTGCTCTGTCCTCCCAGCCCAGTAGATAGGGCCTAAGTTCAGAAAGTTTGTATTTTATTACACATTCAAACACTTTTCTAAAGCTTACAGTTTTCCTCATCCAGAGCACAGGGTCCTTTGTATGCACATTCCATTACACACTCAATGTGCAGTGCAGACAATCCATCGCCTCATACCTGGGAAATCCTGCGGCCAAACACAGGTCACATTCACAACTGTTGTTAAAGACAAATGGACCATGAATTAGAAGATAATAAGGGGTCATGGTAAGGCTTGGGGACAAGAAAGAGAATGTGGATATGATATAGTTATAATCTCAAAAAATTATTTTGAAAAGTTGAAACAGGATTTATGGCCATGTGCTTCAGAAACAAGGGATTTATATTAGAGCACATCAAAGATTTCTCAAACCTTTTATCTCAGGATATATATCTAAAACCAGTAAAATAACATTCCTGTTAGGCAGGGCCACATTTTACTCAGATCTATTTTCATTGAACTATTGTAACTATAGCAATTTGGTTTCATGATAAGTTTTGTTCTTTATCCAGATTCTTTTTTTAATATTTATTTATTTATTATGTATATAATATTCTTTCTGTGTGTATGCCTGAAGGCCAGAAGAGGGCACCAGACCTCATTACAGATGGTTGAGAGCCACCATGTGGTTGCTGGGAATTGAACTCAGGACCTTTGGACGAGCAGGCAATGCTCTTAACCACTGAGCCATCTCTCCAGCCCCTATCCAGATTCTTGATTGCCTGGTCTGTGGACATCAAGAAATGACCATCAGGACATTGGTGGAGCACCTAAAATTGATTACCTGGTTCTGCATTGCAATCTCAACTGCTGTTGATATAGGAAAGTTTTCAGCCACTGTCCTGTCTCTCCCTTTCTGCACTGTGAATCTACCAGCTTCAAGCCTGACCTATGTACTCACCCTCTTCATCTACAATAATACACTGAAAGTCAGAGAGACTGGAGGTCTCTCATTAGCTGGTTTATTTTTCCAGTCCTAAAGAAGTTGAAGGACTATCTATCCAGCACTGGGCAGCAGAGACAAAAGTAGGTTTTCAAAGCAATTCTCAATTACATAGTGTGAGGCAACAATATTACAAGCTCATAGTCTCCCCCACTCTCGACAAAGATCAGAGGCCAAGGGCCACTACACAGGTCACCACAAAGAACAATAGAACCTGTCTGGTTCAGGGTTCATCCCTGTCCAATCAGCTCTGACAGCTCAGCCAACCTGCTCTTCCTGGTCTGGGGACAGTCGCTCCTACATTCACCATGGCATGGCTTCTGGTCCTCCTTACAGCTCTGTACAGCAGAAAAAGAGAATCCTGGAAAGAACCTGTAAACTACCTCTGGTGCTCCTAATTGCCAACCAGAGTCCCTCTGGGACCACCTAACTGGGCTTCAAGACATTAGCAGTTACCCCACTGGGTGAGCAGAGATTGAATGTCTCAGAAAGCAAACATCCTCCAGGTTTGTCCTTCCACACTATAGGCAGACAAGACCCTAATCTGGGAAATTTGTAGTTTAATAAAGTCTTCCATTCTTCCAGAGCACTTCCTGTTCCTCCTCCAAGGCACCGGGTCCTGTGTGTGGTCTGTGGACCCATGAAATGGCCAGACAGGACATTTATGGAACATCTAAAATTGATCACCTCACTACTCACAGCTAATGTCAACTACCGACACAGCAGGAAAGCTTTTACCCTCCTTCTTGCCCATCCTTTGTCTGTTGTGACTACACTGGCTTTACAGTTAGTCAGTGAACTCGATTCTTACATGGCTCCCACTTCACTTGTAAATTCACAATGAAATCTACAGAAATTGGAGGATACTCATTCACTGATCTATTTCTCCTTCACACAGACCAGTCAAGGTCCAGCCTAGTAGGAGTTGCAGGACTGTCTTTCCAGCACTAGGTAGCAGAGCCAGGATTGGGTGTTCACAGCAATTCTCAGTTACATAGTAGGATGCAAACCTGAGCTGTAGGAGATATTAATCTAAACCAGTTGTTCTCAATCTTCCTAGTGCTGTGACTCTTTAATACAGTTACTCATGATGTAGTGACCTCCCCACCTATAAAATTATTTTCATGCTACAAAATAACTATATTTTCGCTACCATTATGAATTATAATATAAATATTCATACTTTCTAATGGTCTTAGGCCAGTCCTGTGATAGGTTAATTTGATCACCCAAAAGGAGTCATGGCCCACCAGGTTGAGAATCACTGCTATAAATAAATAGATGAATAAATAAACAGCACTTAAAAATGGAATGAAACTCAAAAACTGCGAAACATTGGAAAATAGAAACAGATTATAGCAGTCATGCAATTGGAGAAAATGAAATCTAAAAAATGATAACCAATAACTGACTTATTTTTAATATTTATTTATTTTATTATGTATATAATACTCTGTCTGTGTGTCTGCCTGCGGGCCAGAAGAGGACATCAGATCTCACTATAGATGGTTGTGAGCCACCATGTGGTTGCCGGGAATTGAACTCAGGACCTGTGGAAGAGCAGGCATTGCTCTTAACCCCTGAGCCACCTCTCCAGCCCCAATAATTGACTTCTTAAAATGATAAAAAATTAATTGAACACTCAGTTACACTGACTTTGAAACAGAGTAGGCACTTCCCTGATAGGGAGAATGCCATTAAGAAGACAATGCATGACTTTGTCCCATGTAAAACGTTAGCTGCTGAGTGCTGTAAGCTGACACATGGAGTTACAGCCAATGGCCTGTGTCTCAAACATCTGAGCTGATTCACTGTGTCAACCAGGATTGCACATATCTGCATGGGAGAGTTCACTAATAGGAAACTAAATACTGAGGAGTTCAAGCTCTCCTCCCTGAACTGTACAGCCACCAGTGTCTGTCTTCATTCACAAGGAAGGAATTAATGTATGATGGGAAATTACACAGAAAGTCACTCACTGTGCCCCATCACTGTGTCCTTCTTTGTAATGGACAACCCTAAAGCCCACGGCCTAAAACTTCAGCCAAGACCTGGATATTTTCCAGTGTATTTTTTTTTTTTTTTTTTTTTTGAAAGATTCTTTAACCTGTCCTGGAACTAGCTCTGTAGACCAGGCTGGCCTCGAACTCACAAAGATCTGCCTGTCTCTGTCTCCCAGTGCTGGATTAAAGGCGTAACCCCAGGCTCCAGTGGGTTTACCCCCATAAACATGGTACACTGTTCCTCCTCTCTTCTGGTCTGAAGGGAGAAGCCAGGCTCCACATGCAAACCCTTTCATTTATTTTACTGCAATGGACAGTCCCACTGTGTGGCTCAAACTGGTAATTTTAGAGCTCGGTGGTGCAGCATACTTGTAATCCAAGAATGTATGGTGGTTAGCCAGGATAGCAAGGGCAATGCCCTGTGGGGCTGCAGACAGGATTCAAGTCCACCTCAGTCAGCACAGGGGACACGGAGTCACAACTGCTTTCCTAAGAGCTGAAAAGTCCATGTGTTCTAGAATTGTTATACTCTCCTGGCACACAAGGTTGTGACCCCGTAATGGCCCCAGAGCAGCAGGTTACAGGCATTTGATGGGGAAGTGGGTCTTCTGGCTGGTTGTAAATCATAGTTGTCTCATTTGTTATAGGAATGTACCTTAATGGCTGATTAATCCTGCTGAACATTTGCACTTCATGATACTAATCTCTAACAGGCATGGTGTGCATGCTACTCATCTTCGGATGTTTGGGATGCAGCCCTCCCTCACTACAATTCTACTTTGTGTGACTTTATGTCTCCTAAGAACCAGTAAATCCTTATAGCATTAATTCTATCATCAACTATACTCGTCTACATCACAGTTTAGTAGTGGAGCGCTGCTCTACACAGGAGAATCCGTTTACAAGCCACAGGAAATTGACTACAGATGGATCCCAAACCTAAATGTTAAAAGTGCAGAACTTCTGAAGACCCAGGAGAAATCCAGGAGTCTCCGCGTTTGGCAAATGTGGTGATCTCTCTCCACATGTGACGATATAAACAGGACAGACATCACCATCTGCGGCTTCCGACGCTCTGCTCTGTGCAGACACAGACCGGACAGTGAAGGGATTTAGAGGCTGCCAGGAGAGCTGCAAGGTTAGGACTACTGATGCACGAAAACGCTAAACTCTTGTGTCGGTCTGCAGACTCCCACCGGGCTACCACACCCACCGGGAGCCTCAGCGGCCGCTCTGCCTAGTTTAAGGTCAGGGGAACCTAGCTCGCCAAGCCCGGCCACTCCTCCCGTCTGTGTAGAGCAATCTCTCACTCACCATGGTGCAGCCGCCAAGCTGACAGACTCTTTGCCCACACGAGAGCCCCAGAGGCAGTGCTTGAGGGGGCTGAACCGGAACGGAAGTCTGGCTCCCGGATGAACCCTCCCATCTGACTCGAGAGTCAATTGGAGGCTCTGATTGGCTGGTGAGGTCTGAGTGACGGGACCAGGTTAGCAAAAGGGACTCAGGACCGTGGTCCAGCACTGGCTTCTAATCTAAAGACAGACCTGCCCCAGATTGGCTGGAAATTTACGCCAAATTCAACAGCAAGTCTCTTGCTAATGTAAATTAGTGTGTTCGGTTTTTAAAAGGAAGCATACAATTTCAGAAAATTAACTAAAATTAAACTAAAGTACCTGGCATTAAAAAAAAAGAAATGAACTGGTTGGTGGAGGCACAAGGCTGTAACCCCAAAACTCCACAAGAAGGCAGGCAGGTCTCTGTGTGTTCAAGGCCAGACAGCTAGCAATGCTACACAGAGAAACCCTGTCTCGAGAAAAAAAAAAATCAAAACAATATTTGAGAATCTGCTTTTGAGCTTCTGCTGGTGAGTATTTATTTATCTGACATATTTGGGTGGTGGGGAAGGGATTTCTAAAAGAAATGGTCTGTGTCCTGAAGAGGCTGCAGGATCTGAGAATGAATTCCAATGGCTGCCAGCAGCAGTGAACTGGGGTGTGGCTTCAGGTCCCTGGAGGAGGAGGAGGGTAGCTAGCATTGACCTTGCAAATAGGCCCCAGTCAAATGTTAATGTCGTGGCCTGAAGTTCCTCAAAAGGGACTGAAGCTAGACCCTTGCAAATCTAAAAGCCTGACTTTGTGGGAAGCAGGCAGCACTTGAAACTAAGATGTCTTGTCTTATTCTGGACCTGTTCCCAGAAGAATGTTTTCTTCCAAAAGGGAATGTCATAACGTCTTACTCTTTTCCCAGGATACCTTCCTACCTACCATTCTCGTTCTGTACTGATTCTTAACTCTAACTGAACTCATCCACTGTAAATAAATAAAGTAAGCAAATATGTGAACAGAAGAATGGTCGAACGGATGAACAAACCAACAAACAAGCAAATAAAGAAAAATTTCAGAGTTGTTTATTGGCTTTTGTTTTCATAATGAAAACTTTTGACATGTGACCTAGAAAGTGTGTGGAGAATAACTTTATACTCAACTACCTCTCCTTCTTTCTCTGTCTGTCTGTCTGTCTGTCTCTCTCTCTCTCTCTCATACACACACAGAAACACTTGAACAAAATTTAAAATTAAACTAAATATACAATAAAAGTAAGCAAAACACCTTTACTATTATCATCTCATCACTCAGGAGGCAGAGTGAGCTCTGTGAACTCTAAAAGTCATTTTTTCCCGGCAGGGCTATGTGAAGAGATGCCTCGTGTCAATATACAAACTAACTAAGAAACGTGGAAGGACAGTGCTGGCTGGTGGGGGGGAGGTGTACATGACTTATACAGGAGTGTTTCATGGGATTAAAATGGAAAGTCTTGTCCTTCACAGGCTGCACGGGAAGCCTTCCTTGGTCTTACCAAGGTTCAGAGAGCCATCAGACACAGTGAGGTAGAAAATGGGACACGTCCTGGCGATTCTCAATGGAGACCTAGCACCTTGTTGTAAAGCAGAGAGGTGGAGGGAGGGCACCTATGTGGTGGGCACAGAGGAGCTGGGAAGCCCACAGTGGTATTTGCACATTTGTTCCTGTCTTGGGTTGTGCCATGTCAGTCAGTCAAGCTGATGCCCACCTGCAGAGAAGAGGAGAGATCATGTTGGGTGGTGTGGTGCTGGCACATTCCTTTAATATCAGCATGTGGGAGTTCCAGAACTGGTTCCAAGGCTACAGCTAGGAGTCTGGTTTCCTGTGCTCACTCCCCCACAAAGATTTGGGTTTGTGTGCTCCTGAGACCTACCCCAATTTAATAGTGCTATTGCCCTATCATACAGGAGATAGGGCATGTACACGCATGCTCGATATCACACACATACACTGCCTGTGTGGCTGCCTGCCTCTGTGAACCCTGTGAGAGTGCCTGGTACCTTCAGAAGACAGAAGATGGAGGGGGGTTCTGCTACAATTAGAGTTATGGATGGTTGCCAGCTCTCTCTTGGCTGCTGTGAGGATGGTTGGACAGTAACTCACCAAAGACAGAGACACGCCAGACAGGAGTTTTTGATAGAAAACTAAACTGAACTGAACGGAGTAGAAACAATTTTAGTGTTTTCAGAGTTTTGTCTGAGGAACCTTCTACTTAAATGAAAGAAAACCAAATCCTTTCAAATGTCCAGATGTCCTCTGAGGGGGATGAATGGATGACAGAAAAGAAAAGAAGATAAGAGGTTTTAGTTGTTCCAAAATCTGCAGGGACAAAATTTCCCCTTATATGGTGAACTGGAGAATAGCAAGAGTTCCTGCTGCATTGTGTCTAGTTTTCCTCACTTGAGGCTGGATGGTGTCAGCTCTAAGATTTTCATCTTTTATGATCATGTGAGAGTCTAGTTTTTTTTAATTTGATAGAGGGACACATGTTCCCTGTAGTTCTATTAGCTGTACAGCTTTGACCATGAAAACAGGTTGTATTTCATCAGAGACTTTCTCTGCATTTTATGTTTCAGCTTTGATTGCTATTAAGTGCCATCAAGTTGTTTCTTGGTGTTTCAAGAGCACTTTCCTAATTCTTTTGTTTCTGTGTCTTGTTTTGTTTTGTTTTTTGAGGCAGGGTTTCTCTGGGTAACAGTCTTGGAACTTGCTTAGTAGATGAGGCAGGCCTTGAACTCACTGATATTCTCCTGCATCAGCATCCCAAGTGCTAGGATTACAAGTATTATGTCACCACTGCTTGGCTTTTCCTAATTCTTTTTGTTGTTGGTGGTGGTGTGTTTTTTTTTTGTTTGTTTGTTTTGTTTTTGGAGACAGGGTAAAATTACCTAGTGCGAGCGAGAAGGAGACACAGAATGCCAACAAATCCACTTAGGAGTTTATTAGAGGGCAGTATGCACAGGCCTGGAGATCGAGGTGCAGACAGAGAGCATGGTGCATCCAATTTTTAAAAGCTGCCTTGCACATGCGCACAGAGGGTTGGCAGGACTACATCACACTGATGACGCAGATGGTGGATGACTCACACGTGTGCGCAAGGGTTTAGCATAATTAATGTTTTCTTTAACTGATGAGTCTATTTCCTCTATTGTATCTTCAGCACTTGAGATTCTCTCTTCCATCTCTTGGATTCTGCTGTTCATGCTTGCATTTTTGATTCCTGATCATTTTCTCAGGATTTCTGTTTCTATAATTCCCTTGGCTTGTGTTTTCTTTATTGTCTGTATTTCAGTTTTCAAGTCTTGAATAGTTTCTTTTCATATGTTTGATTTCTTTTTTTTTCTTGCTTTTCTTTAAAGGATGTCCTGATGTCTTCCAAATTCTTTTGTCTTTTCCTCCATTTCTTTAAGGGAATTACTCATTTCCTCTTTAAGAGTTTCAAACATTCTCTTGAAGTTCGAAAAAAAAGAAAAAGAAGGTAGATATGATATAAAAATGATTACATTGGTATAGATTTTGTTTTATTGTTACTAATTTAAGATAAATTTTGTTATGTGTATATTTCTACTCTTGCTTAAGGTATTAATGTTTATGCAGCTCATTTAAAAGTGTAATGTATAGTTAAGAAATACAGATAGTCATCTATAATGTAGTCATGTTAGGTTTTGTAGATGTATAAAGATATATTTCAGATATATAGGAAATATTCAAACCTTTCAACGACCTGCAGAATATGGTATTTAAAATGTTTTGCTAACTTAGGACTTTTCATTACAATGAGACACATCTTCTGGTAACAACAATCTCCTTCAAGAGGAAGATGGGAATCGAAGAGGCTCTTTATGAAGTTTGTTAGCCATTTGGGCAGAAAATGCTCTTGCCTGGACTAATTGATGTTATGCTATATGAACTGGACATGCAGGACCCTTAGAAAAGTAACTGCTGATTTTTGCAAAAGATGGAATGGTCCTTCAGGGTTCCATCTTCACAGAAGAAACTGCCAGACATTCTACAGGATACAGAAGAAAGCAACTGACAAACTTTGCCAATCATAACAAAACAAATTTCTTGCGTCTCTGGAAAGTCTTTCAGATATTATGGGCCTGTAGGAAGATGGATGCCCCTACATTACAGAAGAACTTTGGTTGACTGTACTGGCAGTGAGATGTCAATTCTAGAGTTTTGGAAGTTGTTTGCAATGTACTTCCTGTTTACTTAGGTATTATATCCTTCTGGGGTCTTTGAAGAGTTGAAGACAGTTATAGCTTTTCTTAGTTATGATAAAAGATAAATTACATATGAAACTTTAGACTCAAAAAGAAATATTGTAACTGTAATTCTTCCTTGATACCTGTTTTGTTATATGTAATTTTACTACATTAAAGTTAAAACCTTCCTTCTTATTTAAACAAAAAAGGGGAGATTTTGTGGGATGTTTTTCTGTATTGTTGCTTCTATTGGTTAATTAATAAAGTTATTTTGGCCAATGGCTTAGCAGAGTAAAGTCAGGCAAGAAATCCAAGCAGAGATATATAGAGAGAGTAGGCAGAGTCAGAGAGATGTCATGTAGCTGCCAAAGGAGGAAGACACTGGGACCTTACCTAAAAACCATGAGCCTCATGGTAAAATATTAAATCATAGAAATGGCTTAATTTAAGATGTAAGAGCTAGATAGGAATACACCTAAGGTATTGGCCAAGCAGTGTTGTAATTAATACAGTTTCTGTGTGATTATTCGGGTCTGGGCAGCCAGGAAATAGAACAGTCTATGTTTACATACAGTCATCTAATGGAGCATCAATTGAGGATGTGCCCTGAGAAATTGAATAAGGCAGAAAATTAAAAAATGATGGGCTGATTCCTTAGATGAAATATCGAATCTCCTAGATGGCTATTAATGATGGCTCATTTAGGATTCCAGTGGAAGACAAAAACAACAAATTGGGCAGAAATAAATGAAAATCTGTGGGTTGTAGGGAAAAACAGCCCTAGGTAGTTTCACATGGCAGCTAAATGCTGAAACAGAGGCAGGAATTTTCAGGCAGATTATCACAATTAAAGAGATGGCCCTTGTTCTACATTAGAGCAAGGTGCCCGAAGGTTAAGAATCCATCTTTCTATGCCCTCAGTTAATGGAAGGAGTAGGAAAAGTGATTCCTAGTCCCAGGAAGGAATTTCCTATAAAAATCTTAAGCAACTCTGTTTGAAGGATGGCAGTTTCCATCACAACTGATCATTGATGTCGTAAGAAGGACTAACTTAACATTAGTGCAGCCATGAAAGGCTACAGGCCAGGAATACTGGTACTAGGCCTCACCCTTTCATTGGTCCTGAGTTCAGTCACCAGTCAGAATTGAGACAAATAAGTACCAGACATTCCAGAAAGTTAAAATAGCTTACATAACTTGCATATAGGTTTTAATTTCCTTGCAGCAGTGCTAGCACCAATCCCTGTTTGACAAGACTCCTGTTGCCTCTCACCTCCCAATGAAGAGTTCCCCTACCCCTGTCTCCTATAACTTAATCATTGAAAACTCTGCCACACCTGAACTTGGGGCTCTCCCTAAACCAACCTCTGTTTCAGAACAGATGGAGAGTTTAAGCTTGAGCTTGCAATAATAAAAGCTCATGACACCAATGCTCTCTGAGCATTCTGAGTCATTGCAAATTCGTGACATTCTTCCTGCCTGTTGTATTTGATTTGAATTTTTTAAAGTTAATATGAGTCTTTCTCTGTTTCCCTGGACATACACCCCATGGGTGCCTGGTCCTCACAGTAGTAAAAGGATGGTCTCAGAACCTCTGATCTTGAGGCAATAGATAATTATGATTTCCCCCTGTAAGTACTAGCAATTGATCTCACCTATATGAAAGATCAGCAAATGTTCTTTTCTACTGAGCCATCTCTCTTGCCCTATGTTGATTATTTATGATCAACATTTACATTGCTTGTTTTTATCTGTCCATTTGTACCTCTTAAACATGTAGTTCCTTTTAGTAAGATCTTATTTATATTACAGTTTGGACAGGCTCTTCATGTTTTTCGAATATGAATGCAGAACTGGAATGAATACATACTCTTTGTAGGAACTTCATTAAGAAACCTCTGAGTTCTTTCAATATTTCTGTTCATTTGATTTTTGCATGGGAGACAGGGTCTTACAATGTACTTCTGTCTGTGTTGGAAATGATTGATTAAATGGGGCCAGTATTCAACTCAGAGGCAAACACACCTGCCTCCTCATTCTGAGTGCTAGGATTACAGACATGAGTCAGCACCCCAGCTTGCCCATCATCTTTTTGTAGTTGGTAGTTCATACAATTTCTCTGATGTGTAGTCAGTACTATTGATCTCTTTGCTTGTCTCTCTGAGTCTGTTAATAGGCATTTCTCTAACAAGGCAATATCCCATTCAAAGGTGCAGAAATGACAGAGTTGACCCTCCTGTTCAGTTTCCTTCTAAAATGACTTGGTGATTACATTAGAACTTCTGTGTCATGAAATATGTTGAGAAGCACCAGAATTAGATGACTATGTTTTCAAAGAAGTATACATTTGCAAGGTTGTCACTTTTTTGTACACATGTATATTTTAGAATGCAGTGACCTATGATGATGTGCATGTTGACTTCACTTGGGAAGATTGGTCATTGCTGGATCCTTCCCAAAAGAGTCTCTACAAAGATGTGATGCTGGAGACCTACAGGAACCTCACTGCTATAGGTAAGACTATGAATTTTCCTTCACAATTTAAAATAAGGGATGACTGTTTCTTGTTTATAGATGATCTTTTATAATTGTAATTGAGACCAAGGAAGGTTGATGTGAATAAGCTGGGATGGTTCTAAGGTTCACTGAAGATAATAACTTAAATTTTGTACATTTGCCAATAATAAATTATTCACTTTCCAGTACTATATTTTAGGATGCAAATGGGAATATCATAATTTTGAAGAACATTGTCAAAATTCTAGAAAACATCAAAGATAATTTTCATGTGTAAGCTAATATAATAAGGCCTCAAGAAATTGTAAGATTTTTTGAAATTTTAAAAGAAACAACAGTGTAAATAAGGACAACTTAAAGTACACTGATGATTATTAAATTCTCACAAAACCATATACCTTGATGTCTAATAGGTAAATTTTGTTTGCAAATCATTTTGTTAAGAAACAAGATAAGGAAACAGAAGATAAGGAAACAGTGCCTTCACAGATATCACCATTTCAATTATAGCCTCATGAGAGCTGTACTGTGGAACTGCCAATCCATTTAGTTTCATAGCAGTCATAGTACAAAAGATATGCACATTGAATAGGTGATACGTATATGTCCAAACCTTCTAATGAGCAAACAATAAATGAGTAAATGAATTAAGCTCATGTTCCTAATAAACTTGTTGTGACGTTGCTGTGTTTGGTGTGAGGAGGGGTAGTTAGAGTCAAGAGCCAAGGGGCAGTTGTGCATTACCTTAATCCCTATATCATATGTCTACGAGGAACACAAGTCCAACTTTGTGAATGGAACATGAACACCTTTTATTTGTCATTCTTCCTTTAATAGGTATATCCTATGTCACTCTGAATACAAGTCATATAAACACAGGGATATCAAAAGAAGCAACATACCCCTCTCCTCAGAACAATTAGAAGATATATATATATATATATATAAGTCCCCACTTTGAATGAACTTCTTCAATAGGTTTTAAGTTTACAAGTAAATGTTTTTCCTTCTTTTTTGAAAATTCAGCAACAAACTCACACTGCAGAAAAGCCCTGTGAGTAGTAGGAATGTGTGAATACTTGTTTGTCCTTGTTCACTTTGCAAATGTAGTATAACTCACATTATAGGAAAATTTATGAATGCAATATGTGTGGTAAAGCTCTGAGTTTTTCCAGTTCTCTTCAAATATGTGTAAGATCTTAAATAGAAAAAAGATGTTATAAATGTGAACCATGTGATAAAGGCTCTTACCCTCATAGGTATCTTCAAAGATGCAAAACATCCCTTAATGTAAGAGAACAATATTAATGTAAACACAGTGATAAAACCTTAAGATCTGGATCTTATTTACAATTAGACCAATTTGTAAAATAAATTCATGCAATATATTCAGTAGTGTAATGAATATGGTAAAGCTTTTCCATGTGCCAATTATTGTTGCAGGAATGAAAGAAGTCATACTGGAGAGAAGCCTTCTCAATATACTCAAATTGTTGAAGCTTATGCTTATAATAATCAGCTTCAAAGGCATGAAAGAATCCATACTAGAGGGCTGGAGAGATGGCTCAGCGGTTAAGAGCATTGCCTGCTCTTCCAAAGGTCCTGAGTTCAATTCCCAGCAACCACATGGTGGCTCACAACCATCTGTAATGAGGTCTGGTGCCCTCTTCTGGCCTGCAAGCATACACACAGAAAGAATATTGTATAAATTATAAATAAATATTTAAAAAAAAAGATTTCAAATATTTATAAAAAAAAAGAATCCATGCTAGAGAGAAACGCTATGAATGTAATCAATGTGGTAAAATTTATGTATGCAACAGGAATCTTCTAAGGCATAAAATAACACATACTGGAGAAAAACCCTATAAATGTAATCAATGTGGTAAGGCCTTTTCACATGATAGTAGTCTCCAAATGCATAAAATAATACATACTGAAGAGAAAACGTCTGAATGTAATAAATGTGGTAAGGCCCTTTTACGTGACAGTAGTCTCCAAGCATATAAAAGAATACATACTGGAGAGAAACTCTATGAATGTAATCAATGTGGCAAAGCCTTTTCATTTCACAGTTATCTCACAACACATAAAAGAATACATATGGGCATGAAACCTTACGAATGCAATCAATGTGGTAAAGCCTTTGCACAGCACAGTCATCTTCTAATGCATAGAAGAATACATACTGGAGAGAAACACTTTGAATGTAACCAACGTGGCAAAGCCTTTGCATTTCACAGTTATCTCTGAATACATAAAAGAACACATACTGGAGAGAAACCCTATGAATGTAATCAGTGTGGTAAAGCCTTTGCACAACACAATCATCTTCTAATGTGTAGAATATACTGGTGAGAAACCCTATGAATGAAATCAATGTGGTAAAGCCTTTGCATTTCAAAGTTATCTCAAAAATGTGAAAGAACACACATGGGCGAGAAACCCTATGGATGTAACCAGTGTGGTAAAGCCTATGGATATAGCAGTACTCTTCTAATGCATAAGAGAACACATACTGGAGAGAAACCCTATGAATGTAATCAATGTGGTAAGGCCTTTGCTCATGACAGTAGTCTCCAAACACATGAAAGAACACATAATACCGGAGAGAAATTCTATGAATGTAATCAATGTGGTAAGGCCTTTGCTCATGACAGTAGTCTCCAAACACATGAAAGAACACATAAAACCGGAGAGAAACCCTATGAATGTAATCAATGTGGTGAAGCCTTTGCATTTCACAAATATCTCAAAACACATAAAAGAACACATACAGGTGAGAAACCCTGACTGTTGATATAATCAATGTGGGAAAGCCTTTGCATGTAACAGTAGACTCCGCTTACATAAAAGAACATGCACTGGATTGAAACTCTCTGAAAGTAATCATTGTGGTAAAGCCTTTGTACATGATTTTAGTCTTTGAAATCATGAGAAAGAATCATACTACAGAAAAACCCCTACAAGTGTAGTTAATGTGGGAGGGTTCTGCACTTCATAGTACTCTTTATATAATAATAAAACTTTTAGTGTAAAACCATTCTGTTAAAGCCTGTGCATATCACAGTAGTCATTGAGGACATGATAAAAACTCATACAGAAGAGAATCTATCTATAAAGGATTTTGGGATATCTTTAACCATCACATTTAAATTACATAAGGGAATTTTGGAGATAAAATCTGACAGTGTCAACAGTCTGTTTAAGCAGTATAATGCCTGGCTTTATTTTGTTTGTACCTGCAAACTCATATGAACAGAGCCCTACAAACTTAAATGTTAAAGTAACCCTTTTAGATTTCATACATCTCTTCAATGACATAAAATAACTAATTCAGTTGTAAAACTTTATGGATATTTGCTGTGGGATGGTGTTTTTGTACACTGTAAAGATTTGTCATTTGTATTTGTTTAATAAAATGCTGATTGGCCAGTAGTCAGGCAGGAAGAATAGGAGTCAGTCACAGCCAGATGCAGAGGAAGCAAGATAAGAATGCCTCACTGAGAAAAGGTACCAAGCCATGTGGCTAAACATCAACAAGAATTATGTGTTAATTTAAGTTGTAAGAACTTTAGTAATAAGCCTGAGCTAATAGGCCATACAGTTTAATTAATATAAGCCTCTGTGTGTGTGTGTGTGTGTTTTTGGGGGGGATCAATGGTGAAGGATAAGGTGGGACAGAAACTTCTGTCTACATATGGTACCCTAATGTTTGGAAAGAATATCCACATGAAACTTGAGGGAGCTTTTTAAAAAAAAAACATATTCTAGTCAGACAAGAATAGAGTCAAGGGCAGCTTCTTGGTAACCATCTTTTCTCCAGTAAGCTCTGTTTGCTCTCAGCAAGCAGAGGCTCAGCTTCTTTCATTGAGGCTCCCTAACTTGATGTTAATGACAAAAAACACATGGCAGCTCTTTTAAGAGGCCCTACTTCCAGTCACTTAAATGGTTTTTATGAGTAGCTCGTGGCATGCTTCTTGTTGGTGCCAGGGACCAGCTAATTTAATGTTAACCATGATGCTTAGTAGATTTAAGACTCATGCTCAGAAAAGATAGAATTATACAGTAAAGACAGATTCAGATAGAATAAAAACATCTATATGGTTTACAGTATGTTTAAAAATATATGTAGTCTTGAAAGAAATAGAAAAAGGGTAGGAAAAAGTCCTTAAAAATAGAGTAACTGGGCATGGTGGTGCATGCGTTTAATCCCAGGATGTGGGAGGCAGAGATAGATGAATCTTCGTGAGTTTGAGGCCAGCCTGTTGTACAGAGTGCGTTCCAGGACAGACAAAGATAAACAGTGAAAGCTTGTCTCAAAAAAAAAAAACAACAATCAAATAATAAAATAAAAGAAATAGGGTAAGACAAAGAAAGCTATATGAAGATGAAAAATACACAGTCTGAAAATTTTTATTGTGTTGTCTTTGAATCGTTTGACTGCTGAGGAAGGAGGAACATATGCTAAAAGTCATTTGATTATAAATGCTGCTGGATTAACCCAACCTATATATTTTGAAAATGACTTCAAAATTTATGTCAAAAGATATGTTACTTTGTAGAAGAGGATTTACTTTTGTTTCCACAGGAAATGAGAGGCTGTGGATTCATTTTTGGTTAAGAAAAATCAGATTTGATCAAGGAAGAGCCCCCTGAAAAATCTCCAGTGGAAATGAATGGCCCAGATGATCCTTCTCCTCTGTTGAAGTTTCCTCTGAGTTCTACATTCAGAAAATCTTCGAGACTGCTGGCTGAGATAATCTGATGTGGGATGTCCTTCTCTATGTGTTGCTTTAATTGGTTGATGAATAAATCTGCTTCAGCCTATGACAAAGCTAGGTAGGAAATCTGAACAGAGATATATAGAGAATATGGGTAGAGTCAAAGAGATGCCGTGTAACTGCCAAAGAAGAAGGATGCCTGAACATTGCTAGTAGGTCACAGCCTCATGGTAATAATTAATTAATAACAGATTAATAAAATTGCTTAATTTAAGATGTAAGACCTAGCTAGGACTATGCCTAAATTATTAGCCAAACGGTGTTGTAATTAGTTTCTGTGTGATAATTTGGGTCTGGGCAGCTGACGAGTGAATGAGTAGTCTCTGATTACAAAGTAACGCCCACCATCTTACTTCAAGCCTACATGCTTGCTTTCTGTTACATGAACCAATTCATGATGAAGAAAAACTCTGTAAGTAAATGTTTAGATACCTCAACACCTGTGTTATAGGAATGAATCCTTGCAGGAGAAAAACTTTGATGAGTGAAAATTTGTTTACAGATTTTATTAAATTTTAATTATGTATAGTCAGTGTGTGTTTTTGTGAGTATGTGAATGTGCATGCTTGGTTCCCTTAGAAGGTTAGGCGCTAGAATCTTCTTGTAGCAGGAATGACAGGAAGTTGTCAAATACCTGACCTTGGTCCTGGGAATAAACTTTTCTTAACTGCTCAGACATGTCTCTAGCCCTGTAAATATTTTTAAAGTCCTTTTTATCATCTTGAATTCAGGAAATAAGGAATAACTCATGCAAAAGAATAATCCTATTCATGTAAATGATTGGGTAGACTCTAGATATCATAATTGTCTTTGAGTTCAAGAAAAAAACTCATTTAATTTTATTCATCATAACCTTGAAGGATTATTTAAGTAATTAAGTAAATTACTTACTATGTTTACTCAAGACTGATGGCAGAGATAACTACATTGTGGCTTCTGCTTTGTAACTTTTGAGGTAGATAATAAAGTATGCTACGTGCATGGTAAATCCACTTCCTGAAGTATTTTTTGTCCTAATATTTCTTCTGTGGCTTTGTTCATCTTAGAGTGTGCTTTTACTTAGTGATAGGTATTTTTATTGCACAATGTATAGAATGACATATCCATCATCTAAGTGATTCTTTGTCTTTTTAAATGTTAGGACATGTGTGATCATACTTTTCAAATAAGGGTGTCTGTGAAAGGATGGTGGGTTGTTGTTCCTGGTTTCGTTTCATAAATTTCACAAATTTCCTTGAGATGTTGTTTGTTATCCAGCCTGACCTGGATGTTGGTAATTAGTCAAAGACACATTTAAACTCATGATCCTCATAAATTGGTTTATGTTCTTGGCTTTTTAAATTTCTTCCATTTTAGAATGTTTTAATTAAGTTTGTATGTTTCTACCTGAGCCATGATGTGAATGTGCCAGTGAGATGACAACTTGCAGGTATCAAATATCTACTTCTTTTACAAGAGTTCTAGAGATGAAACCCATGAATTCATCTGGCCACAAGTAACCTTAATGGCATTTATTTGGGTTAAAATTATGTGCTGGTGCAGAAGTGTACACATGCAACATCCCAAGTGAAGTAAAAAGAGAAAAATTAGTAGGAGTAATATGGGTCTCCCAGGGACTGAACAAGCTTAAGCAGCGCCATTGCTAGGGGAAAATACCGCAGTGCCTTCTTGCCCCATCCAGTTCAGCATAGCAGAGCTGCTCACAGCCTCTGAGAGCCATGCACAGTGCCCCATCTCAAGGCACACAGCCGGTCCATGTTGCCACCAAGCAATCCATAGCACGTTGCTCACAAAAACCCATTTAAATGCTTGATCTCCAGAAAGAGCCAGAGGTCCTGCTTGCAGCATGGCCCAGAAAGCTGGCATTTCAAAACAGCATGGCTTTTTTTTCTGCTAACACTAAATCAAGGAAACCTTTCTTAATGGAGCTGCAGCATGCTGCCAGCAAGCAAAGCCCATTTGGGAAAAACATGGCTAAACATTGTTTTTTTTTAGCATCTATAATTCCTTTCAAGCTTTAAAACCTCTCACGTTTTAAGTGGATTTTAGTTGACTATGTGGGCATCAATCTGTTGGAAGGAGGCCTCTTCTTCATTCCAACCAGCCAGAATCGAAATAATCACACAGAAACTGTATTCATCAATTTATTGCTTTTCCCATTAGCTCTAGCTTCTTATTGGCTAACTCTTACATATTAATTTAACCCATCTCCATTAATCTGTGTATTACCTCATGGCTGTGGCTTACCAGGTAAAGTTCCCAGCATCTGTCTCCCACAGGCTACATGGCTTCTCTCTGATTCCACCTCCTTTCTCCCAGCATTCAGCTTAGTTTTCTCTGCCTTACTCTATTCCCTGTGTAGGCCCAAGATAATTTCTGTATTAACCAATTGTATTCACAGCATACAGAGGGGAATCCCACATCATTCAGCCTGCAGTCATAATCCAGATGCAGAAAAAAACAAGATAAGAATGCCTCACTGGTAAAAGGTACCAAGTCACGTGGCTAACACAGACACGAGTTATTGGTTAATGTGAGTCATAAGAGTTAATAAGAAGCTTGAGCTAATAGCCCAACCAGTTTATAATTAATGTAAGCCTCTGTGTATTTCTTTGGAACTGAATGGCTGCAGTACTGTGTGGGATGAAAATCTCTGTCAAAAAAATGGTGTCAGTGTTGGGTGTGGTGGTACACACCTTTAATCCCAGCACTTGGTAGGCAGAGGCAGGCAGATCTCTGTGAGTTCAAGGACAACCTGATCTACAGAGTGAGTTCCAGGACAGCCAAATATAAAGAGAAACCTTATCTCAAAAAAAAATTGAAAATAGGGGTGAAGAGATAGCTCAGTGGTTAAGAGCATTGCCTGCTCTTCCAAGGGTCCTGAGTTCAATTCCCAGCAAACACATGATGGCGCACAAACATCTGGAATGAGGTCTGGTGCCCTCTTCTGGCCTGCAGACATACACACAGAAAGAATATTGTATCTATAATAAATCAATAAATAAATATTTAAAATAATTAAAAATAAAATATAAAATAAAGCCATGTAAAGATGGAAAATACAGAGAATCTGATTACTGTATGTTATTGTATGTTCCCAGTCTACACTGTTGAGCTTGAACTTCTCATTCCTGTTTCATGAGTTTGCCCCTCATAATAAAGAAAAATATAACTGATCTATCTTTTAGCTAGCCTGGTTTTTCTCAATCCAAGATAATTCAACACAAACCCACTGAAAATGTTCTTCCCAATTATGACCTTGGTAGTGTTTTGTGGCACTTTTACTCAGAAAAGCATTGCCTCATGCATGATATTGCCTAAAACAGTCAGAATTAACCACACCAAGAGACTGGCTTTGACCTGATGTGGGATTCCCCTCTGTATACTGTGAATATGTTTTATTATCTTTTGTTAATGAAGAACCACTTTGACTTGTGATAGGGCAGAATAGAGCTAGGCAGAAAAACTAAACTGAATGTTGGGAGAAAGAAGCTGGAGTCAGAGAGATGCCATGTAGCCACTGAAGAAGAAAAATGCCCACCTTCCCTGGAGCTTTACTGGTAAAGTACAATAGGAATAGCCTATATTGTTTCGGAGATCTCCAGTATACCATTTTCTCAATATATATGAAGCCTAAAATAATACACCTTTATCAAACATCTTAATAGCTAACATTAAGGAAATTGGAAAAAAAAGCCAAGTCACATTTTGAATGACTCTTTCTGCCTTTTAAGAATGCTATCTAATTTAACAACTTACAAACATTTTATTTCTCTCTTTTATTACATTTGTATGATTCAAATATAATAGAGCATATTCTTCCCTTTCAGGAAGTATTTCCAAATCATTCTCCTCTCCATACCCACCCAACTTCAAGTTTTGCAATCTTACCAGACAATAATCTTGAAATATCATCATCATTTTACTTTTACAGAATCCCTCAGAAAGAGTGCCACCCCCATGACAGCTGGAAGTAATTCTAGAGATGATGTCCCCTCTCCCAGTAAAGTTTGTCCTCGGGTTTAGGGAAATCATTTAGGGGTTGATTATAATTAGCATACAATTGAGGGTTGGGGGAGGAATTTTATAAGCTCATGGATCTTTTTGAAAAAAAAAGGGCGGGGGAAATTGGATGATGGGATAATAGATTGGTATTTGTGAGTTATTGTTTATAGATAATTACATTGGCATAGATTTTTGTATATGGATACAAAATTATTGTATGCATGCATGTTTAAACCTCTGTTTAAATATTTTTTATGTATTGATATATATATATATATATATATATATAGAGAGAGAGAGAGAGAGTATTGATATATATATTTACCATATTGCAGTGTACATTTCTACCTCTGATTTAGATACATAAATTATGTTTCTGGAAAAAATATTATGACATATTATAAAGAACAGTCACAAACTATTCAGGTTGTACAAAAACAGGATACAACAGCTGCTGATCTTACAAAGGTACCAAGAGCCCTACCATTAAAATTGTTTGATAGACAAACTTGACTTTAGTGCTGAGATTAAAGGCATACACCACCATGCCTAGCTTTCTTTAATTGCTTTAACTATGGGAATGTTATCAGAAACATTCAAGAGTCCTAGTTTCAGATATCTGTGGTTCCAGGCAAGACCACTCACTGTCTACAGCAATCTCAAAAAACTTAGCAAGTAAATAAAAAATTATAAACAAGTAAATGAATAATCCAAGAAAAAATGAAAGCCAGTTGTCCTGGTGCACTCTTTTAATATTAGCAGAGACAGACAGAATTATGTAAAGTGGAGGCCATACTGATCTAGGCAGTTATTTCCAGTACTATATAGAGAGATCCTGAACAAAGAACTAAATGAATAAAACAAATCATAAAAGTGATACAAATAAATAAATAAACAAACAAATAAATAAATGTAGACATGAGTATAGAGGCTGGAGAGATGACCAAAAAGTTAAGAGCACTGACTGCTCTCCAGAGGACCCATATTTAATTCCCACTACCCACATGGTATCTCACACCTATGTATAACTCCAGGGGACCTGATACTCTCACAAAGATAGATATATATGCAGGCAAAACAGCCATGGACATAAAAATAAATAAATGTAAGAAATAAAAAACAAATATAATTGACTTGGAATTTGAAATAAAACAACAACAACAACAAAAAACAAGGGAAAGCAGTGCTGTGGATCTGGCTTATGGCCTAAGGTGCCTGGAACCTTGGGCTCTGTCCCCATTACTGCATAAATTGGGCATGCTGGTCTGTGCCTGTCATCCCAACACTCAGGATCTGGAAAGTGGAGGAAAAGTCCCCACCCTTGTGAGTTGGAAAATGACCCTTGCATTGGATATGTGTTTTTGCACTACTGAGAATAGAAGCCAGTCTGGAAGCCTCATAACAACCCCAGCCCTGCTTTCCTTTGTTTTACTAGTTAGTTAGTTGTTTAGCTGTTTTTTTGGTTCTTAGTTTTTCAAGACAGGGTCTCTCTGTGTCACCCTGGCTGTCCTGGAACTAGCTCTTTAGATCTTCAATTCACAGAGATCAGCCTGCCTCTGCCTCCTGCCTGAGACAGCAAAGCATACCCCCTTCCACTCACAGTGCCTGAGATGCAGGAAGCAATTCCCTCTAGGCAACCCAGTGGCAGCTCAATAAGCCTGTTGCTTCAGGACCAAGGAGAGAACACCTATGTGCCCTGAGGACTGCTTCTACAGTGTCTGTGTACGCATTTGGCAATGTTATAGATGATTCTGGTTATAGCAATTCTACTGGTGTTCTTTTTCCTGCCACACCAGTGACATCTGAAAATATGGATGTGCTGTACAATAATATGAATCTTCCTGATTTGATAGATCAGGCAGGCACTGAAAACTGTAAAGCAGGTCGTGGGGAAAAAGCTGACTTTGAGGAAATTTAGAGAAAATGCAGAAATTGTTCTTTGCCTGATTATGAAATTTGGCAAAAGAATTGTACTGAAACAGAAAGGAACTTGGTTATGATGAATAGCATTTCTGAAGAACCTAGGGTTTGGGGGCTAACTGCCTAGTGGCCTTATAAGTCAAAATGATATGTATTGGAATTGTGAGGAAGAACAATGGGAAAGGCACAACAGTGGAGTAAAACCCACTGAAATACGCTTCTGTAAACCACAAGTAGTGAGCCTCTGAGGTGAAAGCCTCAGAAGTTGTTTTGTGACTAACTCAGCCCAGAATATAGTGGCTGGTATGGGCTTGGGAACCGGAAAAGTGTGATGATGATGATTTTCTGATTTCAAAGAATCTTTGTATTTCTTGTGAACTGCTTTGCCCATTTAATGACTAACCTGTGACAATAATATAGAATCAACTTCCTTGTGTAAAATTTACAATAAAAGATTGAGGTTTGAAGCTTGGGGTAGAAAAAGAACCTGCCCTGCAGCTGATAGCCTGTCGGCTTGCATCAGAACCCTGTGTTTCTGTCCTCACTTCACCTTCCAGATCCCAGATTCGAGACACATTCTCTGCTTGGTCTCCAGCAGCCTCCCCAATGCTGGGATTAAAGATTAAAGTGTACATCACCACTGCCTGTTAATTTTACTTTCTTTCTTTCTTTCATTCATTCATTCTTTTCTTTCTTTCTTTTTTCCTTTTCTATTATGTCTGCCAACTCCAGAGAATCCAAAGCCTCTGGCCTCCCTACACAACTAAAAATAATTAAAATTAAGATAATTTACTTGGTATTAATAAAGAAAAAAGAAATGAATAAAAAACAAAGGGAACCTCGGCTGGAGATGGGATGAAGCTTCAGGTGTTGGATTGGAAAGCTGAGCTAGTTTAGGGCTCTGATCTCAGCAGTGTGTGTGGACACTGGGTACACTACAGTACACAGAACAAAGCAAGTTCTGGTGGGCTTTGGGACTTGGGGTGGCTTGAGAAAGAAGCAAGAATGCTCAAAGCAAATTTCTTCTCTTTTTTAATGAGTAAAATTTTATTAAAATATCATCAAATGCACTGTATTTTCAGATCTTCAGGCAATTTTCATTTATTAAAATATGATTGAAATGCCACTACATTAAATGTAATTAAAAAATAAATCGTAAAAAAACATTTAAAATTTTTTTTACAGTGGGGAGCTTGAATGGCACAGAGCTTCTGTTGCTGTACCCACACTCACACAGGGTTTGGATGCCACCTGCCCCCACCTCATGCCTGCAGTATTATACACAAATATACAGGTGCCCACTCTTCCACTAACACAGGCAGGCAGGAAAAACAAAGAATCTCCTGGAGAGATGGACTCATTGCTCTTCCTTCAGTTCCCAGAAAGCACATGGTGGTATCTGGTGCCCTCTTCTGGTAAAGCGGTATACATGCAGATAGAGCACTCGTACATAAAATCAAAGCTTAAATCTCTTTTGTTGTTGTTGTTGTTTTCAATACATGGTTTCTCTGTGTAGCAGCTCTGACTGTCTTGGAACTCATTCTGTAGACCGGGCTGGCCTCCAACTCACAGAGATCTGCCTGCCTCTGCCTACTGAGTGCTGGGATTAAAGGAATGCATCACCACACTCAGCCTACATAAATCTTTTTTAAAATTAAAGAATCAACCAAATCAAAAGACAGTGACCTGTAATTTCCATATAAAATAGGGCATTTTCTGCAGTCCACCAAGTCCTAAGAGAGTTCAGTGAATATGAAGACAGAGACAGGGCCCTGCGGGCTCCTTGTGTAATGAGCAGAGAGTTCGATCAAACCACAATTTGCCAGACTATGCTGCTTGAAAAATCACAATTATTGGAGGTTGAATAAAGCAATCAATTTCTAAAAGAGGAACTGTAACTCCTTTCTGTCTGCCTCTCTCTCTCTCTCTCTCTCTCTCTCTCTCTCTCTCTCTCTCTCTCTGTGTGTGTGTGTGTGTGTGTGTGTGTGTGTGTCTGTCTGTATGTATGTATGTCTGGGTACAGGAGTATGCATTCCTAAACTGAGTTTAAAGATCATGAAAGACACTGAGGACACATCTAATAAACAGAGAATCATATTTGACCACAGTTTGCAAGAACATTTTATTAGCCCCAATGCTGCTGAAAAAAATCAAGAAAAATTCCAATCCACAGGGGTGGGAGTGGGACTGATCCCCCTCTTTCCAGCTGCTGAGTGCTGCAGTTACAGAATGGGGCAGCACAACCAGCTGTGCAGTACTAGAGGGTGGAACCCAGGGCCTCCCTCTCCCCTCATAAATCAGCTCTCCACTACTGCTGTCATAGTCCCTGACCCTATCCTTAACCATTTTAACCCTATATCTAAACCATAACCCCTATGCCTAAAGCACTGTCTTAAACCCTTCTACTTCCTACCACTTGTACCTGCTTCCCTTTGGCTTATGATTCTCAACGTCCAAATTCCATGTGGCTTGCCTCACCTACTTGGCTTTGCTTCTCCCCTTTAACTCCTCTTCATAAGGTCTCTAAGGATGAAGGGTTCAGGGCATTGTGCTTGTCCAGCATCCATCTGCTGCTGGCTTGGTCTTCCACTTACACACTCACAAGTTAGATGTTTCCTCCCTCACTACCTCAGAAAGTGTTTTATGAACAAAAATAAAATGAAATAATGAAACTGAACAAAAACCAAAACAGAATGCACAGGCAGCAGGGTGAGCCCTTCTTGGAAGTTGTGACTGACTTGACAAGTTGTGCAGTTGCTGTTGTTCCACTAGCATGCACGTGTCTGAGGAAGACAGCACACATGCAGCTCTGTGCTCCATGCTCCGTGACCAAATTCACCTGAGCAGAGGACTGGGAAGGAAAGGGCACAGGAGAGGAGAAGGAGGCAGACAGATGGCAAGGAGCCAGAGGGAGGAAAGGCTAGGAGGAAAGTGGAGAAACGGAGGAAGGGGACAGAGGAAGAGGCAGGGAAAGGAGAGGAGGCAGGAGGAGGCTTGAAAAGCAGTGTCAGTTGTCGGGGCAGAAACTTGAGCTTAGGATAAGACAAATTATCCCAAATGTGCATCAGTACATATTAGTCCAATTTACCAACTTCGAATGCCAGCCAGATAGTTAGAAGTTACTTGGCAGAGCCAACTTCATCTTTTATATCAACTTAATGCTAAAAACTTACAAAAAAATGTACTGCTGAACCCCTGAGGAAGGAGAGCTCCCTGGGGATGAGTGGAGGACCTCTCAGCGGCTTTACCTCCAGGTGCACCTGAGGTAAAACACAAGTGACCTTGGTTCAGCCCAGAGCATTCCCAATCCCAGATGGGAAATGGAGGAAAGTTGACTCCTGTTCTATCTGGCCACAGGGACCCTAGCTTGTTGAAATAGCAGCGGCGGGGCTGCGTCCCCAACACCCCAGCCGCTTCCACGTGGCTAGCTTATGCCCGAAATAACAACACACATACTGTATTCATTTAAGTACTGCTTGGCCCATTTCTATCATGACTCTTCTAGGCTAACTCTCGCACCTGGACTAGCCCATTTTTAATCATGTTAGTAGCACCATGAGGTGCGCTTACCAGGAAGATTCTAGCCTACATCCATCTTGAGTCGGAGTTTCATCCCTGGGCCTCAGAGAGCAGAGCTATCCCGTCTGCCCGCTAGACAGGAGCATGGTGTCTCTCTCTGAGACGTCTGGCTCTGAGCAGAGCTGCATGCTTTCTCACCTCACTTCCTGTTCCTCCTCGCATTTTCTTCTGTTTACTCCACCCACCTATGTTCTAACCAACCAGGACCAAGCAGTGTATTTATTGCTTAGCCAATGAAATCAACAGATTGATATATGACACTCCCACATCACTTCCCCTTTTTCTGTTTAAACAAAAAGGAAAGGCTTTAACTGTAACATAGCAAATAAAAAGTGAACAATTTTCAAAACTCTAGAAATGACAGAGACATCTCGCTGCCTGCAGTCACCCAAAGTTCCTCTGTACCGTTGGGGCATCCATCTTCGGCCTACAGGCCCATAGTTTCCAGCAGACATTTCCACAAAGCAGGAAATTTCAAAGGCAGTCACTATCTGCTTGTCCTGAAGAATGTCTTGCAGACTCTTTCATGAATCAGGAACCCCGAAAGATCATCTCACCTTTAGGCAAGTTCAGTAGTCCTCTCTCTGCGGGTTCTCTGTGTCCAGTTTATGCAATAGTCCAGGCAAGAGCAGTTTCTTGCCCAAATGGCTATCAAACTCCATAAGGATCCTCTTCGATGCCCATCTTTTTCTTGAAGTAGATTGGTGCTGCCAGGAGCAGACATGTCTCATTGTCATGAAAAGTCCTAAGTTATTAAAACATTTAAAATGTTATATTCTCTAGCCTTTGAAAGATATGAAGAATGCCTATCTGAAATATATCCATGCACATCTAGAAAATCTTAACTAACATGACTACAAACTTGACTATTATGATTATCTATTGACAACCTATATACATTACATTTTTAAGTGAACTATACAATCTCAATACCTTAATCAAGATCAGAAATACAGATACATATAACAAAATTGACCTTAAATTTAAATCACTAAAGCAGAATCCATATCAATGTAAATTATTCATATCTATATCATATCCCCCTTTAAATGTAAAAGAACATTTATAAACCATATTTGGGAACATGGGCGCAGTTATTTCTCTCCAAACTGCTTCCTGCTGAATGGGGGCGTCGTTAATTAGGTCTTTCATGGTATAACCTGTGTGCTGGTTCCATCTCAGTTGGCAGTTGAGCGAAGCAATATTCTGAAGATGTTCACAGCAACCGTTCAGGAGGGCGTGGTCCATCATACCATATCGGAATAGAAGAAATGAACAGGGTCTCATCCTCTGTGAAAACAAAACAAGAAACTCCTTTCCAAAGTATCATGTCCTTAGATCCAAATTGCAAAGTCAAGGCATTTCCAAAATATCTATGTTGAATTAGTTCAGCAGCATTTATAAACAAATATCTTTTAGTAGCTTTTGCTCCTTCCTCAGCATTCAAACAATTCAAAGAGAGCATAATAGCATACAGTATCAAGATTCTCTGTGTATTTTCCATTTTTGTATGGCTTTATTTTAACTCTATTTCATTTATTTTTACTTTTATTTTATATTCTCTATATCTTTGTCCTGGAATAACTCTGTAGACCAGACTGTCTTTGAACTCTCAGAGATCCGCCTGTTTCTGCCTCCCAGGCACTGGGATTAAAGGCGAGGTGTATGTTACTACACCTTGAACTCCACAGAGATCTGTTTGTCTGCCTTCTAGGCACTGGGATTAAAGGCGTGTGCTACCACACCTCAAAGTCACAGAGGTCAATCTCCCCCTGTCTCCCAGGCTTTGGGATTAAAGGCGTGTACTACCACACACAACTTCTCTTTTTCTTACTTTTTTTTTTTTACTTTAAGAATTTTAACTTTTAGTCTGCATATTATTTTCAACACACTGCAAATCATTTAAAATTTTCTTTGTCTTTGAATCTCTCTTTACTGTATATCTCTCTTTTTCTGAATACATGAGTCTTCAATTTACCAAGCAATCTCAGTAGGACTAAAGCCGTGGCTTTGCCAGCTAGATCAGTCCATTCCTTAGCTTTCTGCCATTCCAACCTTGTGGCTGAGGTACCGGCCAGAGCCACCTTCAGTGCCACAACTCTACAGTGTTTCAAGGTCCCTGCCAGCAAGCGAGCTTCAGCAGCCTGTGCTTGCAACAAACCACAAGACCCGCCCGCGTAAAAGAGTCAGAGTTTGCCCTGGCAGGACAGCCCAGAAAGCCGGCATTTTTAAACAGTGCAGCTTTTTTTCCTGCTACGGCTGAAAACCGAAATCCATGCGTTCAGCTTTTCGTCAACACCGTTTAAGTGTTTCGTGGCAGGACCTTTTAATGAGCTGAAGGGTTTTGCAGCTGAAGCTGAATCAGGAAGCCTCTCTCAGATGAGAGTGCTTGCTTGACTCTAGCAAGCAGAGCAGAACCGAGAAACTGCTGCTACCAAGAAAACAAACATGCTTTACTCTTTCCCAAGCTTTCTCAGACTTTCTGTGGATTCAGTTGGCCCCACGTTGGGCGCCATCTGTTGAAATAGCAGCGGCGGGGCTGCGTCCCCAACACCCCAGCCGCTTCCACGTGGCTAGCTTATGCCCGAAATAACAACACACATACTGTATTCATTTAAGTACTGCTTGGCCCATTTCTATCATGACTCTTCTAGGCTAACTCTCGCACCTGGACTAGCCCATTTTTAATCATGTTAGTAGCACCATGAGGTGCGCTTACCAGGAAGATTCTAGCCTACATCCATCTTGAGTCGGAGTTTCATCCCTGGGCCTCAGAGAGCAGAGCTATCCCGTCTGCCCGCTAGACAGGAGCATGGTGTCTCTCTCTGAGACGTCTGGCTCTGAGCAGAGCTGCATGCTTTCTCACCTCACTTCCTGTTCCTCCTCGCATTTTCTTCTGTTTACTCCACCCACCTATGTTCTAACCAACCAGGACCAAGCAGTGTATTTATTGCTTAGCCAATGAAATCAACAGATTGATATATGACACTCCCACATCACTAGCTGGTCAGCCTCTGGGGAAATAAGTGGAGCCAAGGCCTTTCCCACATCCCAAGAGAGATGGCAGGCACTAGCCCATCTCCTCTCTAGCTGCTGAGGCTTTGTCGTCAGTGAAGACTCTCCCTGTCACTCCATCAGTCCCAGAGGGAGAGGTGCAAACCTGCCACCAAGCTAAAACCCCAATCCTAACCATCCGCAAATACTCAGTTGTTACAGCAATATCCACTAGAAACATTTTCCCCACATTGATTCAGGAACTTCTTTCAAAAGGCAGCTGGTGTGGGAAGTCCCGTCTATGCGTTGCTTTTATTGGTTAATGAATAAAGAAGCTGCTTGGGCCTATAGCAGGGGAGAAGAGAGCAAGGTTGGGAATTCTAAGCAGAGATAGAGGAGAAAGAAAGGTGGAATCAGAGAGACATCTTGTAGCTGCCAAAGGAGAAAGACACCGGCCACCAGCCAGAATCTTACAAGTAGGCCATAGGCACATGGTGGTACACAGATTAATAGAAATGGGTTAATTTTTTTTTATTTATTTTATTTTTCTCCATTAACAGCTTCAACTGGGTGTGGGGCAACAGAACCAATCCCAGTACAACCATGGGTGTGGGGTTCCCCACAGTCTCCCCAGGGCGATGGTTCCTGCAATGATCTCTAGGGGGAAACAGCTCCCAACAGATCCCCTCCCCCCCTCCCATACAAAGGCAGGCAGCTATCACGTGGAGAGCACCAGTCAGAGTCAACCATGGTGTCAGAGCAAAGGAGAAGGGACTGAGACAAGGAGAGACCCTCCTCTCGAGTGGTGAAGCAATCCCTCTCTCCTGGGAACAGAGGGGTGCCCGATGACTCCTAGGTCGAGTGGGGACCAGGCCTTTTTTCCCCCCTTACCCTTCCTAGGGTTCCCAGGGCCCTGCCTTAGGTTGGGGGATTATCCTGCCATAAGTCGCCCATCCTTGGAGCTCCTCAAATAAAAGGCATCTAGCAGGATTAAAGTAAGCAGATCACAGGGCACCCTGTCTTAGGCCATGTGGAGAGCGCCCTAATACCTGAACCATGCCATGTTGAGCCGGTTTCTACAACCTCTGTATGGTGTGCTCTTCAGGCGAGGATCCACACTAACTCCCGTCATTGGGCCCCTGCGTCTGTCATTAATGAAAAGACTGTGAGGAGCTCCTCAAACAAAAGATATAATGATATAATTTTGGCACCAATAACTCCATCTCCAGATAAGAAGAAAGGGCTTTTTCCCAACCCAGTATTCACCTTTTAGTCTGGCCTATGGTATGACCACATTCCTAAGTGCCTACTCCACATAAAGTTACGTGTGCTGCCTGCCAAAAAATTAGGGCAGTGTAAAAGGGATCAAATTCAAAATTTTTAACATATGCATTAAAACCAAACACTTTACAACATGTGTCAAACTTTACCCATTATCTATAAGCAGTTACAAATATCATTAGCTCAAATTCAGTGGGAGTACAATGACATACATTGTTGTTATCAAATACCACCAGTTCCAGCCTCTGGGCAACAGTAACAGGAACCCCCAATTTTCCCCCTTCTTAAGTGAAGAGAGGTTAATATTTTAATTAAAATGAGTTCTGTGTCCCAAAGTTTAAAGCAGTCTGATGTTTAGTCTGCAACTCAGCTCCAAAGCAGACCAGAGTTCAAGCTGCAGAAGCAGTTTAACATTTGTGCTCCAGGACAGGTGGGGTAGCCAGGGTGAGGCGAGCTGGATTCAGGTACATGAAGCACATCCTGGCCCTTATGTCAGCCGGATCTCCCTGGACTCTGGGGGCTGGATGACACCATGCAGAGTGGTGTAGCTGGTTTTGTCAGCAGGCAATCCTTTCCTTGGGGGTAGGGAAGACCGGACCAAGGATCTCTCCTCAATCACCTCTGGAAGTCTGGAACTCCTCTGTGTCCGCAGCCTCGACATCACGTTCAGATTTCATTTTCTTTCTGTGAAAAAAGCACAAACACATCCTCGACCCCAAATATATATAGGTCAGGTTTTTTCATGATGCGTTGCGAGGGCTTTTTCACCTTGTCTTAGCAAAGATCAGCTTGGTGTCAACAAGCCAGATCCGTTTGCATCAGGATCTGCTGGCAACTTTTATGAGTTGCTTTGAAGGAGCCTTGTTATGCTCCATAATTTTTTATTATAATTAGCCATATATGCAGTTCCTCCATTGGAAGAGCCAATTGTAAAATTTAGCATAAAATCCTTTAAGGGATTTTTTGCTATAACTTTAGCAAAATACAGGTGCATAAATTGTAGCAATGATCTGGGAAAAGACCATTGTTTTTGGCCTTTGAATTTAGCAAAGGCAAATATCCAGGAATCAATCTTAAAATTATCAATGAGTCTACTGTTTAGTATAAAGAAACCTTGATCATAGTCAAAATTTTGTTAAACCATTTTCCAGATTCTATCCTGTCCTTTTATATCAGACAGGCTACTGGTTTAAATTAAGAGCTTAATATCTTAACTAGCAAAACTGATAAGATTTAGCCATAAGCCTCATTTTTTATAAAACTGTTGTAGAATAAGTTTTACATTTAATATACACACTCGCCATAGCTGAATTATAATTAATATACTGTATTTGTTTATTATTGTATACTTTATCTGTTGATTTATACTTTACCTGCTTGAGTACCTGTTAGGCAGCTGTTTTAAGCTCTCTATTGGAAACTGTTTTTTGTAAGAATTTTACCTAGCAGCTCAAGGTCTCCCATAAGAATATTATCACTAGAGCTTTAACCATTGGACATCCAACCAAAAGTTTGTAAGCTATCCTTTTTTTTTTAGTTTTTTTTATATTGGAAAAAAAGAAATTTCTGCCTCCTCCCCGCCTCCCATTTCCCTCCCCCTCCTCCCCCCTCCCCGCCTCCCCCTCCTCCCCCTCCTTATCCAGACCGAAGTGCAGTCAGGGTTCCCTGCCCTGTGGGAAGTACAAAGTCCTCCCCCCTCAATCCTGGTCTAGGAAGGTGACCATCCGAACTGACTAGGCTCCCACCAAGCCAGAACATGAAGTAGGATCAAAACCCTGTGCCATTGTCCTTGGCTTCTCAGCAGCCCTCATTGGGTTCACCTTCTTATTTAGCTTCTTTAGTATCACAGAATATAGACTCAATGACCACAATTTGTGACTAGAAACCAATTATGAGTGAGTACATCCCATGTTCCTCTTTTTGGGTCTGGGATACCTCACTCAGGATAGTGTTTTCTATTTCCATCCATTTGCATGCAAAATTCGAGAAGTCATTGTTTTTTACTGCTGTGTAGTACTCTAATATGTAAATATTCCACACTTTCTTCATCCATTCTTCCACTGCGGGACATCTAGGTTGTTTCCAGGTTCTGGCTATAACAAACAATGCTGCTATGAACATAGTTGAACAAATGCTTTTGTCATGTGATAGGGTATCTCTTGGGTATATTCCCAAGAGTGGTATTGCTGGGTCCAGAGGTAGGTTGATCCCGACTTTCCTGAGAAACCGCCACACTGATTTCCAAAGTGGTTGCACAAGATTGCATTCCCACCAACAATGGATGAGGGTAAGAAATGGGTTAATTTAAGATGTAAGAGTTAGCTAGGAGTATGCCTAAGGTATTGGCCAAACAGTGCTGTAAATAGCATAGTTTCTGTGTCATTATTTAGGTCTGGGTGCCCAGGAAACACATGAGCAGTCTCTGCCTACATACAACAATGTATATGAATATGAATTCAAGACTATGTTTTACTGATCTTTTATTCATGTCAATGGTATTTCTTATTAGTATACTTGTTTGATTCTTCTGAGACAGGGCTGCACTACATCCTCTAGACTGACCTGTACTCAATCTTCCAGCCTGTGATACATGAGTGCTTGGAGTGTGGCATGTGGGGCCATACTGAACTGCCTATTAGTGTAACTAAAACAGTTCTATAGTAAGCTCTAAAATTCTTTAGTGTAAGATTTTCCATTTATGTTTAGAAATATGCTTTGGTTATTCTCAGGCTTTTGCATTTCCACACAAATTTTAGACTAGCTTGTTCATTTAAATACAAAACGCCTCTGGATCTAAAAGTTAATTTGTGGAATACATGCTATGTTAACAATACTGAGTTTTCCATTCTGATCATGACATCTTTCTGCATTATGATGGATTTTATAATTTCTATAAATTTTATCTGTCTTATTCGGGGAGGGAGAGTGCCATAGTATTCAGTGTGGAATTGTGGTAATTGGGCCTTTCCTTCCATGATGTGTGTCCAGGCACTGAATTCTCAAGCAGGCTCCTTTACCCACTAGACCCCCTCACTGGCCCTTTGCTCTATAATTTCATTTAACATTGCTTTAGTTTTCACCCCAGTCCACACATATTTCATTAATAAAAACTGAATACATTTATATCATTATAAATGGAAGCGCATAGTTCTGATTTCACTTTCTAGATTTCTGTGAGCTTAAGATTTTTGGAGCTTATGACTAGAGAGGAACTTTGGGAGAGAAAATTTTGTTACCAAACACAGTTTTCTTGATTATAAAATTTAACATACTCTTTGAGGAGAATTTGGAAAGAGGGAGACAGTGTGTTTTGTTTTGTGAAACAGGGTCCCACCATGTAGTCCTAGCTGTCCTGGAATTCACAGTGTAGACCATACTAGCCAAAGAAATCCACCTGCCTCAGCTTCCTGAGTGCTGATATTAAAGGTTTGCACCATCATCCCTAGTAACAAATTAAACAGTTTTAAGGTATTGTGTTGGGTGGTGGGGAGAAAGTGCCTGTATTTATGTGCCAGAACTGTAATTATAGGTGGTTGTGAACTACCATGTAGGTACTGGGAATGGAACTCTTCTGTAAGAGCCACAAGGAATCTTAATCTCTGAGCCATCTCGCTAGCTCAAGCATAGTTTTAAAAACAAACAATCAATATGTAGGTTAACTGCTATTAATCCTTCACATATTTTCTTAAGTTTGGGGCAATGAACACCTATTTATTGTACATTTATTTATAACTATGTTAGTTTATATCATAACAACAACCTATCATGCTTTTTTCCCCACTATGTGCTTCTGAAGGGAATGATGAAGCTGTATTACATCTCAATTTCTTTTTTTTAATATTTATTTATTTATTATGTATACAGTGTTCTGTCTATGTGTATGCCTGCAGGCCAGAAGAGGGCACCAGACCCCACTACAGATGGTTGTGAGCCACCATGTGGTTGCTGGGAATTGAACTCAGGACCTTTGGAAGAGCAGGCAATGCTCTTAACCGCTGAGCCATCTCTCCAGCCCACATCTCAATTTCTTTAAGCTTTCTTAGATTTAAGTCTTGGTCAAGAATGCTTCCAGGTGGGGCTGGAGAGATGACTCAGTGGTTAAGAGCATTTCATGCTCTTCCAAAGGTCCTGAGTTCAATTCCTGGCAACCACATGGTGGCTCATAACCATCTGTAATGAGGTCTGGTGCCCTCTTCTTGCCAGCAAACATACACACAGACAGAATATTGTATGCATAATAAATGAATAAATATTAAATAAAAAGAATGCTTCCAGGTTAATGCATTTAGTAGGAATTTTACAAAGAACAAAACCTGATTTGTATACTTGAATGAAATTCGTTTTGCCCTCATCCAGGCAACAGAGTGCTAATAAGTTTGTAAGCATATCTACAAGACCCAATTTGCACAGCTTCTCTTCAGCCATTCTACTCATGGTGAGAGATGGTCTGTATTGCATCAGTAGGTTCTTTCTATGGCACAATTTGCCTGGTTAGCAACCCTGACCCACACTGGTAGCATGAGAAGAACTGCCTTCAGCTTGAGCTATCTGGTGGATCATGAATAGAGAGTGCCGGCTACAGATAATGTCACTCTGGCTACACTTTCGAGTCTCCTGTCCAGTGTGAACTCACTGGTGCTTAGTGAGGTCATTCTTGAGGATAAATGTCTTACCAGACTGACAACATTCAAATGCTTTCTCTCCAGTATGAATTCTCCAATGAAAGGAACCAAATTACATTAGTACATTACCACCACTTTATTCCTAACATTTGGAAAGCTGAGGCATATGGATCTCTGTAAATTCAAGGCCAGCCTGGACTACAGAGCTACTTCCAGGATAGCCAAGGCTAAACAAAGAAACCCTTTCTTTCTTTCTTTTTTTTTTAAGAAACCCTTTCTTGAAAAATCAAAAAAATAGTTAGTTTTCTGTGATGTACCCATCTATAATTCAGACACACTGGAGACAAGGTGGGCAAATCTCTCTGATGGCTAGAAGAGCCTAGTCTATACAGTGAGTTCCAGGCCACCCAGCGTTCCATAGTGAGAGTATTCTTGAAAAGAAAAACAACAGAAAACCGGAGCACATCATTAATAACAAAACATTGTAAACATTACCTTTTTGTATTGTGACTAATTTAGAACAGTGATGAAGATATAAGGCAATTAATTCATCCTTGGGGTCCTAACAGGTTTAGATAAAAAGCAAGACATATGCACAACAAAGTAATATAACTAAGTCCTTTAATTAAAGTTTTCCAATCTCTAAAACCCTCCACCAACATCAGCTTCTGACTCTCCTCCAAGGAGACAAGAGGAGAAAATGTTTCTTCCGTACAGATAGTCTCATCAGCAGTCAGTCTTTTCCCTGAATGAAAATTATCAAAGAAATAAGAAGTTCGTGGTATCTACTATTTCATGAGTTGTTAGCCAAAGGGAGAGATATAAATGTGTTGTAGAATATCCTTATTCATTCCAGGAGTCAGGTACCAGGGTTGGAGACAGAGGATCTTTTTTTCAAAGAAAATATTTATTTATTTATTTATTCATTTATTATATTATGTGTATAGCATTTCTTCCACGTGTGCCTGCAAGCCAGAAGGGGGCCCCAGGTCTCATTATAAATGACTGTAAGCCAGCATGTGGTTGCTGGGAATTGAACTCAGGACCTCTGGAAGAGCAGTCAGTGCTCTTAACCTCTGAGCCATCTCTCCAGCCCCAAGACAGAGGATCTTTAAGGTCCCAGTGGGGGCCAAGAAGTGGGGGATGTAGAATACTGTCACTGACAAGCTACATGAATTGACAAAAGAATACAATACCTAGATGTATCCACCAGTTGAGTGGATAGAATACAGTCCTCAAGTACACCCCAAGCAATGCTCTTGGGCATTTGAACTTTGGGATTTCACACCCAAACCTAACAATTCTTCCAAACTCCACAGCTTTTCTAAATGCCTGATTGCCTTAGTTTAGAGTGAATTAAGTTCAAGTCTCAGGCTCTCCTCACAACCTGGATGTCATCTAGATTAACCACCATTCAGGGCACCCAACTGAAGGCTTTGCAGGCATCAGGGAAACAGAATATGGCACCATTCAAACAAGTCAGACTTCACACCTTCAAGTTACTTTTCTTCCCTTACAAGAGGTATAAATTTAATCAGAGGTACACCTGACATGTGACATTGTGGGCTCCAATACCTTATCTGAGATAAACTAACTCTTATGGCTCTGGTTAAATAGTCAACTATCTTTAAAAGACTTTCATTGTCAGTTTCTATCCTGATCATTCATTGTACATTTCCCTCAATTTGTGGAGATTTTGGCTTGGAAAATTCTTTAAGCACCAAGTCTAAGTTAGTTTCTGATGCTATCAATCTTCTGGGTCATCGAGGCAGAGGTAAAGATGAACTTAGATCAGCCAATCAAACCTTACTGAGATTAATGACATGTTCATGGGGCTGAATAGAAGGCTCAGCACTTAAAACACTGACTGTTCACCCACAGGGCCTGACTTTTGATTCCCAGCACTCAAAAGACAGCTCACAACTGCCTGTACCTCCAGTCATAGGGGATCAGACAGCATCTTCCAGTCAGTACTGGTTCCGGAAATGACATTGGTATACTCACTGGCAAAACTTGCACACTTGAATTAAATTTTATTCTTTTCTAAGATAATAACCACATGAAGAAAACTTTTTTAACAATATATAATCATATGCATATCTGTCTCTCCACCATTTGCATATCTGATTCCCTAGGAGGCCAGAAGAATGCACCAGTCTCCAGGACCAGGAAATACACGTAGTTCTGAAGAATCAGATATAAGTGCCAGAATTAAACTTTGGTATCCAAGAGGAGCAGCACTACTGAGCCAACTCTCCAGGTCATAATAATGCTGAAGATGAAGGTGAGTTAATATTCCTTCTGTCCCCTCTTGTTGGTTGTCAAATCATTCATTGGAGTTCTATACCTCACCATATTGCTTCTCAGTTTCATTGTTAACACAGTTCTCTCGATGTAAGATAACAAAAGCTTTTGTTGAAACCAGTCAGAGTCCAGCCACATTATATTAGGAAAAGTTCCAAAATTTGCGATGAGATTGTATTTTTGGAATTTCTGACACAGGGTATGTCCACAAAGCCACAGCTGCAATGGAATTCACTACAACTATGAAATGAAGGTAGTCTGGCTATCTACAGCTGTGTGGAGAAAGATACACAGATTTGATGTGGGATTCCCCTCTGTGTGCTGTGATTACCATTAATGAATTAAAAAACTGCCTTGGCCTGTTTATAGGGCAGAACTTAAGTAGGCAGGGAAAACTGAACTGAATGCTAGCAGGAAGGGCACAGTAAGAGAGATGCCATGGAGCTGCCAGAGACACATGCTAAGATTTTTACCCAGAAAGTCGCAGCCACATGGCCATACACAGATGAATAGAAATGGGTTAAATTAATATGTAAGAGTTAGCCAATAAGAAGCCAGAGCTAATGGGCCAAGCAGTGATTTAATTAATACACTATTTGTGTTGTTATTTAGATCTAAGCTAGCTGGGTGGCTGGGAACCAAACAAGCCACCTCCCTACAACACTGCTTATCAGAAGTCACGTTGTACCTACAATTCTGCAGCGAAGGTATCCTGTGATGTGGGATTCCCCTCGGTACCCTGTGAACATGTTTTATTGCCATTGGTTAATAAAGAAGTTGCTTTGGCCTACAACAGGGCAGAATATAGTCAGGCTGGATGAGATATATGGAGAGAGTAGGTGGAGTAATAGAGATGCAACGCAGTTGTTGAAGCAGAAAGATGCCAGAAGAGAACCTTACTGATAACCCCCAACCTTGTGGTGAGATTAACAGAAATGGGTTAATTTAAGATGTAAGAATTGGACAATAAGGATCTTGAGATAACAGGCCAAACAGTACTGTAATTACTATATTTTCTGTGTGACTATTTGGGTCTAGATGGCTACAGAATCTGCCTGAGCAGGCTCCAGCTACAATCTTGGATATCTACAGCTGATAGGAAAGCTACCCTGTTATTAAGTCAGGGTGTACCTGAAACCGTGGAGAAAAGGTATCCTGTTATAGCCCTGAAGAGAAAAGTACCCTCACTGTCATGTCAGGACATACCTATAGCTGGGAAAGTATACTGGATACCTATAGGTATAAAGAGAAAGGAATCCTGACTGAGAGAAGTCTGGCTATAACTGAAGCTGTGGAGGGAAGGTAGCCTGATACCTATGGCTCTGAAGAAAAAGGTACCCTGATTGTTAGGAGAAAGGCCATAGCTACAGTTGTGAAGGGAAAGTGTATTGGATACCTAAAATATGAGGTGAAAAGGTATCCTTGTGGAGGCCCAAAACCATGAACCCATTTACGCCTTATCTGAAAGTCAGAGTTTGAGGTTACTCAAAATTGTTAACAGGTGTGGCCACACACCCTGACCTAAAGTCTGGTTGCTTTGTGTTTTGGACTTTAAGAGAGCCCATACAGGTAAATCCACTCCCCCTTGAGCAAAGGTGAATGAATCCAGACATACTTCTGCTACTTCTTTTGATTAAGATTTTGATCTAGGGAATGACTGCCATTAGGATACTTGGTCTAGGGAGGGTTCAATGCCTGAATAACAGAATGTTCTTCTCAATGATTGAGGACTTGATGGCTCAAATTATTGAAGCAAGTAACTGTTCTAGTTGTCTTTTGCATTATGTTAAAGCAGTCTTTTGTTCTTACCCCTGATGTATTGGGGCAGGAGAGAGGGCTCGGTGATTAAGAGCACTACCGGCTCATCTGAAGGTCCTGAGTTCAATTCCCAGCAACCACATGGTGGGTTACATCCATCTGTAATGAGATCTGGTGCCTTTTTCTGGCCTGCAGGCATAAATGTAGGCAGAATACTGTATGCACAATAAATAAATCTTTTTTTAAAAAAAAGTATATGAAAAATTATACACAGGCAGATTCACAGTATTCACTGGAACTCCCTCCCGGAACTATCCTATGCTTCTGTTCTATTATTTTCATTCTAATCCCCATGCCCCCACCCTGGTAAGTGGTATACTTGTCAAAGATGGTCCCTGACATATGACTATTGGGAAGTCCAGCTATACACAAGGCTGTGTTCCAGTCCGAATTGTTCCCCTAAAAGATGTAGCAATACTGCTACCCTATAAAATAAAGCCATCACAGCTGGGACATGCTTCACTCTGCTAAGAGAGCTTCAAAGCAGAGACATCCATTGCTGTTCTGTTCCACTTCCCTAAGGGAGTTTCCTAGCACAGTTGTCCAGTTGCTTCTCTGTTCCACCCGATTAGGGAGTTTCCTAAAAGTGATGTCAATTTTTTTCTCAGCTTTAGCCCAATTTGTTACTTCTCAGCTTCACTGGAGTTGATGGGAAACTGTTGCAGAAATGTTGCAGTCTCTGGTGAAGAGTTGTTACTTCTGCTCTGCTCCTTTAAGGGGTTTGCCAGCAGAGGTGACCAAAGGTTCTCTGTTCAAATTCACTACAAAATTTCTGATCACTCCAGAGAAAGGTCTTCACCCAAAACTCATTCAAGAAATTTATTTGGAAGGGAAGAATCAGGAGAAGGACTGCCTCTGCCAGGGCAGAAATGGGCAGATGCCAACTGAACATGTACAGAACTTACATAGGAATGCTTAGGGGCAGAGATTTCCCAGGGAGAAGATTCTCAGGGTGGGAATTGTTTAGATGTCAATCTCTGCCCTTGAACAAAGCAGAGGTTGGCTGGATTTCATGCCCAGGTGTTGGTAGATCTGAAGCTTAGGGATTAGCTGGTTTTGTGCTCAGGTGGTCAAGGGTAGCATTATTTTTGGATCTTGTTTCAGGGCCAAAGTGTGTTCTTTCACTGGCCCCATATAAAACTTTTGAGACTGGTTTCAGGGTCAGGTGTTTCTTTTATTGGCTCTGGATTCAGGAACAAAGTGTGTTTTTTGTCTTGGTCTTAGCGTCAGGTTGTATTTCTCTGGCTCCAGTTTCAGTGTCAAAATTATATATTTCACTGGCTCTGGTTTCAGGGTCAGGATGTGTTTCTTTGGCTGGCCCATTTACATTACAGATAGGGCTTGATAAATCCATAAATTCATTTTACCGTGAGTTTTTAAGTACAAATAGTATAAAAAGGACATAATAATGCTAGAAAAGATTATTAACACTGTCAAATTTATTTCTACAGAAGAAATAGTCTTGTGTTGTAGGCAGAAGATTCTTGTTCATTCCGGGCTGTCCAGACTCAAAATAATCACACAGAAACTATACTAATTAACAGTGCTTGGCCTATTGGCTTAGGATTCTTATTAACTAATACTGACATCTTAAATTACCCCATTCCTATTATTTTGTATTTTATTACAAGACTTGTGATTTACCAGTAAGGTTCCAGGGCATCTGTCTCCTTCAGCAGATACATGGAGTCTGACTTCCACTTTCTTTTCTCCTCTATCTCTGCTTGGAATTCCTGCCTTGCTCTATTCTGCCCTGCTATAGGACCAAAGCAGCTTCTTTATTAAACAATGGTAACAAAATATATTCACAGCATACAGAAGGGAAACTCAAATCACTGTGTAGGTGATTATAAGTGTTTTTACTGAAGATCTTACCAAATACTTTATAATAATAAGTCCTCAGTATCTTTTTCAGCTAGTCAATGTCTATTGTTATATACAAAGATTTTTAACAGATTGTTGCACACAAAAAGTTTTATTCCTATATAAAGTACAAAACTTTACCATACTGAATACATTCAAAGAGTTTCTATGCAGTATGATTTTCTCATGACTCAGATTATTCATACATGCAAATGCTTTACCATACTGATGACATTCATAGAGTTTATCTTCACTGTGTGATCTTTTATGCACTTGAAGAGTCCTGTCAAGTGCAAAGGCTTTATCACACTCATTACATTCATAGAGTTTATCTCCAGCATGTGTTAGTTCATGTCTTTAAAGCCTTTAGCACAATAATTACACACGTATGTTTCAATCCAGTATGGGTTCTCCTATGTTTTCAGAGATCACTATACATACAAAGGCTTTACCACATTGATTATATTCCTAGGGTTTCTTTACAGTATGTGTTCTTTCATGTGTTTGGAGACTACTGTGACAAACAAAGGCTTTACCACACTGATTACTTTTATAGGGTTTTCTCTCCAACATGGCTACTTTCATGACTTTGTAGATGAATGTGCTGTGCAAAGGCTTCACCACACTGATTACACTCATAGGGTTTCTTTACAGTATGGGTTCGTTTATGTCTTTGGAGATTACTTTGATCTACAAAGGCTTTGCCACACTGATTACATTCATAGGGTTTCTTTCCAGTATGTCTTTGTTCATGATTTTGGAGATGACTAAGATATGCAAAGGCTTTGCCACACTATTACATTCATAGGGTTTCTCTCCAGTATGGGTTCTTTCATGACTTTGTAGATGAATGTGCTGTGCAAAGGCTTCACCACACTGATTACATTCATAGGGTTTCTTTACAGTATGGGTTCGTTTATGTCTTTGGAGATTACTTTGATCTACAAAGGCTTTGCCACACTGATTACATTCATAGGGTTTCACTCCAGTATGTCTTCGTTCATGATATTGGAGACGACTAAGATATGCAAAGGCTTTGCCACACTGATTACATTCATAGGGCTTCTTTACAGTATGGGTTCGTTCATGTCTTTGGAGATTACTTTGATCTACAAAGGCTTTGCCACACTGATTACATTCATAGGGTTTCTCTCTAGTATGTCTTCGTTCATGATATTGGAGACGACTAAGATATGCAAAGGCTTTGCCACACTGATTACATTCATAGGGTTTCTCTCCAGTATGGGTTCTTTCATGACGTTGTAGATGAATGTGCTGTGCAAAGGCTTCACCACACTGATTACATTCATAGGGTTTCTTTACAGTATGGGTTCGTTTATGTCTTTGGAGATTACTTTGATCTACAAAGGCTTTACCACACTGATTACATTCATACAGTTTTTCTCCAGTATGGATTCTTTTATGCTTTCGGAGAGTACTGGGATATGCAAAGGCTTTGCCACACTGATTACATTCATAGAGTTTCTCTCCAGTATGGGTTCTTTCATGATCTTGGAGACTACTGGAATATGTGAAAGCTTTACCACACTGATTACATTCATAGGGTTTCTCTCCAGTATGGGTTCTTTTATGCTTTCGGAGAGTACTGGGATCTGCAAAGGCTTTACCACACTGATTACATTCATAAGGTTTCTCTCCAGTATGGCTTCTTTCATGAGTTTGAAGATTGTCTTGCCGTGCGAAGGCTTTACCACAGTGATTACATTCATAGGGTTTCTCTCCAGTATGGGTTCTTTCATGATTCTGGAGACTATAAGAATATGTGAAAGCTTTACCACACTGATTACATTTATAGGGTTTCTCCCCAGTATGGATTTTTTCATGAATGTGAAGATGACCGTGCTGTGAAAAGGCTTTACCACATTGATTACATTCAAATGGTTTCTCTCCAGTATGGCTTCTTTCATGACTTTGAAGATAACTGGGGTATGAAAAGACTTTACCACACTGAAAACATACATAGGATTTCTTTCCAGTATGTGTTCTTTTATGTGCTTGGAGACTACTGTGACATATAAAGGCTTTACCACACTGATTACATTCATAGGGTTTCTCTCCAGTATGGGTTCGTTCAGGATTTTGAAGATGAATGTGGTGTGCTAAGGCATTACCACACTGATTACATTTACAGGGCTTATCTCCAGTATGTAATCTTTTATGTTTTTGAAGAATACTGTGAAATGCAAAGGCTTTACCACATTGATTACATTCATAGGGCTTCTCTCCAGTATGTGTTCTTTTATGCATTTGAAGAGTACGGTTACATGCAAAGGTTTTACAACACTTATTACTTTCATAGGGTTTCTCTCCGGTGTATGATCTTTTATGCATTTGAAGATAACTGTGATATGAAAAAGCTTTACCATACTCATTTTCTTCATAGGGTTTCAATCTCGTGTGTGTTTCTTCATGCCTGTGAAGACGACATGCAAAGGCTTTAAGACATTGAGTATATGCAAAATTTTGACTTTTTTCATGCCTACAATGATAATGGTACATGTGAAAGCATTACTACATTTAATACATTGTTGAATATTTTTATCTGTATAAATTAATTTTACAATTTAGTCCATTTTAAAGAAGAATTATATGTTAAAGTTTTATCACCATGTTTACAATCTTGTTTTTCCCCTTCATTAAGGCTTGCTTTTCATCTTTGAGGATAACTGAGAACAGCCTTTATTACATGGTTCACATTTCCAGAGTCTTTTTTTTTCTGTATGAGAATTTTCACGTATTTGAAGAGAACTGAAAAAACTCAGAGCTTTACTACTCTTATTGCATTCATAATGTTTCCTATACTGTGAGTGAAATTATATTTGCTAAGTGTACTAGGACAAACAGAAGCTTTTACACAGTCCTAGTACTCATGGTGCTTTTCTGAAATGTGAGCTTGTTGATATATTAACAATGAGACTAGGAAAACAATGACTTGTATACCTGTACATCAAATTCAACAAGTATACTCAACATGGGGACTGCTATATATCTTCTATTTGTTCTAAGAGAGAGGTATGTTATATTTCTTCACTTCACTATGCTCATGTGGCTTGTATCCAGAGGAACATATGATATACTTAGTAAAGGAAGAATAACAAATATCAAGCTTCCACATTGAGTTCACAGTTTGACTTTCTGTCCTCATAGACTTTTGGTATCTGGATTGAGGTCTCTACACGACAGCTGCTTCTTGATTTGTGACTCTAACTTCCCCCTCACTAAACTTAACACAGTCACAAGTATATGGGATAAACTACCTTTTCTATGGAATATTAATGTAATAGAGAGTTTCAGAGATATACTTATCATGTTTTCAACATGTATATTTTTATAATATGAATAATATGAAATAAATGCACTGACAATTTTACAGTATAGCTCTCATTGTATTATGATTGAGATGGAAATATAGGTTAAGGCATCATTTCCTTACTTCTTTCTTAAAAGAATGACTTGCAAATGCAGTTCACCTATCTGAAATTAAGGTATATGATTTTGTGATAATTTTAATAATCATCATTGCACTTTATTACATTGTTGTTTTGGTTGAAAACATATAGGATACATTATAAATTCTTCAGGGTTACATTTGTATGAGCTTATACATGGAAATTACCTTTCATGTCTTCTAGAACTTTGACAATGTTCTTCAATATTATGGTCTTCCCAATTATATCCTAAAATATAGTGACAGAAAAATGTATGATATATATTTAAAATTGTAAAAAATTTAGTTACCGTATAAGCAAAACTTAAAACCATGCCTGAAATCTTTACCCATTCTTCTTTCTCAATCATATTACAAAAGAGCATCATTTACCAATGAACTCTTGTCCCCTTATTTGAAACATGAAAGAACATTTAGTCTTACCTATAGTAGTGAGGTTTCTGTATGTCTCTTCCATCACATCTTTGTAGAGACTCTTTTGGGAAGGATTCAGCAAAGTCCATTCTTCCCAAGTGAAGTCAACATGCACGTCATCATAGGTCACTGCATTCTAAAATATCACATACATGTGTACAACAGAAAGTATGATTTGACAACACTGTAAATGTGTACTTTTTTGACAATATAATCATATAATTCTGGTGCTCCCCATACTTATTCCATAACATAGACATCATAATTTAATCACCAAGTCACTTTAGAAGCAAACTGATCCCGAAGTTCACCATTGTCATTTCTGAACCATTTGAATGGGATATCACCTTGCAAGAGAAATGCCTACTACCCAACAATGAAAGATACAAAAACAGATCAACAGTACAGAGTACAGATGAGAGAAATTGTATGAATGATTAATTTCTGACTACAAAAAAGAAACATAAGATGAAAAAGCTGGATGCATTGAATCATTCCTCTAATCCTTTACTTAGAAGGCCGAGGCATGAATATTGACTGCCTCTGAGTTGAATACCAGCCTAGTCCATGCAATCACTTCTAGGGCAGCCAGAAATACATGTTAAATACCTCTTTCACATGATAAAAATCAATCAAACAAACATAAAAGTTAGGAATAACTCACAGGTTTTTGCTGAAGTTTCTACAAAAGTTAGGCATTCACATCAACTCTTTATTCATCTACCAGAAACCTGAAGTGCCCCAATTTAAACTGCAACATAAATAAGATTTGACTAAAAGGCACTGTGTGTTAAAAAAAAAGTTACAAATGGACAAATGAAAACAATAGCAATTAATATGCTGATTACAAATAATCAACACAGAGTAGGAAAGATGGCTCAACAATAAAGAATCCTCCTGGTCTTGCGTAGCAATGCCTTCCATGGGGATAGGACCAAAGAAGCCTCTCCAAAGCTGTCATATCTGCCCAGAAAACCCATCAGACTCTGCACCACCAGTTCAATTTCTTCATCACTAAGGCAACATTGCCCGGACGAGATTAACTACTATCTGTTTCCTGCGAAGGTTCTGGGAGGGAATATAAAGTCTTTCGCCAATCTTCCCGGGCAGCCTCACAATCTCTGGGGCCGATTGTGGCTCCCACCACAAGAATACGGTCTTCAGAACATGTGGTTGCTCCATCTAACTGAACTAAAAATTCTGTTTTATCCTTCTAGAAGATTCATGCTCACCATCTCCTCTTGAGACAATAGAGAATCAATTTCATCAATAAATATCACAGCTGGTTGCGACACCTTCAACAGCAAACAACGCACGGACCATTTTCTCCCCCCACCTACCCACTTAGAAGTCAAAGATGAAGCAGAGATGCTGAAGAATGTCGCCCAGACTGACTAGCAATGCACTTGCCAATCAGAGTTTACCAGTCCCTGAGGGCCAAAGAGGAGAATTCCTTAGGGGCCCTCGAATCCAGTAAAGAATCTGGCCTCATCATGGGCCACACAACAATTTCCTTTATTGTGGTTTTGCAAATTCTACTCCAGCAATATCTTCCCAATGTACTGGAGGCCCATGGTCCATAATTTCATTCATAATAAGCTCAATCATCTTTGGCTCCACATTCTTCAGACGGTCATCAGTGGGGTGTACTGCTGACTCTGCCCTAGTAGGCTTGCACTTCACTCTTTCATTCTGCTCATCTCCATCTTGCTTAGACACTGGAGGAACAAACTTTCCAAATATTCCTCTCGATTTCCCTGCTCCCAAAGACCTTTTCATACCACCATATGAAGATTTTGATATATGCTGGATTTGTAGCACTTTTTTTTGATCTGCCCATAACTGTTCTTTGCAGTTTTAAAGGAAGGCAGGCTATTGTCGTCCCTTTGGTCACCATCTTCTGTTTTACTAGAAACCATTTTGGTATTGGGTTAGAAAGCTTGTCAATGGTCCCAGAGTCAGATAAAACCTTCCTTTTTGTGGAGTCTCACAGCCAGAAGGAAAACAAGACAGATTGGATACAGACATATTTGGTCCTGTGTTGGTTTTAGGAGAGCTGTGATTTTCATTTCTGGTATTTCCAAATAATGGTGTAGTGTGAAATGTTGCAGTGGCTGACTCACCCAAAGGAGTTGAGGAGGTGACAAGCCTAGTGGTATTAGCGTCAAAGGCAGCCGAGCACTCTGAAACCACGAATGTCTCAGTCTGCTGCCTGGGATAGCTTGAATCCTATCTGTGTCATTGATAGAAAGTCGCCCTCTCCAGAACCTCCACAAACACTAAATTTAGAAGGCTCAGAGACAGTGGGCTCTTTACCGATGACTACTGATGATGCATCAGCAGGTTCCAGCAGAGACTCCTTCCACTTCTTTCCAGCTTGCATCATCTCCTGTACCTTACTCATTTTAAAAATATTATTTACTGACAATCCAGACTGCCACTTGTTACTGTCAGCCTGTTTAGATCCTGCCAAAGCTAAAATGCTCTCTGCATAGTTATTCAAGCCAGTTTCAACATTGTCAGAATCAATAATTGCAGAATATTTTTCTGTATACCTTTAAACAGTTTGGTAGCACAGACCTGAGAGATCTCAGCGTTGGCCCATGCATACTGAATGTGTAGTATCTGTCACGGTATGCATCTGCCTTCTGTCCTGGTGTACATGTGCCAGATGTAACTACAAGTAATTCTTCTGCCAATTGTCCAGTTTCACAGACCTAGAACTGGAACTCTCCATGTCAGAAATTCTCTTTCCACTTGGTCGTGTCCTGACACTGACAGACAACCAAGAACTGTCACCACTGCTCAATGGTCTACCACTTCCAAGTTATTTCATGAGACTGGGGATTTAGCTCGGTAGTAGAGACTTCCCTAGCAAGCGCCAGGCCCTAGGTTCGGTCCTCAGCTCGAGGCCCACCAGCGATGCCTGCTCCGCCCGCAACCACCGAAAAGCGCGCCCTTCGCACTGCGCCTGCGTCGCAGTGACCTCTAGTACCATCTTTTGATCAATGTAAGGAAGGACCAGGTACTCACATGGTGCATAACCATGCATACAGGTAAAATACTCTTTTTAAGATAAAAATTCAAAACAAACAAAACAGGCAGAAAGAAGGTTATGCACCTGCAATACAAGGACTCAGAAGGCACAGGTAGTATTAATGTCATGAATACATGCCATCCAGGGAAAGATAATGATATCATCTGTAAAATTTAAAATTTATGATATGGATGAAGTTCACTACAATAGCGTTTCCTTGATAAAAACAAAAAAGTCAGGAATGCTGGCCCACCTTTAATCTCAGCACTATGGAGTCAGAGTTAAGAGGTACTCTTTGTGTTTAAAGTCAAACGGGTATATAGAGATACTTCCAGGAAAGCTAGGGCTACACAGACAGACCATGTCTTCAAAAATAAATCAACAAAAATAAAAACAGTAGGCTACCAAACCACCTTAGCAACAAATAGCAACTAGTTCTACTAAACCTTATGTGATTTAGTGATAGAGTTTATGATGGTGGGGAAGTAATGACAGAAAGCTGACAGATTAGTTTCAACCACAACACAGTAGGCACAAAGAACAGAAAATGGATTGAGGCTATAGAAACTCATATTGTGGGATTCCAATCTGTATGCTGGTGATTATCATTGGTTAATAAAGAAACTGCTTTGGGCCTATAACAGAGCTATAGGACAACTCTTAGGTGGGTTGGGAAAACTAAGCTGAATGCTGGGAGAAAGAAGGCAGAGTCAGAGAGAAGTCATGGAGCCCTGCAGAAGACAGATTCTGAGAACTTTATCTTGTAAGTTATACCCACGTTGCAATATACAGATGAATAGAAATTGATTAAATTAACATGTAAGAGTTAGCCACTAAGTAGCTAGAGCCAATGAGCTAAGCAGCAATTTAATTAATACAGATTCTGTGTGATTGTTTTCGGGCTGAGCAGCTGGGAACTAACAAGCAGTTTCCCATAAGAAACACGACCACGGAGCCAACTAAAATCCACTTACAATCTTACATAGCTTGGAAAGGAATTCTAGACACTAAAAAATGAAGTTTAGCTACATTTCTTTCCCCAAATGGGCTTTGCTTACTGGTGACATGCTTTGGCACCTTTCAGAGAGGTTTTCCTGATTTAGAGGTAGCAGAAAAAAAAGCTACAGCATTTTGAAATGCCGGCTTTCTGGGCTGTGCTGTCAGCACGAACTCTGACTCTTTCTGGAGGACCAGTTATGGGGTCTGTGAGAAGATTGCTAATGGCAACTTAGACCCCGTGAATGCCTGAAAATGGGGCAATGTATATGGCTCTCGGAGGCAGCAATTGTGCCTCTGCCATGTTGGACTGTGTGGAGCAAGCAGGCAGGACATATTTTTTCTACCAATGGCACAGCTTAAGTTCATAAGAAGTGCTTAGCATTTTAAGAAGCACACTTCTGAACAGGAAAGAATTACAGATACACAATAGTACAATTTCATACATAAAAGACCTATAAATGAGACCGAGTGTGTTTAAAAAAAGTACATAGAGCTGGGAGAGAAAAGGAAAACAATACAGAGTTATAAAGAGATGTAAATGGCTTATAAAAAAATGAAACGAAGTCTTTAAAGAGACAGAGAACAGTCATAAATTAAAAGAGTAAAGACAATAAAATAAATATTAAAAAGTAAAAGAATAAAAACAACTAACCCACATAAAAATGGACTGTATACAGAGTCCATATATACTGGATTATGTATATTATTTTGTTTTCTTTGAATTTTTTTAAATATATAGTTATTTATTTATTATGTATACAATATTCTGTCTGTGTGTATGCCTGAAGGCCAGAAGAGGGCACCAGACATCATTACAGATGGTTGTTAGCCACCATGTGGTTGCTGGGAATTGAACTCAGGACCTTTGGAAGAGCAAGGAATGCTCTAAACCTCTGAGCCATCACTCCAGCCCCACATTATAGGCAGACAAGAACCTAATCCGGGAAATTTGTAGTTTAATAAAATCTTCAATTCTCCCAGAGCACCCCTGTTCCTCCTCCAAGGCACCAGGTCCTGTGTGTGGTCTGTGGACCCATGAAATGGCCAGACAGGACATTTATGGAACATCTGAAATTGATCACCTCACTACTCACAGCTAATGTCAACTACCATCACAGCAGGAAAGCTTTTACCCTCCTTCTTGCCCATCCTTTGTCTGTTGTGACTACACTGGCTTTACAGTTAGTGAACTCAATTCTTACACAGCTCCCACTTCACTGGTAAATTCACAATGAAATCTACAGAAATTGGAGGATAGTCATTCACTGATCTATTTCTCCTTCACACAGACCAGTCAAGGTCCAGCCTGGTAGGAGTTGCAGGACTGTCTTTCCAGCACGAGGTAGCAGAGGCAGGATTAGGTGATCACAGCAATTCTCAGTTACATAGTAGGATGCAAACCTGAGCTACAGAAGACATTAATCTAAACCAGTTGTTCTCCATCTTCCTAGTGCCGTGCCTCTTTAATAAAATTACTCTTGATATAGTGATCTCCCCACCTATAAAATTATACTACTTCATAACCATATTTTTGCTACTGTTATTAATTATAATATAAATATCTCTACTTTCTGATGATTTTAAGCCCGTGCTGTGATAGGTTCATTTGATCCCCCAAAATAATCATACCCCACCAGGTTGAGAATCACAGCTATAAACTGATATAAATAAATAGATGAATAAATAAACAGCACTTAAAAATACAATGAAATTCAAAAACTGGGAAACATTGGAAAATAGAAACAAAGAGATTACAGCACTTATGCCATTGAAGAAAATGAAATCTAAAATATGATAACCAATAATTGATTTCTTAAAATGATAAAAATGATTGAACTCTTAGTTACACTGACTTTGAAACAGAGTAGGCACTTCTCTGGTAGGGAGAATGCCATTAAGAAGACAATGCATGACTTTGTCCCATGTAAAACGTTAGCTGCTGAGTGCTGGAAGCTGACACATGGAGTTACAGCCAATGGCCTGTGTCTCAAACATCTGAGCTGATTCACTGTGTCAACCAGGATTGCACATATCTGCATGGGAGAGTTCACTAATAGGAAACTAAATACTGAGGAGTTCAAGCTCTCCTCCCTGAACTGTACAGCCACCAGTGTCTGTCTTCATTCACAAGGAAGGAATTAATGTATGATGGGAAATTACACAGAACGTCACTCACTGTGCCCCATCACTGTGTCCTTCTTTGTAATGGTCACCCCTGCAGCCCATGGCTTTAAACTTAACTCTAAGATCTAGCTATTGTCCAGTGTGTTTACCCCCTCCAGTGTACACAGTACACCATTCCTCCTTTTCTGGTCTGAAGGGAGAAGCCAGGCTCCACATGCAAATCCTTTTATTTATTTTACTGCAATGGACAGTCCCACTGTATGGCTCAAACTGGTAATTTTAGAGCTCGGTGGTGCAGCATACTTGTAATCCAAGAATGTATGGTGGTTAGCCAGGATAGCAAGGGCAATGCCCTGTGGGGCTGCAGACAGGATTCAAGTCCACCTCAGTCAGCACAGGGGACACGGAGTCACAACTGCTTTCCTAAGAGCTGAACAGTCCATCTGTTCTAGAATTGTTATACTCTCCTGGAACACAAGGTTGTGACCCCATAATGGCCCTGAGCAGCAGGTTACAGGCATTTGATGGGGAAGTGGGTCTTCTGGCTGGTTGTAAATCATGGTTGTCTCATTTGTTATAGGAATGTACCTTAATAGCTGATTAATCCTGCTGAACATTTGCACCTCATGATACTAATCTCTAACAGGCATGGTGTGCACGCTACTCATCTTCGGATATTTGGGATGCAGCCCTCCCTCACTTCAATTCTACTTTGTGTGACTCTATGTCTCCTAAGAACCAGTAAATCCTTATACCATTAATTCTATTATCAACTATACTTGTCTACATCACAGTTTACTAGTGGAGCGCTACTCTACACGTGATGAACCATTTACAAGTCACACGAAATTAACTACAGATGGATCCCAAACCTAAATGTTAAAAGTGCAGAATTTCTGAAGACCCAGGAGGGACCAGGAGTCTCCGGGTTTGGCGAATGTGGTGATCTCACTCCACATGTGACGATATAAACACGACAGCCACCACCATTTGTGGCTGCAGATGCTCTGTCTGTCCGCTGACTCCCACGCACCACAGGGGCCTCGAACCTCAGCGGCCACTCCGCCTAGTTTAGGGACAGCGGCCCCTCGCTCGCCAAGCCCGGCTACTCCTCCAGTCTGTGTAGAGCAACCCCTCACTCACCATGGTGCAGCCGCCAAGCTGACAGACTCTCTGCCCACAGAAGAGCCCCAGACGCAGTGCTTGAGGGAGCTGAACCGAAAAGGAAGTCGGCTCAGGGAAGAGCCCTCCCATCTGACTGGCGGGTCTGTTGGAGGCTCTCATTGGCTGGTGAGGTCTGAGTGACGGGACCAGGTGAGCAGATGGGACTCGGCACCATGGTTCAGGACTGGTTTCTAATCTAAAAACAGACTTGCCCCAGATTGGCTGGAAATTTATGCCAAATTCAAAAGCAAGTCTCTTGCTAATGTAAATCAACTAACTAAGAAACGTGGAAGGACAGTGCTGGCTGGTGGGGGGAGGTGTACATGACTTATACAGGAAGGGATCATGGGATTAAAATGGGAAGTCTCATCCTTCACAGGCTGCACGGGAAGCCTTCCTTGGTCTTACCAAGGTTCAGAGAGCCATCAGACACAGTGAGGTAGAAAATGGGACACGTCCTGGCGATTCTCAATGGAGGCCTAGGACCTTGTTGTAAAGCAGAGGGCACCTATGTGGTGGGCACAGAGGAGCTGGGAAGCCCACAGTGGTATTTGCACATTTGTTCCTGTCTTGGGTTGTGCCATGTCAGTCAGTCAAGCTGATGCCCACCTGCAGAGAAGAGGAGAGATCATGTTGGGTGGTGTGGTGGTAGCACATTCCTTTAATATCAGCATGTGGGAGTTCCAGAACTGGTTCCAAGGCTACAGCTAGGAGTCTGGTTCCCTTGCTCACTCCCCCACAAAGATTTGGGTTTGTGTGCTCCTGAGACCTACCCCAATTTAATAGTGCCATTGCCCTATCATAAAGGATGATAGGGCATGTACACACATGCTCGATATCACACACATACACTGCCTGTGTGGCTGCCTGCCTCTGTGAACTCTGTGAGAGTGCCTGGTACCTTCAGAAGACAGAAGATGGAGGGGGGTTCTGCTGCGATTAGAGTTATGGATGGCTGCCAGCTCTCTCTTGGCTGCTTTGAGGATGGTCAGACAGTAACTCACCAAAGACAGAGACACGCCAGACAGGAGTTTTTGATAGAAAATCAAACTGAACTGAACGGAGTAGAAACAATTTTAGTGTTTTCAGAGTTTTGTCTGAGGAACCTTCTACTTAAATGAAAGAAAACCAAATCCTTTCAAATGTCCAGATGTCCTCTGAGAGGGATGAATGGATGACAGAAAAGAAAAGAAGATAAGAGGGTTTTAGTTGTTCCAAAATCTGCAGGGACAAAATTTCCCCTTATATGGTGAACTGGAGAATAGCAAGAGTTCCTGCTGCATGTGTCTAGGTTTTCTCACTTGAGGCTGGATGGTGTCAGCTCTAAGATTTTCATCTTTTATATTCATGTGAGAGTCTAGTTTTTTTTAATTTGATAGATGGATACATGTCCCCTGTAGTTCTATTAGCTGTACAGCTTTGACCATGAAAACAGGTTGTATTTCATCAGAGACTTTCTCTGCATTTTATATTTCAGCTTTGATTGCTATTAAGTGCCATCAAGTTGTTTCTTGGTGTTCCATGAGCACTTTCCTAATTCTTTTGTTTCTTGTGTCTTGTTTTGTTTTTTGAGGCAGGTTTCTGTATGTAATGGTCTTGGAACTTGCTTAGTAGATGAGGCAGGCCTTGAACTCACTGATATTCTCCTGCATCTGCATCCCAAGTGCTAGGATTACAAGTATTATGTCACCACTGCTTGGCTTTTCCTAATTCTTTTTGTTGTTGGTGGTGGTGTGGTTTTTTTGTTTTGTTATGTTTTGTTTTTGGATACAGGGTAAAATTACCTAGTGCGAGAGAGGAGACAAAGAATGCTAACAAATCCACTTGGAAGTTTATTAGAGGGCAGTGTACACAGGCCTGGAGATCGAGTTGCAGACAGAGAGCATGGTACATCCAGGTTTTAAAAGCTGCCTTGCACATGCGCACAGGCGTTGGAGAGACTACATCACACTGATGACGCAGATGGTGGATGACTCACAAGTGTGCTCAAGGGTTTAGCTGAGTCATTCATGGATGTAACCACGCATGCGTGCATATGGGTCACACGGGGCCCTTTGTGCCTGAGGGCCTGTCCTCACATGCCTGCCTTTAGAACATGGAAGTACAGTCTTATCCATGACTGAATAATTACATTCCACCCTTAAGTTTATTACTAAACTTTGGGGAGTTTAGGGAGTCTTAATGGATGGTAATGTGGTGCCATATGGTCTCTCATGACTGCTTCATGCTGACTTTGTCGGTTTTGAGGAGTTGAGATGATTAACAATGTCCTGGGGTGGCTGATTGCTGTTCTATTTTCTGGGTTCTGAGGAACTGGTTGGCTGACAGCTTGGATCTCACAAGATGCTGAAAAGGCAGAAAATTATGTCTGGAAAAAAATCAGTGATTAGGGCCTTTTCTGACTACAGTGTGGAAGGGCAAGGATTGGAAGCACTGTGTGTTCTGACTCATTTGATCTCTACTCCCCCACTGGCATTGCTGCTATTGTCCTGAAGCCCAGCTGGGTGGTCCTAAATTATGAGGAAATTTGGGGAGGTTTGACCATTAGGAGAACTAGTGGGAGGTTGCTTACAGTTTCTTTTCATGATTCTCCTCTTGTTCTGCTGGGGACAGGGACTGAAGTCCATAGGCCAGTCCATGGTGAATGTGGTGGCCACTGTCCTCAGACCAGAAAGAGTAGGTTGACTGTGCTCTCAGAATCAGGGCTGCATGGACTCAGATACCCCATGAGCCAGACTGAGGTTCTGTTGATCTCTGTGATGACATGAGCAGTGGCTCTGGACCTCTGAGCTTCCTTGAGTGTGGAGTCCTTGGAAAAAGGGAGGATCTGCCATCGTGGCCTGGGAGACTATGAGCTTGTAATCTCACTGTCCAGTGTCCACATGGAAGCATTGCTTTTGTTGTGCTATAAGAAAACAGATTGGAAAACTGAAGACCTGGGCTGTAGAACTTCTTAATGTTCCATTCCACTGTCAGGCTTGTTTAACAATGTGTAAGATTGTTTAGAAACCAGTAGAAAGGAGGTTATGGGCATCATCCTTCAGCAATACATGATAAGAATGTCTTCAACTTTCTGCTACTGCCAGCCACCATGGTGTGATTCAGTGAAGCTCAGTTCCAAGGGACAAGATGAGTTTCTGATCTGTAGAGGTATCTCAGGTTTGGATGGTGTTGGACAGGTGAATAGCACAGATGCCACAGCTTGTGATATTATAGATGTGGCAGGAAGCAGACACGAAATTATTCTTCAACATTTTGTGATTGGGCATCATCGGGGCTTGGTTTGCATGAAATCACAAGGGGGCATGAGGAGGTGTACAGCCATGGTAGGCTCTACAGGAGAGCACCTCCATTTGCAGGGAGGGCTCCAGAGCATGGGGCCTCTCTGGAAGAAATATCAGTAGCTGGAGTTTCAAAACATGAATAGTTTAAGTGTCATTTTGAATTAATTTTGATGAAGTTGTGAAATCTATCTTTATTAATTTCTGTACACACATAGAATCATAAGTAGCTGTGTAGACAGAAGTTTCTGTCCCACCCAGTCCCACAGCCATTCAGTCCCAAAGAAACAAACAAAGGTTAAATTAATTATAAACTGTTTGGCCAGTACAAGCAGTAGAGATAAATTCTGGTCCCATGGCCAATGTCCCCGTAGTCTGCCCTAGTCATACAACTGTCACCCACATTGAGTAGGCCTGTTTTGGTCCTATGCTGGATTGCAGTTCATGGGCTCCCATTAGCTCAGGTAAGCTGGTTCAGTGGGTCTCTCCATCATGTCTTGACCTCTTTGCTCAGCAGCATTTATAATCAAATATGGTTTAGCAGCTGTTGCTCCTTCCTCAGCAGTCAATTCAAAGACAACACAGTAAGATACAGGATCCAGATTCTCTGTGTATTTTCCATGTTTATGTAGCTTTTTTCTTTATTTCTTTTTTTTTTATTTTTAAATGTTTGGTTTTTGAGACAAGATTTCTCTGTGTATCTTTGGCTGTGCTGGTTACACACTCTGTAAACCAGGAGGACCTTGAATTCAGATCTACCTGCCTTAGCCTCTCAAGTTCTAGGCTTAAAGGCGTGTGTCACCACACCCGACTACTCTATTTCTGTTTAAATACTTTACCTTTTTTCTTTTCTCTCCCAAGCCAACATATATTTTTAAACACACTGTAAATCATTTAGAGGATTCTTTTTCCTCTGAATCTATATTTACTGTATATTTCTGTATTTTTCTGAACAGATGAGTCTTCAATCTGCTAAGTGAAATGGCTAGGCTCAAAGCTGTGGCCTGGGCAACTGGCTCCTCCACATTTCTTAGCTTCCTGAGAATCTAGCTTCATGGCACAGGTACAAGTGGGAGCCACATTTAATGTCACAACTCTGTGGAGTTTTTAGTTCCATGCCTCCACCAAGAAGCATGATGCTGGCTGCTCATAAGCACCATTTAAGTGTTCAGTGGCAGAGCCTCTTAAAAGAGCTGTGGAGGTTTTTGTCATTAATGCTGAGTCAAGAAGCTTCTCAAAGGAGCAGAGCATACTGGAGAAAAGGCAATTACCAAGAAGTTGGGCTTGACTTTGTTCTCATATGTTTGAAATTTTTTTCTATACATTTCTCAGGCTTTATGTGAAAATTATTGCCAAACATGAGTGCCATTTATAGACAGAAATTTCTATCTTGCATATTCCTGCAGCCATACAGTCCCAAAGAAACACACAGAGGTTTATATTAACTATAAACTGGCCTCTTAGCTTCAGGCTTATTTATTATTTTTCACTGATATTTATTGAGTTTTACATTTTTCTCTGCTCCCCTCCCTGCCTCTCCCCTACCCCCTTCAACCCTCCACCAAGGTACCCATGCTTCCAATTTACTCAGGAGATATTGTCTTTTTCTACTTCCCATGTATATTAGATCTATGTAAATCTCTCTTAGTGTCCTCATTGTTGTCTAAATTCTCTAGGATTGTGGTTTGTAGATTTGCTTTCTTTGCTTTATGTTTAAAAGCCACCTATGAGTGAGCACATGTGATAATTGTCTTTCTGTGTCTGGGTTACCTCACTCAAAATCATGTTTTCCATTTTCCTGAAAAAAATCAAGATGTTGCTATTTTTTTCTTCTGTGTAGTACTCCATTGGGTAAATGTACCACATTTTCCTTATCCATTCTTCGATTGAGGGGCATTTAGGTTGTTTCCAGGTTCTGGTTATGAGAAACAAAGCTGCTATGAACATAGTTGAACACATGTCCTTGTGGCACAATTGAGCATCCTTTGGATATAGACACAAAAGTGGTATTACTGGGTCTTGAGAAAGGTTGTTTCCTAATTTTCTGAGAAATTGCCACACTTACATCCAAAAAGGCTGTACCAGCTTGCATTCCCACCAGCAATGCAGAAGTGTTCCCTTTTCCCCACAACCTCTCCAGAATAAGTTGTCATCAGTGTTTTTGATCTTGGCCATACTTACAGGTGTAAGATGGAATCTCAGAGTTGTTTTGATTTGCATTTCTCTGGTGACTATGGATGTTGAACATTTCCTTAAGTGTCTTTCAGCCATTTTAGATTTCTCCATTGAGAGTTCTCTTTTGAGGTCTGTACTCCATTTTTTTATTGTATTATGTATTCTTTTGGTGTCTAATTTCTTGAGTTCTTTGTATATTTTGGCGATCAGACCTCTGTCAGATGTGGTGTTAGTGAAGACTTTTTTCGCATTCTGTAGGCTGTCATTTTGTCTTGTTGACTGTGTCCTTTGCTTTACAGAAGCTTTTCAGTTTCAGGAGGTCCCATTTATTAATTATTTCTCTCAGTGTCTGTGCTGCTGGCGTGTATTTAGGAAGTGGTTCCCTGTGCCAAAGTGTTCAAGTGTACTTCCCACTTTCTATTCTATAAGGTTCAGTCTGGCTGGCTTTATGTTGAGGTCTTTGATCCATTTGGACTTGAGTTTTGTGCATGGTGATAGATATGGGTCTATTTTCATTCTTCTACATGTTGATATCCAGTTATGCCAGCAACATTTGTTAAATATGCTTTTTTATTCCATTTGATTTTTTTGCTTCTTTGTCAAAAATCAGGTGTTCGAAGGAGTATGGATTAATATCCGGGTCTTCTATTCTGTGCCCTTGGTCCTCCTGTCTGTTCTCATGCCAATGCCAGGCTATTTTCAGTACTGAGACTCTGGAGCAGAGTTTGAAGTCAGGGATTGTGATGCCTCCAGAAGTCCTTTTATACTACAGGATTATTTCAGCTCTCCTTGGTTTTTTGCTTTTCCATACGAAGTTGTGTCCTGTTCTTTCAAGGTCTGTGAAGAATTTTGCTGAGATTTTGATGGGCGTTGCATTGAATCTGTAGATTGCTTTTGGAAAGACTGCTATTTTTACTGTGTTAATTCTGCCTACCCAAGAGCATGGGAGATCTTTCCATTTTCTGGTGTCTTCTTCAATTTCTTTCTTCAGAGATTTAAAGTTTTTGTCATACAAGTCTTCCACTTGTTTCGTTAGAGTTACTCAGAGACATTTTATGCTATTTGTGGCTATTGTGAAATGTATTTGTTGTGTCTCTGATTTCTTTCCCAAACTTTATATCATCTGTGTACAGAAGGGCTACTGATTTTTTTAAGTTAATCTTCTATCCTGCTACATTACTGAAAGTTTTTATGAGTCATAGAAGTCCCTTGGTAGAATTTTTGGATCGCTTATGTAAACTACCATATCATCAGCAAACAGAGTTTGGCTTATTTTCTGATTTGTATTTTCTTGATCTCCTTTTGGTGTCTTATTGCTCTAGCTAGGATCTCAAGAACTATATTGAATAGATATGGAAAGAGTGGACAACCTTTTCTTGTTCCTGATTTCAGTAGAGTCGCTGGGAGTTTCTCTCCAATTAGTTTGATGTTGGCTGTTGGCTTTCTGTATATTGCCTTTATTATGTTTAGATATGTTCTTTATATCCCTGCTACCTCCAAGACATTTCTCATGAAAGGATGTTGTATTTAGTCAAAAGGTTTTTCGGCATCTAATGAGATGATCATGTGGTTTTTATTTTCAGCTTGTTTATATGGTGGATTACGTTGAAAGATTTTTGTATGTTGAGCCATCTCTGCATCTCTGGGGTGAAGCCGACTTGATCATGGTGGATGATGGTTCTGATATGTTCTTGGATTTGATTTGCCAGTATTTTATTTAGTATTATTGCATCAATGTTCATGAGTGAGATTGGTCTGTAATTCTCTTTCTTAGTATTGTCTTTCTATGGTTTGGGTATCAGGGTAATTGTAGCCTCATAAAAAGAGTTTGGCAATGTTCCTTCTGTTTCTAGTGTGTGAAATAATTTCAGGAGTATTGGTATTAGTTCTTCTTTGAAAGTCTTGTAGAATTCTGAGCTGAACCCATCTGGTCCTGGCCTTTTTTCGGTTGGGAGAATTTTGATGACTGTTTCTATTTCTTCAGCAGTTATAGGTCTCTTTAATTTGCTTATCTGGTCTTGATTTAAATTTTGGTAAGTGATATTTATTCAGAAAGTTGTCCGTTTCCTTCAAGTTTCCAATTTTGTGGAATACAGGTTTTCGAAATATGACCTCATGATCCTCTGTATTTCCTCTATATCTGTTGTTATGTTCCCATTTTCATTTCTGATTTGCTAATTTGGATATTCTCTCTCTACCTTTTGGTTAGTTTGGATAAAGGTTTGTCTATTTTGTTGATTTTCTCAAAGAACCAACAATTTGTGTCATTGATTCTTTGTATTGTTTTCTTTGTTTCTATTTTGTTGATTTCAGCTCTCAATTTGGTTATGTCCCACCATCTAGTTCTTTCAGGTGAGTTTGCTTCTTTTTATTCTAAAGTTTTCAAATATTCCATTAATTCACTAGTGTGGGATTTTTTCAGTTTCTTTATATAGGCATTGACTGCTATTAACTTTCCCCTTAACTCTGCTTTCATTTTGTCCCAAATGTGCTGTGTGGTCATTTTCATTGAATTTTAGGAAGTCTTTAATTTCTCCCTTTATTTCTTCCTTGACCCATTGATGTTTCAGGTGAGCATTGTTTAATGTCCATGTGTTTGTGGATTTTTTTGAATTAGCATTGCTGTTGGCTTCTAATTTTAAAACATGGTGATCTGATAAGATACATTGGGTTATTCAAATTGTTTTAGTATCTGTTGAGGTTTGTTTTGTTACTGAGTATGTGATCAGTTTTTGAGAAGGTTCCATGAGGTGCTGAGAAAAAGATATTTTTTTCTGTTTGCATGGAATACTCTGTAGATGTTTTTTAGATCCATTTGAGTCATAACATCTGTTAGTTCTCTTATTTCTCTGCTCATTTTTTTTTGTCTGACTGACCTGTCCAGTGGTGAGAGGGGAGTATTGAAGTCTCCCACTCTTAGTGTGTGGGGTTAATGTATGATTTAAGCTTTAAAAGTGTTTCTTTTACATATGAGGGTACCCTTGTACTTGGGACATAGGTGTTCAGTACTGCGATTTCTTCTTGATTATTTTTTTTCTGTGACTAATATGAAATGACTTCTTTGTCTCTTTTGATTGATTTTAGTTTGAAGTCTATTTTGTTAGATGTTAGGATAGCTACACCAGCTTGTTTCTTAAGTCCATTTTATTGGAATATTTTTTTTTCTCAACCCTTTACTCTGAGATGATGTCTGTATTTGAGACTGAGGTGTATTTTTTGTCTGCAGAAGAAAGATGGATTCTGTTTTCATATCTAGTCTTTTAGCCTGTGTCTTTTTATAGGTGAGTTGAATCCATTTACATTAATGGATATTAATGACCAGTTATTACTATCGCCTGTTAACTTAGTTTTCATTGTTGGCGATGTTAATTTGTGAATTTTTTTCTTCTTTGGCACTTGCCTATGAGACCATCAATTGTCTGTGTTTTTGTTGGTGTAGCCAACTTCCTGGGGTTGAAGTTTTCCTTCTACCATTTCGTGTAGGTCTGAGTTTATGGCTAGGTATTGGTGAAATTTAGTTTAGTCATGGAATATCTTGTTTTGTTCTTCTATGGTGTTTGAAAATTTTTCTGGGTATAGTAATCTGGGCTGGCATCTATGGTCTCTTAATATCTGTATGATGCTTGGCCATGACCTTCTGGCTTTCATTGTCTCCACTTAGAAGTAAGTGTAATTCTGATAGGTCTACCTTTATATGTTACAAGGCCTTTTCTTTATTGTGTATGGTTAGTGCTTTGATTACTATGTGGCGAGAGGATTTTTTTTTCGTTGGCCATTGGTTTTTTACAATGGAAATTGATAACATTTTAGATTAATAAGTAGCTGCATCTGACATGTTCAGTTGACTCTGCTCCTGTATGAAATTAGTGGCTGGAATTAACACTAGAGTAAGCTCCTACAGACTTGCCAATTTTCAAGACACAGTCAACTTCTTCATGGGCAAAGGAAGAAGGTCTCATGGAGAGATAGATATACCTCAAGGAGTGTAACTTCAGTCCGGAAAATTGAGTGAATGACTATTATTATATATTGTGATGATTCATCAGGTTTCTATTTGCTAACCCTGGCCTTTTCTTCAATTGTATGATTTTTTAAAACTCAGGTACAAACTAAGTTGATTACTGAATTCATGATGCTATACTGATAATTCACTACTCTTTTTTTTAAATTTATTTATTTATTTATTTATTTTTCTCCATTAACAGCTTCAACTGGGTGTGGGGCAACAGAACCAATCCCAGTACAACCATGGGTGTGGGGTTCCCCATAGTCTCCCCAGGGCGATGGTTCCTGCAATGATCTCGAGGGGGAAACAGCTCCCAACAGATCCCTTCCCCCCTCCCATACAAAGGCAGGCAGCTATCAAGTGGAGAGCACCAGTCAGAGTCAACCATGGTATCAGAGCAAAGGAGAAGGGACTGAGACAAGGAGAGACCCTCCTCTCGAGTGGTGAAGTAATCCCTCTCTCCTGGGAACAGAGGGGTGCCCGATGACTACTAGGTCGAGTGGGGACCAGGCCTTTTTTTTTTCCCCTTACCCTTCCTAGGGTTCCCAGGGCCCTGCCTTAGGTTGGGGGATTATCCTGCCATAAGTCGCCCGTCCTTGGAGCTCCTCAAGTAAAAGGCATCTAGCAGGATTAAAGTAAGCAGATCACAGGGTACCCTGTCTTAGGCCATGTGGAGAGCACCCTCATACCTGACCCATGCCATGTTGAGCCGGTTTCTACAACCTCTGTATGGTGTGCTCTTCAGGCGAGGATCCACATTAACTCCCATCATTGGGCCCCTGCGTCTGTCATTAATGAAAAGACTCTGAGGAGCTCCTCAAACAAAAGATATAATGATATAGTTTTGGCACCAATAACTCCATCTCCAGATAAGAAGAAAGGGCTTTTTCCCAACCCAGTATTCACCTTTTAGTCTGGCCTATGGTATGACCACATTCCTAAGTGCCTACTCCACATAAAGTTACGTGTGCTGCCTGCCAAAAAATTAGGGCAGTGTAAAAGGGATCAAAATCCAAAATTTTAAACATATGCATTAAAACCAAACAATTTACAACATGTGTCAAACTTTACCCATTATCTATAAGCAGTTACAAATATCATTAGCTCAAATTCAGTGGGAGTACAATGACATACATTGTTGTTATCATATACCACCAGTTCCAGCCTCATAGGCATATCTATCTTTATGTTGGGAAGTTTTTTTCTGTGATTTTTCTTAAATATATTCTGTGCTTTTGAGTTGAACTGCTTCTCTTTCTTCTATACCTATTATTCTTACGTTTGGCCTTTTCATGGTGTCCCATATTTTCTGGATATTTTTGGTTAAGGTTTTGTTAGATTTAATGTTTTCTTTAACTGATGAGTCTATTTCCTCTATTGTATCTTCAGCACTTGAGATTCTCTCTTCCATCTTTTGAATTCTGCTGTTCATGCTTGCATTTTTGATTCCTGATCATTTTCTCAGTATTTCTGTTTCTGTAATTCCCTTGGCTTGTGTTTCTTTATTGTCTGTATTTCAGTATTCAAGTCTTGAATAGTTTCTTTTCATATATTTGATTTCTTTTTTTTTCTTGCTTTTCTTTAAAGGATTTCCTGATGTCTTCCAATTTTTTTGTCTTTTCCTCCATTTCTTTAAGGGAATTACTCATTTCCTCTTTAAGAGTTTCAAACATTCTCTTGAAGTTCGAAAAAAAAGAAAAAGAAGGTAGATATGATATAAAAATGATTACATTGGTATAGATTTTGGTATATTGTTACTAATTTAAGATAAATTTTGTTATGTGTATATTTCTACTCTTGCTTAAGGTATTAATGTGTATGTAGATCATTTAAAAGTGTAATATATAGTTAAGAAATACAGATAGTCATCTATAATGTAGTCATGTTAGGTTTTGTAGTCATATAGAGATATATTTCATATATATAGGAAATATTCAAACCTTTCAAAGACCTGCAGAATATGGTATTTAAAATGTTTTGCTAACTTAGAATTTTCATTACAATGAGACACATCTCCTGGTAACAACAATCTACTTCAAGAGCACGATGGGAATCAAAGAGGCTCTTTATGAAGTTTGTTAGCCATTTGGGCAAGAAAATGCTCTTGCCTGGACTACTTGATGTTATGCTATATAAACTGGACATGCAGGGCCCTTAGAAAAGTAACTGTTGATTTTGCAAAAGATGGAATGGTCCTTCAGGGTTCCATCTTCACAGAAGAAACTGCCAGACATTCTACAGGATACAGAAGAAAGCAACTGACAAACTTTGCCAGTCCATAACAAAAAAATTTCTTGCTTCACTGAAAAGTCTTTCAGATATTATGGGCCTGTAGGAAGATGGATGCCCCTACATTACAGAAGAACTTTGGTTGACTGTACTGGCAGTGAGATGTCAATTCTAGAGTTTTGGAAGTTGTTTGCAATGTACTTCCTGTTTACTTAGGTATTATATCCTTCTGGGGTCTTTGAAGAGTTGAAGACAGTTATAGCTTTTCTTAGTTATGATAAAAGATAAATTAGATATAAAACTTTAGACTCAAAAAGAAATATTGTAACTGTAATTCTTCCTTGATACCTGTTTTGTTATATGTAATTTTACTACATTAAAGTTAAAACTTTCCTTCTTATTTAAACAAAAAAGGGGAGATTATGTGGGATGTTTTTCTGTATTGTTGCTTCTATTGGTTAATTAATAAAGTTATTTTGGCCAATGGCTTAGCAGAGTAAAGTCAGGCAAGAAATCCAAGCAGATATATATAGAGAGAGTAGGCAGAGTCAGAGAGATGTCATGTAGCTGCCAAAGGAGGAAGACACTGGGACCTTACCTAAAACCATGAGCCTCATGGTAAAATATTAAATCATAGAAATGGCTTAATTTAAGATGTAAGAGCTAGATAGGAATACACCTAAGGTATTGGCCAAGCAGTGTTGTAATTAATATGGTTTCTGTGTGATTATTTGGGTCTGGGCAGCCAGGAACTAGAACAGTCTCTATTTACATACAGTCATCTAATGGAGCATCAATAGAGGATGTGCCCTGAGAAATTGAATAAGGCAGAAAATTAAAAAATGGTGGGCTGATTTCTTAGATGAAATATCGAATCTCCTAGATGGCTATTAATGATGGCTCATTTAGGATTCAGTGGGGGACAAAAACAACAAATTGGGAAGAAATAAATGAAAATCTGTGGGTTGTAGGGAAAAACAGCCCTAGGTAGTTTCACATGGCAACTAAATGCTGAAACAGAGGCAGGAATTTTCAGGGAGATTATCACAATTAAAGAGATGGCCCTTGTTGTACATTGGAGCAAGGTGCCCTAAGGTTAAGAATCCACCTTTCTATGCCCTCAGTTAGTGGAAAAGTGATTCCTAGTCCCAGGAAGGAATTTCCTATAAAAATCTTAAGTAACTCTGTTTGAAGGATGGCAGTTTCCATCCCAACTTAGAAGCCAAATTTGGTGGAATCATTGATGTCTTACTGAGAAGGACTAACTTAACATTAGTGCAGTCATGAAAGGCTACAGGCTAGGAATACTGGTACTAGGCCTCACCCTTATATTGGTCCTGAGTTCAGCCACCAGTCAGAATTGAGACAAACAAGTACCAGACATTCCAGAAAGTTAAAATAGCTTACATAACTTGCATATAGGTTTCAATTTCCTTGCAGCAGTGCTAGCACCAATCCCTGTTTGACAAGACTCCTGTTGCCTCTCACCTCCCCAATGAGGAGTTCCCCTACCCCCATCTCTTATACCTTAATCATTGAAAACTCTGCCACAGCTGAACTTGGGGCTTTCCCTAAACCAACCTCTGTTTCAGAACGGATGGAGAGTTTAAGCTTGAGCTTTCAATAAATAAAAGCTCATGACACTAATGCTGTCTGAGCATTCTGAGTCATTGAATTGCAAATTCGTGACATTCTTCCTGCCTGCTGTATTTGCTTTGAATTTTTTAAAGTTAATATGAGTTTTTGTCTGTTTCCCTAGACATACACCCCATGGGTTCCTGGTCCTCACAGTAGTAAAAAGATGGTCTCAGAACCTCTGAACTTGAGGCAATAGATAATTATGTTTTCCCCCCTGTAAGTACTAGCAATTGATCTCACCTATATGAAAGATCAGCAAATGTTCTTTTCTACTGAGCCATCTCTCTTGCCCTATGTTGATTATTTATGATCAACATTTACATTGCTTGTTTTTATCTGTCCATTTGTACCTGTTTAAACATGCAGTTCCTTTTAGTAAGATTTTATTTATATTACAGTTTGGACAGGCTCTTCATGTTTCTCAAATATGAATGCAGAACTGGAATGAATACATACTCTTTGTGGGAACTTCAGTAAGAAACCTCTGGGTTCTTTCTATCTTTTCTGTTCATTTGATTTTTGCATGGGAGACAGGGTCTTACAATATACTTCTGTCTGTGTTGGAACTGATTGCATAAATAGGGCCAGTATTTAACTCAGAGGCAAACACATCTGCCTCCTCATTCTGAGTGCTAGGATTACAGCAATGAGTTAGTACACCAGCTTTTTGTACTTGGTAGTTCATACAATTTCTCTGATGTGTAGTCAGTGCTATTGATCTCTTTGCTTGTCTTTCTGAGTCTGTTAATAGGCATTTCTC
>CADCXT010003171.1:0-76461 GCA_902806775.1 Microtus agrestis | reverse complement strand
TTGTGTACATTGTGTATATTTTGTATATTTTGTGTACATTGTGTACACTGTGTACATTGTTTGAATTTGGGTATATTGAATATATTTGTGTACATTGTGTGCATTTTTTTACATTGTGTACACTGTGTACATGTGTACATTTTTTGTGGTATAGATTTGAGTACATTTGTGTGCAGTGTGTACATTTTGTGTACATTGTGTATATTTTGTACACTGTGTACATATTTGTGTACCTATTTTCAACTTGTATACTATATATGTGTACATTGTGTACAATTTCTGTATGTTGTGTACATTTGTGTATATTTTGTGTACATTGTGTACATTGTGTACATTGTGTACACTGTGTACATTGTGTATGATTGTGTAACCATTTTGTACATTGTGTACATTGTTGTATATCTTGTGTATATTTTGTGTACATTGTTTCTACATTGTGTACATTTTTTGTATATTTGTACACTGTGTACATATTTGTGTCACTTTGTGTACATTTTGTGTACATTGTGTACACTGTGTATATTTGTGTATATTTTGTACACTGTGTACATTGTGTACTTTTTGTGTATATTGTAACTTGTACACTTTTGTACATTTTTAATAACTGTGTACATTTTTGTACATTGTGTACATTTTTGTACGTTGTGTTTTTGTGTACATTGTGTACATTTTTTGTACACTGTGTACATTGTGTGCACTTTTGTACACTGTAGATATCACTGTGTACATTTTGTGTACATTGTACATTGCACATCTTTGTACATTTTGTACACTGTGTACTTTGTACATTCTTGTACATATTGTGTACATTTTGTACCACTGTGTACATTTGTACATTGTGTACATTGTGTACATTTTGTGTACATTTTGTATCATTGTGTACATTTGTGTACATTTGTATGTACATTGTTGTACGTTTGTTGAATGTATTTTGTGTAACATTGTTGTACATTGTGTACACTTTGTGTACATTGTGTACACTGTGTATATTTTGTGTACATTGTGTACATTGTGTACATTTGTGTACATTGTGTACATTTTTGTACTACTGTGTACATTGTGTACATTGTTCATTGTATGCATTTGTAAATTTTGTGTACATTATGTACATTTTTTATGTACATTGTGTACAATTTGTACATTTGTGTACACTGTGTACATTTTGTACACATTTGTGTACATTTTGTGTACAATGTATAAACTGTGTACATTTTTGATTGTGTACATTTTGTACATATGTGTATATTTTGCATTTTGTGTACATTGTGTACACTTTGTACATTGTACTCTTGTGTACATTTTGTACACTGTACATTTTGTACAATTGTGTACATTGTGTACACATGTGTATATTTTGTGTACATTGTATAAACTGTGTACATTGTGTATATTTGTGTACATTGTTTACATTGTGTATACTTTTGTACATTGGGTACACTGTGTACATTTTGTGTACATTGTTGTACATTGTGTACATTTTGTGTACATTTTGTACATTTTTGTGCATTTTGTACACTTTTTGTACATTGTGTAACTTGTACATTTTGTGTACATTGTTTACACTCTGTACATTGTGTACATTTTGTACATTGTACATTTTGTACATTGTGTACATTGTGTACATTGTGTACATTTGTGTACATTGTGTACATTTTGTGTACATTGTGTACATTTTGTGTTACATTTGTGTACATTGTGTACATTTTGTGTACATTGTGTACATTTGTGTACATTTTGTATATTGTGTACATTGTGTATATTTTGTATACATTGTGTACATTGTGTACATTTTGTGTACATTGTATACATTTGTGTACATTGTGTACATTGTGTACATTGTGTACATTTTATTACATTGTGTACATTGTGTACACTGTGTACATTTGTGTACATGTATTTTTGTGTACATTGTGTACATTGTGTACATTGTGTACACATGTACATTGTGTACATTGTGTGTGTACATTGTGTACACTTTTTTACATTGTGTACATTTGTACACTGTGTACTTTGTGTACATTTTGTGTACATTGTGTACATTGTGTACATTGTGTACATTTGTGTACATTTGTATACTGTGTATACATGTGTACATTTGTACATTGTGTACATTTTGTGTACATTGTGTACATTGTGTATACTTTGTGTACAATTATTGTACATATTGTGTACATTTTGTTCATTTTGTGTACATTTTTGTTCATTTTGTGTACATTTTGTATACATTTTGTATACTGTGTACATTTGTGTACACTTTGTGTACATTGTGTACATTGTGTACATTTTTGTGTACATTGTACATTGTGTTTACTTTGTTTACATTGTGTACACTTTTTAAAGTGTACATTTTGTACACTGTGTATATTGTGTACATTTGGCACTGTACATTTCGTACACTGTGTACATTCTGTCCACTTTTTGTACATTGTGTACATTTTGTGTACTTTTTGTGTACATTGTGTACATTTTGTGTACTTTCTGTACATTTTGTACACTGCACATTGGATAAATATTTTGTACATTTTGTACTCTGTGTACATTTTGTGTACATTGTGTACACTGTGTACATTGTGTACATTTTGTACACTGTGTATATTGTGTACATTTTGCACTGTACATTTTGTACTCTGTGTACATTGTTTATATTCTGTGTACATATTGTGTCCATTTTTCCATTCTGTGTACATTGTGTACATTTTGTGTAAATTTGTGTAAATTGTGTACTATGTGTATACTTTCTGTACATTGTGTAAACTGTGTATATTTTGTGTACACTGTGCACATTGTGTACATTTTGTATACATTGTGTATATTTTGTACATTTTGTACAATGTGTACATTGTGTACACTGTGTACATTGTGTACACTGTGTAAATTTTGTACATTGTGTACACTGTGTACAATAGTGTAGCTTTGTACACTATTTACATTGTGTACAAATTTTGTACATTGTAAACACTGTGTACATTTTTTGTACATTGTGTACATTTTGTGTACATGGTATAAATTGTGTATATTGTATAAATTGAGTACATTGAGTACTTTTTTACACTGTAAATTTAGTACACTGTGTACATTGTGTACTTTTTTTGTACATATTTTGTACATTGTGTACATTTTGTGTACGTTGTGCACATTGTGTTTACTTTGTTTACATTGTGTACACTTTTTAAAGTGTACATTTTGTACACTGTGTATATTGTGTACATTTGGCACTGTACATTTCGTACACTGTGTACATTCTGTCCACTTTTTGTACATTGTGTACATTTTGTGTACATGGTATAAATTGTGTACATGGTATGAATTGAGTACATTGAGTACTTTTTTACAATGTAAATTTTGTACACTGTGTACATTGTGTACTTTTTTGTACATATTTTGTACATTGTGTACATTTTGTGCACATTGTGTTTACTTTGTTTACATTGTGTACATTTTTTAAACTGTACATTTTGTACACTGTGTATATTGTGTACATTTGGCACTGTACATTTCGTACACTGTGTACATTCTGTCCACTTTTTGTACATTGTGTACATTTTGTGTACATTGTGTACTTTTTGTGTACATTGTGTACATTTTGTGTACTTTCTGTACATTTTGTACACTGTACATTGGATAAATATTTTGTACATTTTGTACTCTTTGTACATTGTGTACACTGTGTACATTGTGTACATTTTGTACACTGTGTATATTGTGTACATTTTGCACTGTACATTTTGTACACTGTGTACATTGCTTATATTCTGTGTACATATTGTGTCCATTTTTCCATTCTGTGTACACTGTGTACATTTTGTGTACATTTTGTGTAAATTGTGTACTATGTGTATACTTTCTGTACATTGTGTAAACTGTGTATATTTTGTGTACACTGTGCACATTGTGTACATTTTGTATACATTGTGTATATTTTGTACATTTTGTACACTCTGTACATTGTGTACAATTTTTGTACATATTTTGTACATTGTGTACATTTTGTGTACATTGTAGACATTGTATTCATTTTGTGTATATTGTGTACTTTTTGTACAGTGTACATTTTGTACATTGAGTGTATTGTGTACTTTTTGCAGTGTACATTTTGTACACTGTGTACATTGTGTACGTTGTGTATATTTTGTGCACATTGTGTACATTTTATGTACATTGTGTACATTTTCTGTACATTGTGTACATTTTGTACATTGTACATTGTGTACACTTTTTGTACATTGTGAACACTGTGTACATTTTGTGTACATTGTGAACACTGTGTACATTGTGTACATTTTGTACACTATACTTTTTGTACGCTGTCTATATTGTGTACATTTCTCACTGTACATTTTGTCCACTGTATACATTGTGTATATTTTATGTATATTTTGTACATTTTGTGTACATTGTGTACATTTTGTACACTGTACATTGTGTACACTTTTTTGTACATTGTGTGCATTTTGTGTATATTGTGTACATTTTGTATATATTGTGTACATTTTGTAAACTGTGTACATTTTGTACACTTTTTATACATTGGGAACACTGTGTACATTTTGTGTACATTGTGTACATTGTGTATATTTTGTGTACATTGTGCACATTGTGTACATTTGTGTGTACATTATGTACATTTTGTACACTGTGTATATTGTATATATTTTTTTCATTTTGTGTACATTTTGTGTACGTTTTGTACATTTTGTATACTGTGTACATCGTGTACACTGTGTACATTTTGTGTAGCTTTTATACACTGTTTACATTATGTACAAATTTTGTACTTTGTAAACACTGTGTACATTTTGTGTATATTGTGTACATTTTGTGTGCATGGTATAAAATGTGTACATGGTATAAATTGAGTACATTGTGTACTTTTTTACACTGTACATTTTGTACACTGTGTTTATTATGTACACATTTTGTACATTGGGTACACTCTGTACATTTTGTGTACATGGTGTACATTGTGTATATTTTCTGTACATTGTGCACATTGTGTATTTTGTGTACATTTTGTACACTATGTACATTGTGTTCATTTTTTGTTCATTTTATGTACATTTTTTGTACGTTTTGTACAGTTTTTATACTGTGTACATTGTGTACACAGTGTACATTTTGTGTAGGTTTTCTATACTGTTTACATTGTGTACAATTTTTGTACATTGTAAACACTGTGTACATTTTGTGTACATTATGTACATGGTATAAATTGAGTACATTGTGTACTTTTTTACACTGTAAATCTTCTACACTGTGTACATTGTGTACTTTTTTGTACATATTTTTTACATTTTGTGTACATTTTGCACAGTATGTTCACTTTGTGTACATTGTGTACATTTTGTAAACTGTACCTTTTGTACACTGTGTATATTGTGTATATTTTGCACTGTACATTTCATACACCATGTACATTGTGTCCACTTTTTGTACATTGTGTACATTGTGTACATTTTCTGTACATTGTGTACATTTTGTATACTGTACATTTTATACACTTTTTGTACATTGTGTATACTGTGTACATTTTGTCTACATTGTGTACACTGTGTACATTGTGTACATTTTGTACACTTTGTATATTGTGTACATTTTGCACTGTACATTTTGTACACTGTGTACATTGGGTATATTTTGTGTACATGTTGTGTACATTATGTACGTTGTGTACTTTTTGTGTAAATTTTGTGAACACTGTGTACATTTTGTGTAAATTGTGTACTATGTGTACATTGTGTACATTTTTATACATTGTATACTTTTGTACACTTTGTACATTTTGATCACATTTTGTACATTGTGTACACTGTTTACATTTTGTGTATATTGTTTGCACTCTGTATACTGTGTACATTTTACACAGTACATTGTGTACACTGTGTATATAGTGTACATTTTGTACACTGTGTATATTGCATACAATCTGTACATTTTGTGTACACTGTGAATAATTTGTATTCTGTGTACATTGTTTACAATTTTTGTACATTGGGTACACTGTGTACATTTTCTGTACGTTGTGTAATTTGTGTACAAAATGTGTACATTGTGTACATTGTATACATTTTGTGTACATTGTGCACATTGTGTACATTTTGTGTACAATGTGTACATTTTGTACACTAAATTCTGTACACTGTGTATATTGTGTACATTTTGCACTGTCCATTTTTTACACTGTATACATTGTGTCCAGCTTTTGTACATTGTGTACATTATGTATATTTTGTGTACATTGTGTACATTTTGTGTACATTGTGTACATTTTTGTACATTGTGGATATTGTGTATATTTTGTGTACATTGTATACATTCTGTGTACATTGTGTAAACTGTGTACATATTTTGTACATGGTGTACATTGTGTACATTTGGTGTACATGGTATAAACTGTGTACATTGTGTACATTTTGTACAATTTGTATATTATGTATACTTATTGGACCTTGGGTTCACTTTGTACAATTTGTGTACATTGTGTACTTTTTGTGTACATTGTATACACTCTGTATATTGCGTATATTTGTGTACACTTTTTGTACATTGTGTACACTTTGTACCCTTTCTGTACATTGTGTATGTTTTGTACACATTGTGAACATTGTTTTCACAGTGTACATTTTGTGTATATTGTGTACATTGTGTACAATTTCTGTACATTGTGTACACTGTGTATATTTTGTGTACATTTTGTACCCTGTGTACATTGTGTACTCTTTTTGTACATTGTGTATAATGTGTACACTTTTGGTACGTTGTGTAAACTGTGTATGTTTTGTGTACATTTTGTATATTTTGTACACTGTGTACATTGTGTCCACTTTTTGTACAATGTTTTCACTGTGAAAATTTTATGTACATTGTGTACATTGTACACACTCTTTGAACATTTTTTTCACGGTGTATCTTTTGTGTACATTGTGTACATTTTGTTTACATATGTATATTGTATACATTTTGTGTACATTGTATACACTGTGTGCATTGTGTACATTTTGTACTCGGTGTACATTCTGTACACTTTTGGTAAATTGTGTATACTGTGTACATTTTGTTTACATTGTGAACATTGTATATATTTTCTGTACATTGTATACCCTGTGTACATTGTGTACGTTTGGTACACTGTACATTTTGTACACTGTGTACATTGTGTCAATTTTGTGTATATATTGTGTACATTGTGTATGTTTTGTGTAGATTTTATGCATTGTGTTCACTGTGTACATTTTGCACATTTTGTGTACATTTTGTACAGTGTGTACATTGTGAACCTTTTGTGTACATTGTGTATATTGTGTATAATTTGTGTACATTCTGTACAATGTGTACATGGTGTAAACTTTTTGTACATTGTGTACCCTTTGTACATTTTATGTACATTGTGTCCATTGTGTCCATTTTGTGAACATTGTGTACATTTAGTGTAAATTGTGTACATTGTACATTGTGTACATTTTGTGTATATTTTTTGTAAATTGTGTACATTGTGTACATTGTGCACATTTTGTGTACATTGTGTACATTTTTTGTACATTGTGTACATTTTGTACACTGTGTACATTTTGTACATTTTTGTACATTGGGTACACTGTGTACATTTTGTGTACATTGTATACATTTTGTACACTTTGTGTACATTGTGCACATTGTGTACATTTTGTGTACATTATGTATATTTTGTATACTGTGTACATTGTGTATACTATGTATACTTTGAGTACCTTTTCAATAATGTTTACAATGTGTGCAATTTTTGTAAATTGTGACACGGTATACATTTTGTGTACATTTTCTACATTGTGTACATTTTTGGTACATGGTATAAACTTTGTACATTGTGTACATTTTGTGCACTGTACATTTGTACACTGTGTACATTGTGTACATTTTGTGTATATATTTTGTTCATTGTGTACATTTTGTGTACACTGTGCACATTGTGTACATTTTGTATACTTGTTATATTGTGTACATTTTACACTGTACATTTTGTACACTTTGTACATTGTGTCCATTTTTGTACATTGTGTACAGTGTGTACATTTTACATTGTGTACATTGTGTACATTTGTGTACATTTTGTGTACATTGTGTACATTTTATGTACATTGTGTGTACATTGTGTATATTTTCTACATTGTACATTGTGTAAAATTTTGTACACTGTGTACACTGTGTACATTTTGTGTACATTGTGTCCAGTGTTTATATTGTGTATATTTTGTGTACATTGTGTACACTTTGTGTACATATTGTGCATTTTGTACACTGTGTGCATCGTGTACACTTTTTGTACAATGTGTACACTGTTTATATTTTTTGTACATTTTGTGTATATTTTGTACATTTTTGTAAACTTTTTGTACATTGTGTATACTGTGTACACTTTGTGTACATTGTGTACATTGTGAATATTTGGTGTTGGCTAGAGACTTGGACCTAGAGGGGCTCCCAGGTGCCCAAGGCGATGTCCCCGTTTGCTTCCTGGGGCAGCTGAGGATAGGGAACCTGAAATGACCCTATCCTATAGCCATACTGATGAATATCTTGCATATCACCATAGAACTTTCATCTGGCCATGGATGGAGATAGAGACAGAGTCCCACGCTGGAGCACCGGACTGAGCTCTCAATGTTCCAGTGAGGAGCAGAAGGAAGGAGAATATGAGCAAAGAAGTCAGGACCACAAGGGGTGCACCCACCCACGAAGACAGTGGGGCTGATTCATTGGGAGCTCACCAAGGCCAGCTGGACTGTGACGGAAAAAGCATGGGATAAAACCGGACTCTCTGAATTTTGCGGACATTAAGGCTGCTGAGAAGTCAAGAACAATGGCACCAGGTTTTGATCCTACTTCATGTTCTGGCCTTGTGGGAGCCTACTCGGTTTGGATGTTTACCTTCCTAGACCAGGATGGAGGGGGGAGGACTTTGGACGATCCACAGGGTAGGGAACCCTGACTGCTCTTCAGGCTGGATAGGGAGGGGAAGGGATAGGGGGAGAGGGAGAGGAGGGGGAGGAGGGGCTGGGAAATGGGTGGTGGGGAGGAGGCAGAAATTTCTTTTTTTCCAATAAAAAAAAGAAATTTGTTTTATTATTATTTTTTAATTAATTTTCCATTCAAAAATTTTCACTCTCTCCCCTCCTCCCATTTCCCTCAGGCTCCCTGCTCACTTTCCTCCCTCCCCTCACTCCTTAAGAGAGTTCTGGGTACCCTACCCTTTGGCAAGTCCAAGGTCCTTCCCCTTCCATGCAGCCCTAGGGAACTGTGCATCCAAATAGCCTGGGGTACCAAAAAGCCAACACATGCAGTAGAAACAGGCCCCAGTGATATTTCTCAGTCAGCCACATTCAGAGAGTCTGATTTGATCACATGCTCATTCAGGTCTGGTCCATCTGGCTTTGGTGAGCTCCCATTAGATCAGGCAAACTGTCTCAGTGGCTGGACCAGCCCCTCACAGTTCTGACTTCCTTGCTCATCTTTTGCCTATTTCTGCTTTTCAAGTGGTCCTTGGGAACTCAGTCCTTGCTTTGATGAGGGTCTTTGTCTCTATCTCCTTCCTTTGTCTAATGAAGATTCTATGGTGATACTTGAGATAAAATTTAGTGTGATAGTGGAGCAAGGCCAGTTCAGGCACTCCCTCCTCTGCTGATTAAGGAACTAGCTGCGGATATCCTTGTGAACACTGGGATCCCCACTAGAGCCAAGTCTCTTGCCAACCCTAAAATAGGCCCCTTAATATAGAGATCTTCTTCCCCCCTCCTATATTAAACCTCATTCCATCTTCACCTCCCTACTCCCAAACTCTCCCCAGTTTTACCTTCTCTCTTCTCTCTCCCCCTCTCCCCTTCCTGAATCCAGCCCACACTCCTACCCCTACTCCATGCTCCCAACTTTTGCCTGGCAATCTTCTTTGCGTCCGATTTCCAGGAGGATTTATATATGTTTCCTTGGAGTTCATTTTGTTACTTGACTTCTCTAGGCTTGTGAAATATAGACTCAATGATTTTGTTTATGGCTAGAGTTCACTACTGAGTGACTACATAGCATATTCATCTTTTTGGGTCTGGGTTATCTCACTCAGGATAGTGTTTTCTATTTCCATCCATTTGTATGCAGAACTCAAGATGTCTTTGTTTTTTTCCGCTGAGTACTTCTCTAATTTGTATATATTCCATACTTTCTTTATCCATTCTTCCATTGAGGGGCATCTAGGTTGTTTCCAGGTTCTGGCTGTTACAAATAATGCTGCTATGAACATAGTTGAACAAATGCTTTTGTAGTATGATTTGGCATCTCTTGGGTATAATCACGAGAGTGGTATTACTGGATCTTGAGGTTGGTTGATTCCCAACTTCCTGAGTAACCGCCACACTGCTTTCTTTCCAAAGTGGTTGCACAAGTTTGCATTCCCACCAGCAATGCATGAGTGCTCCCCTTACTCCACATCTTTTCCAGGATAGGCTATCATTGGTGTTTCTGATATTAGCCATTCTGACAGGTGTAAGATGATATCTCAACGTTGTTTAGATTTGAATTTCCCTGATTGCTAAGGAAGTTGAACATGACCTTAAGTGTCTTTTGGCCATTTGAACTTCTTCTGTTGAGAATTCTCTGTTCAGTACAGTACCCCATTTTTAATTGGATTAATTAGTATTTTAATGTTTAGTTTCTTGAGTCCTTTATATATTTTGGATATTAGACCAGCCAGTCGAGCAGGCACACACATACCCCTCCAAATGAATCTACTCAGTACAGGAGCTGGGCGTCTTTATATTTAAAATATTATACCACTGTCACTGTTATCAAAGTCCAGAACATTTCCCACATCTTAAATAGAAAATGAAGAACAAATATAACTCTTAATCTTTCAGCAGTCACTCCTATATTTCAATTTCTAGATACCATAGTAACCACCAATCTGCTTCAGTGGGTCTGTCTTATAATTCCTGAAAGTCTCATATATATCCCACTCTGTTCTTGAACTCACGTTACCAGGTGAACATCACCAATCTCAAAGCTGGGGTTATATTGGGAAACACATTTATAAATGCAGGGCAGGACAGTGTCATCTGTCTGAATTGTGTCATTTGCAAAGAACTTGTCACTGTCCAGTGCCCAGTTTAAGGGACAAAAGGATGAGCATTAAACCTAAAAGATTGCGCCCTATTCCCCTGTGCCTGACTCAACTGTTCACTTGACCTTTGCCCTTTCCTCGGAGATGCCTGTCCCTTTGGGCCTTCTAAGGTGGGACTCCCAGGATCCCGCTCCAGACAGCAACAAGCGAAGCAAGGCCTCTGTGAAGTTGACTTCGAAATGGGACTCCCTCAGCCACAAAGTACTACTGCCTGAATGTCGGCATCTTGCCTGATCCACCTGGGCACCAGGTTCTCACCTGTTTGGTACAAGATGTCTGGTAGATCAACGGCTGAGTGCTCTACTAGAGAGTGGATCTGGAGCTAGGCTGGCCATCTGCAGGCCCTTGAGATTTTCGGGTCTCCATTCTCTTCAGATTCAACAGTCCATGGGTTACAGTAACCTGCACAGGCACAATCAACTTTTTACAAGGATTCTTGGATCTAACCTCAAACTTCTGTCTTTGAATGGCAAGGACACTTAACTAATGAGTACTCGTTTAAGTACCCTACAACAGATGGGCACAGGCGATCGCTTCCTAGGTATAACACCAGCAGCACAGTCATTAAAGTCAACATTGAATAAATGGGACCTACTGAAACTGAGAAGCTTCTGTAAAGCAAAGCACACTGTCAATAAGACAAAAAGGCAACCCAATGACTGGGAGAAAATCTTCACCAACCCCGCAACAGACAAAGGTCTGACCTCCAAAATATATAAAGAACACAAGAAACTAGACTTTAAAATGCTAATTAACCCAATGAAAAATTGGGGCACTAAACTGAACAGAGAATTCTCAACAGAAGAAGTTCAAATGGCCAAAAGACACCTAAGGTCATGCTCAGCCTCCTTAGCGATCAGGGAAATGCAAATCAAAACAACATTGAGATATCATCATATCTCAAGAAAGTGTAGAATATATACACATTAGAATACTATTCAGCGGTAAAAAAACAATGACTTTGTGAATTTTGCATGCAAAAAGATGGAAATAGAAAACACTATCCTGAGTGAGGTAACCCATACCCAAAAAGATGAACATGGGATGTACTCACCCATAATTGGTTTCTAGAGATAAATAAAGGTCAGTGAGTCTATAATTTGATATCCTAAAGAAACTAAATAAGAAGGTGAACCCACATAAAAACATATAGATATCCTCCTGGTTATGGGAAGTAGACAAGATTGCCGGGCAAAAAATTGGGATCTTGGGGGTGTGGTGGGAGGGGGTAAGGGGAGAAGGGGAGAGAAATGTGGGAAGGGGAGGTTGGGAGGAACTTGGGGCAACGGGATGATTGTGATAAAGGAAGGTTTGTTAGGTTAGCAGGAAAACACACATCTTAATTAAGGGAGCCATCTTAGGGTTGGCAAGACACTTGGACCTAAAGGGGCTCCCAGGTTCCCAAGGAGATGTCGCCAGTTAGTTCCTGGGGAAGCTGAGGATAGGGAACCTGAAATGACCCTATCCTATAGCCATACTGATGAATATCTTGCATATCACCATAGAACTTTCATCTGGCCATGGATGGAGATAGAGACAGAGTCCCACGCTGGGGCACCAGACTGAGCTCTCATTGTTCCAGTGAGGAGCAGAAGGATGGAGAATATGAGCAAAGAAGTCTGGATCACAAGGGGTGCACCCACCCACGAAGACAGTGGGGCTGATCCATTGGGAGCTCACAAGGCCAGTTCGATTGTGACGGAAAATGCATGGGATAAAACCGGACTCTCTGAATTTGGCAGACAATGAGGGCTGCTGAGAAGACAAGAACAATGGCACCGGGTTTTGATTCTACTTCATTTTATGGCTTTGTGGGAGCCTACCCAGTTTGGATGTTCACCTTCCTAGACCAGGATGGAGGGGGGAGGACTTTGGACTTTTCACAGGTCGGGGAACCTTGACTGATCTTCAGGCTGGAGAGGGAGAGGGAGTAGTAGGGGAAGGGGGAGGAGGGGGAGGAGTAGGAGAGAAATGTGAGGCAGGGAGGAGGCAGAAATTTCTTTTTTTCCAATAAAAAAATAAATTTGTTTTATTATTAATTTTTTTACATTAATTTTCCATTCAAAAGTTTTCACTCTCTCCCCTCCTCCCATTTCCCTCATGCTCCCCGCTCACTTTCCTACCTCCCCTCACTCCTTAAAAAAGTTCAGGGTACCCAGCCCTGTGGGAAGTCCAAGGAACTTCCCCTTCCATGCAGCCCTAGGGAACTGTGCATCCAAATAGCCTCTGGTACCAAAAAGCCAACACATGCAGTAGAAACAGGCCCCAGTGCTATTTCTCAGTCAGACCACAGATTAAAGGCAGAGGATTGTAATTTTGAGACTTGTCTGAACTTCCTGATACTGTCTTAAAAACGAAAATAAACAAAAAAAAACCAAGCTAGTCATAGTGGTTTATATTAATCGCAAGACTTAGGGAATAGGTAAGTGGATTTTGGGAAATTATAGGCCAGCTTCTATGTGATGAGTTTCAGGACCATCTAAGTGACATAGTGAAATACTGACTCAATTTTTTTATCTGGAGTGGTGGTCGTGCCACATGCCTTTATTCCCAGAACTTGGGAGGCAGAGGTTGTTGGATCTCAGTGATTTCGAGGCCAGCCTGGTGCACAGAGCATGTTTCAGGACAGGCTCTAAAGCTACACAGAGAAACCCTGAGGAAAAAAATGAATTTAAAGAACAGCAAAATATTAGTATCCAGAAAAAACCTCAGTCTATCTCTCCTTCTTTATGTCTGTACACTAGTGTGTATATGTGTGTGTGTTCTGTGTATACACGTCTATGTGTGTGTTCTTTGCATACACGTCTGTGTGTTCTGTGCATACATGAGTGTGTGTCCTATTCATACACATATGTGTGTTCTAGGCATACATGTGTGCATACATTTAGTGGACCCTCCATGCACAGTGACCGGAAGAGGAGGCTGGGTGCTCTGAACTATCACTCTACACCTGATTCAGCTGAGACAGCATCTTTGTCTGAACCTGGAGCAAGGATGGCCATCTGCAGGCCCTAGAGAATTTGGGGTCTCCATTCTCTTCAGATTTAACAGTACAAGGGTTACAGTAACCTGCATAACCACATTCAACTTTTTACAAGGATTCTAGGATCTAACTGCCGCCTGGGCCTGAGCCTGAGCCGGTTCGTCGCTGCTCCCTGGGCCTGGGCTTGAGCCTGGTCCGCCGCTGCCACCTGGGCTTGAGCCCGGTCCGCCGCTGCCGCCTGGGCCTGAGCCTGAGACCAGTCCGCCTCTGCCACCTGGGCCTGGGCTTGAGCCTGGTCCGCCGCAGCCACCTGGGCTTGAGCCTGAGAGCGGTCCGCTGCTGCCAGCTGGGCCTGAGCCTGAGCCCAGTCTGCCTCTGCTGCCTGGGTCTGAACTTGAGCCTGGTCCACCGCTGCAGCCTGGGCTTGAACCCGGACCTCCGCTGCTGCCTGGGCCTGAGCCTGAGCCCGGTCCGCCGCTGCCACCTGGGCCTGAGCCTGGTCTGCCGCTGCCACCTGGGCTTGAGCCTGGTCAGCCGCTGCCGCCTGGGCTTGAGCCCGGTCCGCCGCTGCCGCCTGGGCCTGAGCCTGAGAGAGGTTCGCCGCTGCCACCTGGGCCTGGGCCTGAGCCCGGTCTGCCGCTGCTGCCTGGGCTTGGGCCCAGACCGCCGCTGCTGCCTGGGCCTGAGCCAGAGCCCGGTCCGCCGCTGCCACCTGGGACTGAGCCCGGTCTGCCGCTGCCACCTGGGCTTGAGCCCGGACTGCCGCTGCTGCCTGGGCATGAGCTAGAGCCCAGAGAACACAAATTTGATTCTCAACAACCAAAACTCATAGCATACAACCAATTCTGACTCTAGCTGAAAGGATCTGATACCAATTTATGGATTTTGGTAGGACTTACACTCATACATACACACACACACAAGACAGACAGACAAAGAGACAGAGAGACAGAGAGAGAGCTGGAAAGAGAGAGAGAAAATAAAAAATAGAACAAAACCTTAAAAAATGAAATAACATGTTTTAATATTGAGTTGGTGAGAGGGTTTCTTGGCTAAATGGCTTGTTGCCTAAGAATGAAGACCTAATTTTCAACACCCAGTACCCAATTAAGAATCAGATCAGGTATATGTCAATAACCACAGTGTAGCATGGGACAGAGGAAGGTGAATCCCAATGTATCACTGATCAGAGAATCTAATAAACAGTTCTCATCAAAAATAGAAATGAGCTTCAGCATTCCAAATCAGTATAAATAAAATGAAGCAGTTTTGTTGTAACATTCTTGAGTTATGGCATGGGGATACACAGAATAAAGGCAGAGGATTGTAATTTTGAGACTAGTCTGAACTTCATGATACTGTCTTAAAAATGAAAATAAACAAACAAAACCCTGCTAGGCATAGTGGTTTATATTAACTGCAAGACTTAGGAAATAGGTAAGTGGATTTTGGGAAATTAGAGGCCAGCTTCTACATGATGAGTTTCAGTACCATCTAAGTGACATAGTGAAATACTGGCTCAATTTTTTTTTAACTGGAGTGGTGGTGGCGCCACATGCCTTTAATCCCAGCACTTGGGAGGCAGAAGTAGTCGGATCTCTGTGAGTTTGAGGCCAACCTGTCCCACAGAGCAAGGTTCATGACAGGCTCTAAAGCTACACAGAAAAACCCTAAAGAAAAAAAAGAATTTAAAGAACAGAAAAATATTAGTATCTACGCAAAACCTCAGTCTTGCTCTCCTTCTTTATGTCTGTACACTACTGTGTATATGTGTGTGTTTTCTGTGTAGACAGGTGTATGTGTGTGTCCTGTGCATACATATATGTGTGTTCTATGCATACATGTGTGCATACATTTAGTGTACCCTCCATGCACAGAGACCAGAAGAGGTGGCTGGGTGCTCTGATCTATCACTCTACACCTGATTCAGCTGAGACAGCATATTTCTCTGAACCTGGAGCTAGGCTGGCCATCTGCAGGCCCTAGAGATTTTGGGGTCTCCATTCTCTTCAGATTCAACAGTCCATGGGTTAGAGTAACCTGCATAGCCACAATCAACTTTTCACAAGGATTCTTGGATCTAACCTCAAACTTCTGTCTTTGAATGGCAAGAACACTTAACTAACGAGTACTCACTCAAGTACCCTACAACAGATGGGCACAGGCAATCGCTTCCTAGGTATAACCCCAGCAGCACAGTCATTAAGGGCAACATTGAATAAATGGGACCTACTGAAACTGAGAAGCTTCTGTAAACAAAGGACACTGTCACTAAGACAAAAATGCAACCCACTGACTGGGAGAAGATCTTCACTAACCCCGCAACAGACAAAGGTCTGATCTACACAATTCATAAAGAACACAAGAAACTAGACTTTAAAATGCTAATTAACACAATTAAAAAATGGGGCAATGATCTTATGAGAGAATTCTCAACAGAAGAAGTTCAAATGGCCAAAAGACACCTAAGGTCATGCTCAGCCTAATTAGTAATCAGGGAAATGCAAATTAAAACAACATTGAGATATGATCTTAAACCTGTCAGAATGGCTAATTTCAAAAACACCAATGATAGCCTTTGCTGGAAAGGCTTTGGAGAAAGGGGTACCCTCATCCATTGCTGGTTGGAATGCAAACTTGTGCAACCACTTTGGAAAGCAGTGTGGCGGTTTCTCAGGAAATTTGGGATCAACCTACCCATGGACCCAGCAATGCCACTCTTGGGAATATACCCACGAGATGCCCGATCATATGACAAGGACCTTTGTTCAACTATGTTCATAGCAACATTATTTGTAATAGCCAGAAACTGGAAACAACCTAGATGCTCTTCAATGGAAGAATGGATGAAGAAAATGTGGAATATATACACATTATAATACTACTCTGCGGTAAACAAAAAATGACTTCATGAATTTTGCATACAAATGGATGGAAAGAGAAAACACTATCCTGAGTGATGTAACCCAGACCCAAAAAGGTGAAAATGGGATGTACTCACTCATAATTGGTTTCTAGAGATAAATAAAGGTCAGTGAGTCTATAATTTGATATCCTAACAAACTAAATAAGAAGGTGAACACAAAGAAAAGCATAGAGCTATCCTCCTGGTTATGGGAAGTACACAAGATTACCGTGCAAAAAATTGGAATCTTCGGGGAGTGGTGGGAGGGGGTAAGGGCAGAAGTGGAGAGAACTGTGAGAAGGGGAGTTTGAGGGGAACTTTGGGCAATTGGATTATTAGGATAAAGGAAGGTTTGTTACGGGAGCAGGGAAGCACACATCTTAACTAAGGGAGCCATTTTAGGGTTGGCTAGAGACTTGGACCTAGAGGGGCTCCCAGGTGCCAAAAGGCGATGTCCCCAGTTAGTTCCTGGGGAAGCTGAGGATAGGGAACCTGAAATGACCCTATCCTGTAACCATACTGATGAATATCTTGCATATCACCATAGAACCTTCATCTGGCGATGGATGAGACAGAGACAGAGTCCCACGATTTAGCACCGAACTGAGCTCTCAATGTTCCAGTGAGGAGCAGAAGGAAGGAGAATATCAGCAAAGAAATCATGACCACAAGGTGTGCACCCACCCAAGAAGACAATGGGGCTGATCCATTGGGAGCTCACCAAAGCCAGCTGGACTGAGATGGAAAAAGCATGGGATAAAACCATACTCTCTGAATTTGGCGGAGAATGAGGGCTCCTGAGAAGTCAAGAAAAATGGCACCTGGTTTTGATCCTACTTCATATTCTGGCTTTGTGGGAGCCTACCTAGTTTGGATGTTCACCTCCCTAGACAAGGATGGAGGTTGGAGGGCCTTTGACTTTCAACAGGGCAGGGAACCCTGACTGCTCTTCAGGCTGGAGAGGGAGGGGGAGGAGTAAGAGGAGGGGGCAGGATGGAGAGGAGAGGGAGGGAAATGGGAGGTGGGTAGGTGGCAGAAATTTCTTTTTTTTCAATGAAAAAGAAATTTGTTTTATTATTATTTTTTAAATTAATTTTCCTGTCAAAAATTTTCACTCCCACCCCTCCTCCCATTTCACTCGTGCTCCCCACTCACATTTCTCCCTCCCATCCCTCCTTAAGAGAGTTCAGGGTACCCTGCCCTGTGGGAAGTCCAAGACCCTTCCTCTTCCATCCAGCCCTAGTTGTTCCTATTTGGAACTTTGCATCCAAATAGCCTGGGGTACCAAAAACCAACCCATGCAGTAGAAACAGGCCCCAGTGTTATTTCTCAGTCAGCCACATTCACAGAATCTGATTTGATCACATGCTCATTCAGGTCTGGTCCATCTGGCATTGTTGAGCTCCCATTAGATCAGGCACACTGTCTCAGTGCCTGGACCAGCACATCACAGTTCTAACTTCCTTGCTCATCTTTTCCCTGCTTTTGTTTTTTACCTGAACCTTGGGAACTCAGTCCATTGCTCTGATGAGAGTCTCTGTCTCTGTCTCCATCCTTTGCTTAATGAAGATTCTATGGTGATACTTGAGATAATCTTTAGTGTGATAGTGGGGAACGGCCAGTTCAGGCACTCTCTCCACTGCTGCCCAAGGACCTAGCTGCAGATATCCCCGTGAACATTGGGATCACCAATAGAGCTAAGTCTCTTACCAACCCTAAAATGGGCCCCTTAATGTAGAGATCTACGTCGCTCCTCCTATATTAAACCTTCTTCCATCCTCACCTCCCCACCCCCAATCTCTCCGCAGTTTTAACTTCTCCCTTCTCTCTCCCACTCTTCCCTTCCCCCATCCAGGCCCCACTCCTACCCCTACCCAATGCGCCCAACTTTTCCTGGCAATCTTCTTTGCGTCCAATTTCCAAGAGGATCTATATATATTTTCTTGGGGTTCATCTTGTTATTTGGCTTCTCTAGGCTTGTGAACTATAGACTCAATGAATTTTGTTTATGGCTAGAGTCCACTACTGTGTGACTACATAGCAGATTCATCTTTTTGGTTGTTGGTTATTTCATTCAGGATAGTGTTTTTTAACTCAGACAAAACTTCACCCAAAGTATGTTACAGGGTTGGAGGTCATTACATTACTTAGTTGGTCTAATGCTGTTGGAATGAGATAGAGTATAAGGTTGATGGGGAGTTATTATTGAGAAGATTGTGTGCTAGCATCTCATTAAGTCTCATTCTAAAGTGGTCAACTTTAAAATGAACTCCTTAAAATGCAATCCATATGGTTAGGAATACACAGTGCATCATTCCTTGCCATATGTAATAGTGCAGCAGCTCTGGAGATGTCACTCTGGGGATCGGCACTTCTAAATTCACTTTCCCCAGTCTACTATCTTAGGATGCAGTCTCATTTTTTTCTTTTTTTTGTTTCTTTATTTTTTAACACTGCTTATGACTGTAGTTGCATTCTCATTTATATATATATATATAATATATATATCATACATATGCCTTGACCTGACAGTTCGACCAGTTGGCTCTCTGTGCACTCTCTCATTTCACTAAACTAGAAGTGGGTCGACCAGTTATCCAATAAAGTATTTGCCCTTAAAACACTAATAAGCCAGGTTGACCAGTTGGCCTCGTGAACGTGGGTCGAACAGTTGTCTTTTTCCATATCTTGATTGACTAATGTCATTTTTAAATGTGTCAGTCAGTTTGTTTATGTGCTGTTTCTTTCTCTATCCCAACCTGCCCTAGTCACACTTTTTATTTTTTATTTATTTATTTATTTATCTTTCTATCTATCTATCCATCTATCTATCTATCTATCTATCTATCTATCTATCTATCTATCTATCTATCTACCTATCTATCTATCCATCAATCCATCCAGATGGCAGGAGGTGAGAGGAAGGTGCCCATTGTTCATTCATAGGTAAATAAATAAGGCTGGGAATAAATAGCTGAATATTTATTCATTCAAATAATATTAAAACTGTTCAAGTCAAAAACAAGTGTTTTCTTGTATGTTTTCCCAGAGATCTGACTGATGACAACTTGATAAGAAGAAGGCCCTGACGGACAAAGACCTCCCTCTAGCACTGGGTGGTTTGGCTGAGTGAACATGAGTGGGTCGACCAGTTTCCATGTTTTGTGTTTTATGGATTGAATGGATGTGTCTCATTTTTTTCATGATTTCTTGTGTATTTCTTTGCTTCCTTAGTTATCTATTAACTTACTTCTTTAAAAAATGACCCACCAAGTTATTTACTTACGTTTTCATACATTCCTTACTTCACTTCCTTATATTCTTTCATATAAAGTTTATCTGCTCATTTATTTAGTTATTGAATATTCAATTATTACTTATTTTTATTCATTTATTCGATCTTTGTCTATTTTTATGTAGGTATTCACTTATTTTCTTAATTTTTTATACTTTTTAAATTTTTTTTCTTTCTTTGGAAATGTGGATCATTTATTTCCTTCCTTCCATCTTCTTCCTTCCTTCAATCTTTCCTTCCTTCCTTTCTTCCTTCCTTCCTTCCTTCCTTCCTTCCTTCCTTCCTTCCTTCCTTCCTTCTTTCTTTCTGTCTCCTGACTGTCACTGTCTATCTCAGTGGTTCTGGATGAGTGTCAGCAAAGCAGCTCCTGAAATGTAATTTGATGAAGGGATAGATAGATAGATGATAGATAGATAGATAGATCGATAGATAGATAGATACATAGATAGATATATAGATGGATAGCCCACATGCTCTCGTGCACGCACACACACACATATATGCATGCACGTGCATGACATGTACAGATGGGGGGTTCCAATGTTTTCAGAGGAAGGTGCTCACTGGTAATAATAAACGTGCTGATAAATAAGGCTGGAAATAGCTGAATCATTAAAAGTCTTCAAATAAATAAAAAGCAATTCCATCTCTCTTTCTCTCTCTGTCTCCTCTCTCTCTCTCTCTCTCTCTCTCTCTCTCTCTCTCTCTCTCTCTCACCATATACCAGCACATCTGTACTGACTGCAACATACAAAAGAAGAAGAAACACAGAATGAAGATTTCCCTGCTGGACAGGATCTGATCTGAGATATCCCTGCTGGACAGGATCTGAACTGAGATGAGCATAAATTCATCGAATGGATGCCAACAGCATTTCACTGAGAAGAGATTCCACATTTTATGCTGTACAGTTAGTTAGTTAGTTAGTTAGATTAAAAGGGGCCTCCTATGAACTGGGTTGGTGTGTCTTCTCAGGTCACGTCATTTCAGGGAGTGGCTGAGGAGTGTCCCATTTGCCTTGACAATAGGCACCAGTCAGATATTAATGTCAGGGCCTGAGAATTCCTAAAAGGGAATGAATGGAGACCCTTGCTCACCTAAAAATCACCTGACCTTGGAAAAGGACTTGTGGAAAGCAGGCACTTGAAACTGTGTTTTCACATCTTACCAGAAAGCTCCCTCTCAGAAGGGAAAGTCACCATGATATCTTACTCTTTGCCCAAAGATACCCTACCATTCTGATCATTCTGACGGAATTAAGTCTTCTACTGCAAATAAATAAATAATAGAAGACTCAATTCAGTAAGTCTTCTACTAACTGAATTAACTAAGAGTGAGAAAGTAAGTAAGCAAATATGTGGATGGATGAACAAACAAATAAAAACAAAGTTCGCTGACTTTTGGTTTCATAATGAATCTCTCTCTCTCTCTCTCTCTCTCTCTCTTTCTCTCTCTTACACACACACACAAACAAACAAAAACTAAATTTGCAATTAAAGGAAGCATAACACGTTTACTCAGGGGGCAGAGTGAACTCTGAAAGTTTTCCAGGCAGGGCTATATAGAGTGATGTTCCATGTCGTGCTGCAGAGATAGTTTAGGATCAATTCCCAGCATCTACATGGCAGCTCACAGTTGTCTGTAATCCAGTGGCCTGAGAGCCATGGCAAAAACACAAATGCACATAAGATAAAAACAAATAATTTTTTTAAAGGAAGAGATTGGGGGAGAGAGAGACAGAATATAAGAATAAACTGAGAAACAAGGAAAGATAGTGCTGGCTGGCTGGCTGGCTGGCTGGTTGGATGGCTGGCTTGCTTTCAGTTCCCTGATAGAAATAAGCACATTATGGAGGAATCACAAAGTTGTTGCACTATGTTGGTGTAAGGAGGAGAGATTGTGAGTGAGTGTGTCCTGTCAGAACAAAGATAGTCCCATAGTTGATGAAATTCATTATCCCAAAACTTCAGCAGAATATATCCCAAACTTGAAAATGTGTGGTCAGCATGTGACAGGTTGGGCTGGAGATGCTGAGAACTGGTTTTCACCCAGAGGAGCCCTGAATGCAAGAGCAGACAATCATTCCTGTGAAGATTGAGGGAGTAATCATTCATTCCTATACTCAAGTTTAAGGAAATATGAATGTCTATGGAGAGACCACTCACAGATATGAAAAATCTTTTCCTAAAAATCAAATTTCTCAATCAGTATGCAACTGCTGTGGTGCTTCTCCTAGATAGAGCAACACGCACACACACACACACACACACACACACATACACACACACACACACAAATTGATTACTTGATCTAGAGCCACAGGAAGGGGACACGGCCAACTTGAATCACAATATTCATCAGAGCATTAGAAGAGTGTAAAGAGGACACAAAAGGAGAGATAATTCTGGTCCTTCCTTCCTTCCTTCCCTCAGGTAGTGACTGACAGATGAGACTTTGTCCAAGCAAGTTATGAATTACCAAACTTGAGTTTCTCACTCTGTAGGTATTAGTTATTCAGTCAGTCCTCGCTTCTTTCTGTAGGAAGGTGGTGCATGTCTCTCAGAAGTTAACTGATTTCCTCTGCACAAGGTGACCAAGGGGAAAGCTTTCTAATCCTTATTCAGAGCTATAGAGGATACACTGTGGCTTCAGAGACTTCAGGGATTATAGGGGTGGGTGCTTGATGCTTCAGACTCATATCATTGAAGGGCAGAATAGTTTGGATTCAAAAACATTCACAACACAGAGCCATCCTCACTTACTAACAGCCCAAGAGATACAGAGGTAACAAGAAATTGCAGTCTTCGCCGGGCTGTGGTGTGTGGGGGTCGGTGCATGCCTTTAATCTCTGCTCAGACACAGATCTCTGTGAGCTCAAGGATGGCCTGATTTACACAGTGAGTTTCAGGACAGCCCAAGATACACAAGGAACCCATTTATTGAAAAACAGGTACAGCTTGGGCTCCAGGGTCTCCAGGGGTCTCCTGGACCCCGCGCTGCCTCCCACGTCCTCCCTCTTCTCCCTGGATCTTTGAGCTATCAGGCAGTTCTGGTCAGGTGCTGAGAAGTTCCATCTGGACGGGTGAGTTTCTGCTAACCAGGGGTGGTGTGTCCCAGAAGTGAGCACAAACCCCCCTCCCCCAGCTCCTTCTGCAGGGCTGTCTGTCTTAGAAACGACCCAACTCCCCAGCACCCCACCCCCAACCCTGCTTTGCTGTGTGTTCTGACCAGTGCTCAAGACCGGTTTTAAGCTCCTACACTAAGGCAACCCAACCAGACCGGGGAGGGCCTGCCATTCAGGCAGGTCTCAAGGTTCCCTGTAAGGGAGCTCGGGCACCTACAGCTTGGGCTCCAGGGTCTCCAGGGGTCTCCTGGACCCCGCGCTGCCTCCCACGTCCTCCCTCTTCTCCCTGGATCTTTGGGCTACCAGGTGGCCCTGGTTAGGTGCTGAGAAGTTCCATCTGGATGGGTGAGTGTCTGCTAGCCAGAGGCAGCCCTGTTCAGATGCTTACGAGTTCCATCTGGAAGGACTGCATTCTCTGCAAGGTCATATGCTCTGGAGCAGTTTTCTGCTCCTACACTAAGGCTACCCACCCAGAGTGGCGTCCGAGTTGTGGTGCTGAGGAGTTCCACCTGGACAAGCCGGTTCCTGCTCCTACACTGAAGATATACACCCAGAGACTCAGTCACAGCAAAGACTGGACCAAGACACCACGCCTCTCCTGGCTTCATTTGAAGGAAGAGATGCGTAGGCGCCAATGCAAGAATTCCCCCAACAACCTGAAAGGCAACATGACATCACCAGAATCCAGGGATCCTGAAATAAGAAGAATTGTACACACTACTCCAGAAGAATTAGAAGAAATCGACTCAAAAGTGAATTTTATGAAAATAATAGAAGACCTTAAACAGGAAGTGAAAAACTGCCATAAACAATTAGAGATGACAAACAAAAAGGTAGAGGAAATGAATAAATCGCTCAAAGATACCCAAGAGAACCAAGAGAAACAAGGAAAAGCAATCAAACAGGTAAGGGAAGCAGTTCAAGACTTGAAGAATGAAATGGAAGTAATGAAAAAAACACAAACCGATGGAAGGACGGAGATGGAAAATCTGGGTAAACGAACAGGAGCTACAGAGACAAGTACTACAAACAGATTACAAGAGATAGAAGAGAGGTTGTCAGACACTGAAGATACCATAGAGAAAATAAACACACTGATCAAAGAAAACAATTGCCTTTGCTAAATTCAAAGGCCAAAAACAATGGTCTTTTCCCAGATCACTGCTACCATTTATGCACCTGTATCTTGCTAATGTTATAGCAAAAAATCCCTTAAAGGATTTTATGCTAAATTTTACAAATGGCTCTTCCAATGGAGGAACTGCATATATGGCTAACAATAATAAAAATTATAGAGCATAACAAGGCTCCTTCAAAGCAACTCATAAGAGTTGCCAGCAGATCCTGATGCAAACGGATCTGGCTTGATGACACCAAGCTTACCTTTGATAAGACAAGGTGAAAAAGCCCTTGCAATGCATTACGAAAAAACCCGACCTGTATATATATTTGGGGTCGAGGACGTGTTTGTGCTTTTTTCACAGAAAGAAAATAAATCCTGGACGTGATGTCGAGGCTGCGGACACAGAGGAGTGCCAGACTTCCAGAGATGATTGAGGAGAGGTCCTTGGTCCGGTCTTCCCTATCCCCCAAGGAAAGGAGTGCATGCTAACAAAACCACCTACACCACTCTGCAGAGGGTCATCCTGCCTCCAGAGTCCAAGGAGACCCGGCGGACATAAGTGCCAGGATGTGCTTCATCCTGAATCCAACTCGCCTCACCCAGGTTCCCCCACCTGTCCTGGAGCACAAATGCTAAACTGCTTCTGCAGCTTGAACTCTAGTCTGCTTTGGAGCTGAGTTGCAGACTAAACATCAGACGGCTTTAAACTTTGGGACACAGAACTCATTTTAATTAAAATATTAACCTCTCTTCACTTAAGAAGGGGGAAAATTGGGGCTTACTGTCACTGTTGATCAGAGACAGGAACTGGTAGTATTTGATAACAACAATATATGTCATTGTACTCCTACTGAAATTGATCTAATGATATCTGAAACTGCTTATAGATGTTGGGAAAAGTTTGTCACATGCTGTAAAGTGTTTGGCTTTAATGCATATGTTAAAAAATTTTAGATTTTGATCCCTTTTACACTGCCCTAATTTTTTGGCAGGCAGCACACGTAACTTTATGTGGAGTAGGCACTTAGGAAGGAGGTCATACCATAGGCCAGACTAAAAGGTGAATACTGGGTTGGGAAAAAGCCCTTTCTTCTTATCTGGAGATGGAGTTATTGGTGCCAAAATTATATCATTATATCTTTTGTTTGAGGAGCTCCTCACAGTCTTTACATTAATGATAGACGCAGGGGCCCAAGGACAGGAGTTAGTGTGGATCCTCGCCTGAAGAGCACACCATACAGAGGTTGTAGAAACCGGCTCAACATGGCATGGTACAGGTATGAGGGCGCTCTCCACATGGCCTAAGACAGGGTGCCCTGTGATCTGCTTACTTTAATCCTGCTAGATGCCTTTTATTTGAGGAGCTCGAAGGACGGGCGACTTATGGCAGGATAATCCCCCAACCTAAGGCAGGGCCCTGGGAACCCTAGGACGGGTAAGGGGGAAAAAAAAAGGCCTGGTCCCCACTCGACCTAGGAGTCATCGGGCACCCCTCTGTTCCCAGGAGAGATGGATTGCTTCACCACTCGAGAGGAGGGTCTCTCCTTGTCTCAGTCCCTTCTCCTTTGGTCTGACACCATGGATGACTCTGACTGGTGCTCTCCACGTGATAGCTGCTTGCCTTTGTATGGGAGGGGGAGGGGATCTGTTGGGAGCCGTTTCCCCCTAGAGATCATTGCAGGAACCATCGCCTGGGGAGACTGCGGGGAACCCCACACCCATGGTTGTGCTGGGATTGGTCCTGTTGCCCCACACCCAGTTGAAGCTGTTAATGGAGAAAAATAAAATAAAATAATAATAAAAAAATAAAAAAGTGAATTTTATGAAAATAATAGAAGACCTTAAACAGGAGGTGAAAAACTGCCATAAACAATTAGAGATGACAAACAAAAAGGTAGAGAAAATGAATAAATCGCTCAAAGATACCCCCCAAAAAAACAAGAGAAACAAGAAAAAGCAATCAAACAGGTAAGGGAAGCGGTTCAAGACTTGAAGAATGAAATGGAAGTAATGAAGAAAACACAAACCGAGGGAAGGATGGAGATGGAAAATCTGGGTAAACGAACAGGAGCTACAGAGACAATTACGACCAACAGATTACAAGAGATAGAAGAAAGATTGTCAGACACTGAAGATACCATAGAGAATATAAACACACTGATCAAAGAAAACAGCAAAACCAACAAATTCTCATCACAAAACATTCAGGAAATATGGGACACAATAAAAAGACCAAACCTAAGAATAATTGGGATAGAAGAAGGAGAAGAAGTACAGCTCAAAGGTCCAGAAAATATATTTAATAAAATTATAGAAGAAAACTTTCCCAACCTAAAGAAAGTTATTCCTTTGAAGGGACAAGAAGCTTACAGAACACCGAATAGACTGGACCAAAAAAAAAAAAAAACATCTCCTCGCCATATAATAATCAAAACACCAAACATACAGAATAAAGAAAGAATATTAAGAGCTGCAAAGGAAAAAGGTCAAGTTACTTATAAAGGTAAACCTATCAGACTTACACCTGACTACTCTATGGAAACCATGAAAGCCAGAAGGTCCTGGATAGATGTACTGCAGAAGCTAAGAGATAATGGATGCAAGCCCAGACTACTATACCCAGCCAAGCTTTCGTTCACTATAAATGGAGAAAACAAAATTTCCAGGATAAAAACAAATTTAAACAATATGTAGCCACAAATCCAGCCTTACAGAAAGTATTAGAAGGAAAATCACAAACCAAGGAGCAAACAATGAACACAATAACTCAAACATCTAGAGTCCCGTCACCAGTGCAACTCAAAGAAGGCAAACAAACTCTATGACTAAAAAATTGTCCGGAGTTAACAACCACTGGTCATTAATATCCCTTAATGTCAGTGGACTCAGCTCACCTATAAAAAGGCACAGGCTAAGAGATTGGATACGCAAACAGGATCCAACATTCTGCTGTTTACAAGAAACACACCTCAACCACAAAGACAGGCACTTACTTAGAGTAAAGGGATGGGAAAAGGTTTATCAAGCAAATGGTCCTAAGAAACAAGCAGGTGTGGCCATACTAATTTCTAACAAAGTTGACTTCAAACTTAAATCAATCAGAAGAGATGGAGACGGACATTTTATACTCATAACAGGAACAATTCATCAGGAGGAAGTCTCAATCCTGAATATCTATGCCCCTAATATAAAAGCACACACGTACGTAAAGAAACATTACTAAAACTCAAGGCTGCCATCAAACCGCACACACTAATAGTAGGAGATTTCAACACTCCTCTTTCACCAATGGACAGGTCAATCAGACAGAAACCTAACAGAGAAATAAGAGAATTAATGGAGGTAATGAATCAAATGGACTTAACAGACATCTATAGATCATTCCACCCAAATAGGAAAGAATATACCTTCTTCTCTGCAGCTCATGGAACCTTCTCGAAAATTGACCACATCCTCGGTAACAAAGCAAACTTACACAGTTACAAAAAAATATTCATAACCCCCTGTGTCTTATCAGATCACCATGGTCTAAAGATAGAACTCAACAACAATGATAGCCCCAGAAAGCCTACAAACTCTTGGAAACTGAACAGTCAACTATTGACCCACACCAGGAACAAAGAAGAAATAAAGAAAGAAATTAAAATCTTCCTTGAATTCAATAAAAATAAAGAAACAACCTACTCAAACTTATGGGACACTATGAAAGCAGTCCTAAGGGGAAAGTTCATAGCCCTAAGTGCCCACTTAAAGAAAACAGAGAAAGCACCCATTGGAGACTTAACAGCCCACCTGAAAGCTCTAGAAAAAAAAGAAGCAGACTCACCTAGGAGGAGTAGAAGACTGGAAATAGTCAAACTGAGGGCGGAAATCAACAAAATAGAAACACAGAAAACAATCCAAAGAATCAATGAAACAAAAAGCTTGTTCCTGGAGAAAATCAACAAAATTGATAAACCCCTATCCAAAATAATCAAACGGCAGAGAGAGAATATGCAAATTAATAAGATCAGAAATGAAAAGGGGGACATAACCACAGATATAGAGGAAATTCAGAGAATCATTAGATCTTACTACAAAAGCCTGTATGCCACAAAACTGGAAAATGTAAAAGAAATGGACACTTTTTAGATAAATACCATATACCAAAGCTAAATCAGGACCAGGTGAACAATCTAAATAGACCTGTGAGTCGCGAAGAATTAGAAGCTGTTATCAAAAACCTCCCTACCAAAAAAAGTCCAGGACCAGATGGTTTCAATGCGGAATTCTACCAGAACTTCCAAGAAGACCTAATACCTATACTCCTTAATGTATTTCACAATATAGAAACAGAAGAGTCATTGCCAAATTCCTTTTATGAAGCTACAGTCACTCTGATACCAAAACCACACAAAGACTCAACCAAGAAAGAGAATTACAGGCCAATCTCACTCATGAACATCGACGCAAAAATCCTCAACAAAATACTGGCAAACCGTATCCAAGAACACATTAGAAAAATTATCCATTATGATCAAGTAGGCTTCATCCCAGAGATGCAAGGCTGGTTCAACATAAAAAAATCTATCAATGTAATCCACCATATAAATAAACTGAAAGAAAAAAACCATATGATCATTTCATTCGATGCTGAAAAAGCTTTTGACAAAATTCAACATCCCTTTATGATAAAAGTCTTGGAGAGATTAGGGATACAAGGGTCATAACTAAATATAATAAAAGCTCTTTACAGCAAGCCGACAGCTAACATCAAACTAAACGGAGAGAAACTCAAAGCCATCCCGTTAAAATCAGGAACACGACAAGGCTGTCCATTCTCTCCATACCTCTTCAACATAGTGCTTGAAGTTTTAGCAATAGCAATAAGAAAACATAAGGGGATCAAGGGGATTCGAATTGGAAAGGAAGAAGTTAAACTTTCGTTATTTGCAGATGATATGATAGTGTACATAAGCGACCCCAAAAACTCCACCAAATAACTCCTACAGCTGATAAACAACTTTAGTAATGTGGCCGGATACAAGATCAACTTCAAAAAATCAGTCGCCCTCCTATACACAAAGGATATGGAAGCAGAGAGGGAAATAAGAGAAGCTTCTCCTTTCACGATAGCCACAAACAGCATAAAATATCTCGGGGTAACTCTAACCAAAGAAGTGAAAGATCTATTTGACAAGAACTTTAAGGCATTGAAGAAAGAAATTGAAGAGGATACCAGAAAATGGAAGGATCTCCCTTGCTCTTGGATTGGGAGGATCAACATAGTAAAAATGGCAATCCTACCAAAGGCAATCTATAGATTCAATGCAATCCCCATCAAGATCCCATCAAAATTCTTCACTGATCTTGAGAGGACAATAATCAACTTTATATGGAAAATCAAAAAACCCAGGATAGCCAAAACAATCTTATACAATAAAGGAACTTCTGGAGGCATTACCATCCCTGATTTCAAACTCTATTACAGAGCTTCAGTAATGAAAACAGTGTGGTATTGGCATAAAAACAGAGAAGTCGACCAATGAAATCGTATAGAAGACCCGGATTTTAACCCACAAACCTATGAACACCTCATTTTCGATAAAGGTACTAAAAGTATACAATGGAAGAAAGAAAGCATCTTCAACAAATGGTGCTGGCACAATTGGATCTCACCCTGTAGAAGAATGAAAATAGACCCATATCTATCACCATGCACAAAACTCAAGTCCAAATGGATCAAAGACCTCAATATCAATATTAACACACTGAACCTGATAGAAGAGAAAGTGGGAAGTACCCTACAACAGATGGGCACAGGCGATCGCTTCCTAGGTATAACCCCAGCAGCACAGTCATTAAGGGCAACATTGAATAAATGGGACCTACTGAAACTGAGAAGCTTCTGTAAAGCAAAGGACACTGTCACTAAGACAAAAAGGCAACCCACTGACTGGGAGAAGATCTTCACGAGCCCCGCAACAGACAAAGGTCTGATTTCCAAAATATATAAAGAACTCAAGAAACTAGACTTTAAAATACTAATTAACACAATTAAAAAATGGGGCACTGATCTGAAGAGAGAATTCTCAACAGAAGAAGTTCAAATGGTCAAAAGACACTTAAGGTCATCCTGAGCCTCCTTAGCGATCAGGGAAATGCAAATCAAAACAACATTGAGATATCATCTTACACCTGTCAGAATGGCTAAAATCAAAAACAGCAATGATAGCCTTTGCTGGAGAGGCTGTGGAGAAAGTTGTACCCTCATCCATTGCTGGTGGGAATGCAAACTTGTACAACCACTTTGGAAATCAATGTGGCGTTTTCTCAGGAATTTCGGGATCAACCTACCCCTGGACCCAGCAATACCACTCTTGGGAATATACCCAAGATGTACCCTATCATATGACAAAAGCATTTGTTCAACTATGTTCATAGCAGCATTGTTTGTTATAGCCAGAACCTGGAAACAACCTAGATGTCCTTCAGTGGAAGAATGGATGAAGAAAGTGTGCAATATTTACATATTAGAGTACTACTCAGCGGTAAAAAACAATGACTTCTAGAATTTTGCATGCAAATGGATGGAAATAGAAAACACTATCCTGCGTGAGGTATCCCAGACCCAAAAAGAGGAACATGGGATGTACTCACACATAATTGGTTTCTAGTCACAAATAATGGTCATTGAGTCTATATTCTGTGATACTAAAGAAGCTAAATAAGAAGGTGAACCCAATGAGGGCTGCTGAGAAGCCAAGGACAATGGCACCGGGTTTTGATCCTACTTCATGTTCTGGCTTTGTGGGAGCCTAGCCAGTTTGGATGTTCACCTTCCTAGACCAGGATTGAGGGGGAAGACTTTGAACTTTCCACAGGGCAGGGAACCCTGACTGCACTTCGGTCTGGATATGGAGGGGGAGGAGGGGGGAGGCGGGGAGGAGTGGGTGGCGGGGGAGGGAAATGGGAGGCAGGGAGGAGGCAGAAATTTCTTTTCTTCCAATATAAAAAAACACTAAAAAAAGGAGGATAGCTTACAAACTTTTGGTTGGATGTCCAATGGTTAAAGCTCTAATGATAATATTCTTATGGGAGACCTTGAGCTGCTAGGTAAAATTCTTACAAAAAACAGTTTACAATAGAGAGCTTAAAACAGCTGCCTAACAGGTACTCAAGCAGGTAAAGTATAAATCAACAGATAAAGTATACAATAATCAACAAATACAGTATATTAATTCAGCTATGGCAAGTGTGTATATTAAATGTAAAACTTATTCTACAACAGTTTTATAAAAAATGCTGCTTACGGCTAAATCTTCTAAGTTTTGCTAGTTAAGATATTAAACTCTTAAATTAAACCAGTAGCCTGTGTGATATAAAAGGACAGGATAGAATCTGGATAATGGTTTAACAAAATATTGACTATGATCAAGGTTTCTTATACTAAACAGTAGATTCATTGATAATTTTAAGATTGATTCCTGGACATTTGCCTTTGCTAAATTCAAAGGCCAAAAACAATGGTCTTTTCCCAGATCATTGCTACAATTCATGCAACTGTATTTTGCTAATGTTATAGCAAAAAATCCCTTAAAGGATTTTATGCTAAATTTTACAAATGGCTCTTCCAATGGAGGAACTGCATATATGGCTAATAATAATAAAAATTATGGAGCATAACAAGGCTCCTTCAAAGCAACTCATAAAAGTTGCCAGCAGATCCTGATGCAAACGGATCCGGCCTGATGATACCAAGCTGACTTTTGCTGAGACAAGGTGAAAAAGCCCTTGCAATGCATTATGAAAAAAACCCGACCTGTATATATATTTGGGGTCGAGGATATATTTGTGCTTTTTTTCACAGAAAGAAAATAAAATCTGGATGTGAGGTCGAGGCTGTGGACTCAGAGGAGTTCCAGACTTCCAGAGGTGATTGAGGAGAGGTCCTTGGTCCGGTCTTCCCTGCCACCAAGGAAAGGAGTGCCTGCTGACAAAACCAGCTACACCACTCTGCAGGGTGTCATCCAGCCTCCAGAGTCCAGGGAGACACGGCTGACATAAGGGCCAGGATGTGCTTCATGTAGCTGAATCCAGCTCGCCTCACCGAGGTTTCCCCACCTGTCCTGGAGCACAAATGCTAAACTGCTTCTGCAGCTTGAAGTCTGGTCTGCTTTGGAGCTGAGTTGAAGACTAAACATGAGACTGCTTTAAACTTTGGGACACAGAACTCATTTTAATTAAAATATTAACCTCTCTTCACTTAAGAAGGGGGAAAATTGGGGGTTCCTGTCACTGTTGCTCAGAGACTGGAACTGGTGGTATTTGATAACAACAATATATGTCATTGTACTCCTACTGAAATTGAGCTAATGATATTTGTAACTGCTTATAGATGTTGGGAAAAGTTTGATACATGCTGTAAAGTGTTTGGTTTTAATGCATATGTTAAAAATTTTACATTTTGATCCCTTTTACACTGCCCTAATTTTTTGGCAGGCAGCACACGTAACTTTATGTGGAGTAGGCACTTAGGAAGGAGGACATACCATAGGCCAGACTAAAAGGTCAATACTGGGTTGGGAAAAAGCCCTTTCTTCTTGTCTGGAGGTGGAATTACAGGTGACAAAATTATATCATTATATCTTTTGTTTGAGGAGCTCCTCACAGTCTTTTCATTAATGATAGACACAGGGGCCCAATGACGGGAGTTAGTGTGGATCCTCGCCTGAATAGCACACCATACAGAGGTTGTAGAAACCGGCTCGACATGGCATGGTACAGGAATGAGGGCGCTCTCCACATGGCCTAAGACAGGGTGCCCTGTGATCTGCTTACTTTAATCCTGCTAGATGCCTTTTATTTGAGGAGCTCCAAGGATGGGCGACTTATGGCAGGATAATCCTGCAACCTAAGGCAGGGCCCTGGGAACCCTAGGATGGGTAAGGGGGAAAGAAAAAAGGCCTAGGACCACTCGACCTAAGAATCATCAGGCACCCCTCTGTTCCCAGGAGAGGTAAATTGCTTCACCACTCGAGAGGAGGGTCTCTCCTTATCTTAGTCCCTTCTCCTTTATCATCTTTGTTTTTTTTTTTTTTTTTTTTTTTATTAAAAATATATTTTTTTTTTTTTTAAAAAAGGGGGTGTTTTTTTTTGGGTTTTTTTTTCTAAAAATAATTTTAAAAACCTTCACCGGGGGGGGGGGGGGGGAACCCCCCCCCCTAATTTTTTTAAAAAAAGTTTTTTTGCCCCACACCCAATTAAAGCTGTTAATGGAGAAAAATAAAACAAATAAATAACAAAAAAAGAAAAGAAAAAAATATCAGAGAGCTCTCTGGGATACCTTAGAATTTCCAGAGAAGGGACTGCTGATGACATGATTCACGGCATTTTCCTCCTTCCTAATATTTCTCCCCAAACTGACCGACTGACCGACAGACAGGAACCTGAGGTTGCCTTTCCAGGAGTCTCTCCTGTGACACAGAGGGAGGCATTTAGGATCTCCTCCTGCCAAAACCAGAAATTTCTCTCTGCTTCATTAAAATCTTTTCACTACTTCCTTCACTGAATGACGGACAATTCCTCCTTCTCCTGAACTGATATTCATCCTCAGTAATATGAGAAATTAGGCCCGGAGGACATGGAGGGTGACGGTTGAATCCTCTGAAGTGAACGAGCACTTAGGGAAGGCTAAACTTATGGGAACTTGACTCTGAGTGGCAAGAGATGAATAGCTGCTGCCAAGGCACAGATACATGCATCAGGGTTAGGCAACAACTGGGTGGCTCTTGGTATCCTCCTGCATCATCAGAGCTGTGTGGGAAACTCAGCCCAAAGGACGGGGCATGTTCAAAGGGAGGGGGAATTTTCTATGACAGCACTGTTTTCATTTTCATTTTTTTCAACTCAGACAAAATTTCACCCAAAGAATGTTACAGGATTGGAGATCATTAAGTTACTTAGTTAGTCTAATGCTGTTGGGCTGAGATATAGCATAAGGTTGATGGGGAGTTATTTTTGAGAAGATTGTGTGCTAGCTTCTCATTAAGTCTCATTCTAAAGTGGTCAAATTTAAAATGTACTCCTTAAAATGCAATCTCTATGGCTAGGAATATACAGTGCATCATTCCTTGCCATATGTTAGAGGGCAGCAGCTCTGGAGATGTCACTCTGGCGATGCAGCACATGTGAATTAACTTTCCCCAGTCTTCTTTCTTGGGATGCAGTCTCTTTTTTCTCTCTTTCTTTTTTTAATACTGCCTATAACTGTAGATGTAGTCTCGTTTTATATATATATATATATATATATATATATATATATATATATATATTTTATCATACGTATGCTTCAAACTGACAAGTCAACGAGTTGGCTCTCTGTGCACTCTCTCTTTTCATGAAACTAGAAGTGGTTCGAAGAGTTATCAGCGAAAGTGTTTGGCCTTAAAATGCTAAGTACCCAGGTCGACCAGTTGGCCTCGTGAACGTGGGTCAACCAGTTGTCTTTTTCCATGTCTTGATTGACTAATGTCATTTTTAAATGTGTCTCTCAGTTTGTTAATCTGTTAGTCCTTTCTCTATCCCAACCCAACTTACTCACTCATTTCGTTTTTTATTTATTTTATTTATTTATTTATTCATATATCTATCTATCTATCCATCCATCCATCCATCCATCCATCCATCCATCCATCCATCAATCCAGATGTGAGGAGATCAGAGGAAGGTGCCCGGTGGTCATCCAGGGGTAAATAAATAAGGCTGGGAATAAATAGCTGAATATTAATTCATTCGAATAATATTAAAACTGTTCAAGTCAAAAACCATTGCTTTCTTTTCTGTTTGCACAGAGATCTGACTGACTGCAACTTGGAAAGAAGTACGCCCTGCTGGACAGAGACCTCCCTCCTGCTTTGGGTTGGGTTGCTGAGTGAATGTGGGTGGGTCGACCAGTTTCCATGTTTTGTCTTTTATGGATTGAATGGATGTGTCTCATTGTTTTCATGACACCTTGTGTATTTCTTTGCTTCCTTATTTATCTATTTACTTACTTCTTTAAAAAATGACCCACCTAGGTATTTACTTACTTTTTCATACATTCCTTACTTCACTTCCTTATCATCTTTCATATATCTGTTCATCTGCTCATTTATTTACTTATTGAATATTCCAATTATTACTTATTTTTATTCATTTATTCGTTCTTTGTCTATTTTTATGTAGGTATTTATTTACTTTCTTAATTTTTTTTTACTTTTTAAATTTTATTCTTTCTTTGGAAATGTGGATCATTTATATCCTTCCTTCCTTCCTTCCTTCCTTCTATCTTTCTGTCTCCTGACTGTCACTGGCTATCTAAATGGTTCCAGGTGAATGTCAGCAAAGCAGCTCATGAAATGGAATTTAATGAAGAAATAGATAGATACATAGATAGATAGATAGATAGATAGATAGGATGTGCACACACTCACACACACACATATGCACACACGTGCATGACATGTACAGATGGGGGGTTCCAATGTTTTCAGAGGAAGGTGCTCACTGGTAATAATAAATGTGCTGATAAATAAGGCTGGAAATAGCTGAATCATTAAAAGTCTTCAAGTAAATAAAAAGCAATTCCGTCTCTCTCTCTCTCTCTCTCTCTCTCTCTCTCTCTCTCTCTCTCTCTCTCTTTCTCTCTCAACATATACCAGCACTTCTGAACTGACTGCAACATACAAAGGAAAAGAAACACAGAAGAAAGATATCCCTGCTGGACAGGATCTGATCTGAGATATACCTGCTGGACAGGATCTGATCTGAAATGAGCATAAATTCATTGAATGGCTGCCAACAGCATTTCACTGAGAAGAGATTCCACATTTTATGCTGTACAGTTAGTTAGTTAGATTAAATGGGGCCTCCTGTGAACTGGGGTTGGGTGTGGCTTCTCAGGTCACTTCAGGTCAGGGAGGGGCTGAGGAATGTCCATTGGCTTTGACTATATGCACCAGTCAGATGTTAATGTCAGGGCCTGAGAGTTCCTCAAAGGGAATGAATGGAGACCCTTGCTCACTAAAAAACGCCTGACCTTGGAAAAGGACTTGTGGAAAGCAGGCACTTGAATCAGGCGATGAAAGGAGACAGAGACAAAGACCCACATTGGAGCACCGGACTGAAATCTCAAGGTCCAAATCAGGAGCAGAAGGAGAGAGAGCACGTACAAGGAACTCAGTTCCACGAGGTGCACCCACACACTGAGACAATGGGAATGTTCTATCGGGAACTCACCGAGGCCAGCTGGCCTGGGTCTGAAAAAGCAAGGGATAAAACCAGACTCGCTGAACATAGTGGACAATGAGGACTACTGAGAACTTAAGAACAATGGAAATGGGTTTTTGATCCTACTGCACGTTCTGGCTTTGGGGGAGCCAGGCAGTTTGGATGTTCACCTTACTAGACCTGGATGGAGGTGGGAGGTCCTTGGACTCCCCACAGGGCAGGGAACCCTGACTGCTCTTTGGGCTGTTGAAGGAGGGGGTCTTGATAGGGGGAGGGGTGGGAAATGGGAGGTGGAGGTGGGGAAGAGACAGAAATCTTTAATAAATGAATAAAAAAATAAATAAATAAATAAATAAAAAAGGAAAAAAAAGAAAATGTGTTTTCACATCTTACCAGAAAGTTCCCTCTCAGAAGGGAAAGTCTCTGTGGTATCTTACTCTTCGCCCAACGATACCCTACCATTCTGATCATTCTGATGGAATTAAGTCTTCTACTGCAAATAAATAAATAATAGAAGACTTAATTCAGTAAGTCTTGTACTTACTGAATTAACTAAGAGTTTGTAAGTAAGTAAGCAAATATATGGATGGATGAACAAACAAATAAATACAAAGTTTGCTGACATTTGGTTTCATAATGAATCATTCTCTCTCTCTCTCACTTACACATACACACACACACACACAAACAGAAACTAAATATACAATAAAACGAAGCACAACACGTTTACTCAGGGGTCAGAGTGAACTCTGAAAGTTTTCCAGGAAGGGCTATATAGGGAGATGTTCCATGTCGGGCTGCAGAGATAGTTTAGGTTCAATTCCCAGCATTTACATGGCAGCTCACAGCTGTCTGTAATCCAGGAGCCTGAGAGCCATGGCAAAGACACAAATAAACATAAGATAAAAATAAATAAATTTTTTAAAGGAAGAGATTGGTGGGGAGAGAGACAAAGTATATGAACAAACTGAGAAACCGGGAAAGATAGTGCTGGCTGGCTGGGTTGCTGGCTGTTTGGCTGGCTTGCTGGCTTGCTTTCTGTTCCCTGACAGAAATAATCACATTATGGAGGAATCACAAAGTTGTTACACTATGTGGGTGTAATGAGGAGAGATTGTGATTGAATGTGTCCTGTCAGAAAAAAGTTAGTCCCTAAAACTTCAGCAGAATATATCCCAATCTTGCAAATATGTGGTCCGCATGTGACAGGTTGGGCTGGAGATGCTGAGAACTGGGGTTCTCCCAGGGGAGCCCTCAATGCAAGAGCAGACACTCATTCCTGTGAAGAGTGAGTGAGGGAGGGAGGAATCATTCATACCTATACTCAAGTTTAAGGAAAGATGAATGGCTATGGAGAGACCACTCACACATATGAAAATTCTTTTCTGAAATATCAAATTTCTCAATCAGTATGCAACTGCTGTGGTGCTTCTCCTAGATAGAGCAACACACACACACACACACACACACACACACACACACACACACACAAACTGATTCCTTGATCTACAGCCACAGGAAGAGGGCATGGACAACTTGAATCACAATATTCATCAGAGCATGAGAAGAGTGTAAAAACGACACAAAAGGAGAGATAATTCTCGTCCTTCCTTCCTTCCTTCTTCTCCTTCCTTCCCTCAGGAAGTGACTGACAGATGAGACTTTGTCCAAGCAAGTTATGAAATACCAGACTTGAGTTTCCCACTCTGTAGGTATTAGTTAGTCAGTCAGTCCTCCCTTCTTTCTGTAGGAATGTGGTGCATGTCTCCTAGAAGTTACCTGGAATCCTCTGAACAACATGACCCAGGGGAAAGCTTTCTAATCCTTATTAAGAGCTATAGAGGATGCACTGTGACTTCAGAGACCTCAGGTGTTATAGGGGTGGGTGCTTGATGCTTCAGACTCATATCCTTGAAGGGCAGTACATAGTCTAGATTCAAAAACATTCACAACACAGAGCCATCCTCACTTATTAACAGCCCAGGACACCCAGAGATAACAAGAAATTGCAGTCTCGACTGGGCTGTGGTGGGTGGGGTTCGGTGCATGCCTTTAATCTCTGCTCACACAAAGATCTCTGTGAGCTCAAGGATGACCTGCTTTCAGAGTGAGAGTAAGGACAGCCCAAGATACACAAAGAAACCCTTTCTTGAAAAACAAAACAGCAAAAGAAAGAAAGAAAGAAAAAAAAGGAAAGGAAAAAGACAATATAAGAACAAAGAAAAAAGAAAAAAATTGCAGTCTCTTCCTGCTCTCTCATACATTGGCTCTTAAAGAGCTCTCAGGCTAAACTGGAGACCAGGGTGTCATCTATAACCGGGACGCCAGAAACCTTAGGGGGGTCTCAGGATGACTGACTGCAGCACTAGATGCCTCAAACCTGCTAATGGCTGTAATACGGGCTTTGGCAGAGCACTACTCCCCTTTCTCTATTATTAATGCTACAGAACGAAAAGAACTTGGGGGGAGGGTGAATGATGTGCAGTGCTGGTATTGAAATCTCACTGACACCTTCCACACTCATTGTCAATTTCCAACTTTGTCAAATCAACTATCGTGAAACTTTGGTGTGGGTTGGCCCTTTAGGTATTCAGAGAAACAAGACAGGCCTATTGCATCCCAGAAACCTCTCAGTTCCTGAGCCCTAGCCCTGGAAGTCTCAAAGCCATCACATCCAGAAATCTCCCCAGTCCCTGCTAGTGGTGAACTCACTTTGTCTTCCTCACTCTGGACTCTCCACGATCTCCATTCTCTAGGCAACATGTCTAGAAGCGAATCTTATAGGCACCGAGAGAGTGTGTCTTCAGGGCAGTTGGCGTTTTTAGGACACAAGTGACATCAAAAAGTCCGAGAACTCTCCGAGATACCATAGAATTCCCAGAGAAGTGACTGCTGATGTCGTGAGGCACGGCCGTTACCTCCTTGCTAATATTTCTCCCTGAACTGAATGAACGACCAACCGACTGACCAGAACCTGAGCTTTGCTTTCCAGGAGTCTCTCCTGTGACACAGAGTGAGCCATTCAGGATCCCCTCCTACCAAAACCAGAAATTTCTCTCTGCTTCATTAACATCTTTTCACTACTTACTTCACTGAATGACCGACCATTCCTCCCTCTACTGAAAAGATATTCATCCTCAGTAATATGAGAAATTAGTCCAGGAGGACACGGAGGATGAGGATTGATTCCTCTGAATTGAACGAGCACTTAGGGAAGACTAAACTTAAGGGAACTTGACTCTTAGTGGCAAGAGATGAATAGATGCTGCCAAGGCACAGATACAGGCATCGGGCTGAGGCACCAATTGGGCGGATCTCAGTATCCTCCTGCATCATCAGAGCTGTGTGGGAAAGTCAGCCCAAAGGAGGGACCACATTCAAAGGGAGAGGAAATTTTCTAGGACAGCACTATTTTCTTTTTCATGTTTTTTTTTTAACTCAGAAAAAACTTCACCCAAATTATGTTACAGGGTTGGTGGTCATTAAGTTACTTAGTTAGTCTAATGCTGTTGGGCTGAGATAGAGTATAAGGTTCATGGGGTGTTATTTTTGAGAAGATTGTGTGTTAGCTTCTTATTAAGTCTCATTCTAAAGTGTTCAACTTTAAAATGAACCCCTTAAAATGCAATCTCTATGGCTAGGAATACACAGTGCATCATTCCTTGCCATATGTAAGAGCGCAGGAGCTATGGAGATGTCACTCTGGGGATGCGTCTCTTCTGCATTATCCTCCTGCAACATCAGAGCTGTTTGGGAAACTCAGGCCAAAGGAGGGGCCCTGTTCGACGGGAGGGGGAATATTCAAGGAGAGCACTGTTTTCTTTTTTAACTCAGACAAAATTTCACCCAAAGTATGTTACAGGGTTGGAGGTCATTAAGTTACTTAGTTAGTCTAATGCTGTTGGGCAGAGATAAAAGATTGAAGGGGAGATATTTTTGAGAAGATTGTGTGTGAGCTTCTCATTAAGTCTCATTCTAAAGTAGTCAACTTTAAAATGTACTCTTTAAAATGCAATCTCTATGGCTAGGAATACACAATGCATCATTCCTTGCCATATGTAAGAGCGCAGGAGCTATGGAGATGTCACTCTGGGGATGCGGCTCTTCTGAATTAACTTTCCACAGTCTACTTTCTTAGAATGCAGTCTCATTTTTTTCTTTATTTCTTGTTTTTAACACTGCTTATGACCGTAGTTGCTGTCTCATTTCATATATATATATATATATATATATATATATATATATATCATACATATGCCTCGACCTGATGGGTCGACCAGTTGGCTCTCTGTGCACTCTCTGTTTTCACTAAACTAGAAGCCGGTCGACCAGTTATCCGATAAATTGTTTGGCAATGAAATGCTAAGTACCCAAATTGGGTTAAATTTATACCCAATTTAAAATATTACAGCACTGTAACAGTTATCAAAATCCAGAACATTTCCCACATCTTAAATAGAAAATTAAGAACAAACATACCTCCTCATCTTTCAGCAGTCACTCCTGTATTTCGATTTCTAAATACTATAGTAACCACTAACCTGCTTCAGTGTATCTGCCTTTTTATTCGACACAGTCTCATGTATCGCAGGCTGTACTTGAACTCACTTTACCAGGTGAACATCACCAATCTCAAAGCTGGGGTTATTGTGATTCACACATTTATAATTGCAGGACAGGACAGGGTCATCTGTCTGAATTGTGCTATTTAAAAATAACTTGTCACTGTCCAGAGCCCAATTTAAGGGACCAGAAGATGAGAATTAAACCTAAAAATTGTGCACTATTCCCCTGTGCCTGACTCAACTCTACTTTTGGCCTTTGCCCTTTCCTCAAAGATGCCTGTCCCCTTGGGCCTAATAAGGTGGGACCCCTGGATCTCACTCCAGAGAGTATCAAGGGAAACAACGTCTCTGGGAAGTGGACTTCGAAATGGGATTCCCTCAGCCACAAAGTACTACTGCCTGAATGTCAGCAGGCCCCATCTTGCCTGGTCCTCCTGGGCACCAGGTTCTCACCAGTGTGGTACAAATGTCTGGTAGATCATCAGCTGAGTGCCCTACTAGAGAGTGGATTTCACTGTTGGGGCCTAGCAGAGCACTGAGTTTATAAGCTCCACAGGATGCCCCGCCCCTTGCCTGCCCATCCCTCTGTGACTTCAGTCCCCTGTGTTATGCAAGGCCTCTCTGATCGATCAGGAGTCCTGGCTGGCTGTGCCCTCTCCCCTGCTTATAATTATATTTTATTAATTTTTCAGAGCATAACCCCAATATTTCAGGCTTCACAAACCTTGTCATGATAGCGACTAAAGAAACACATGGCTTGGGTCTGAAGAATTTCCTTAGTGGTTAAATGCTCATCTTCTCTTGTAGAGGACACAAATTTGATTCTCAACAATCAAAACTCATAGCATACAACCACTTCTAACTCTAGCTGAAAGGATCTGATAATCAATTTCTGGACTTTGATAGGACTTACACTCATACATACACACACACACACACACACAGAGAGAGAGAGACAGAGAAACAGAGAGTGAGGGAAAGAGAGAATAACAAACAGAACAAAACCTTAAAATTTGAAATAACATGTTTTAATATTGAGGTGAGGAGAGGGTTCCTTGCCAAAAGGGCTTGTTGCCTAAGAATAAGGACCTAAAATTTCAACACCCAGTACCCAATTAAGAAGCAGATCTGATATATATCAATAACCACAGTGTTGCAGGGGACAGATGCAGGGGAATCCCGATATATCACTGTTCAGAGAATCTAATAAACAGTTCTCATCTACAATAGAATTTAGTTTTAGCAAACCAACTCATTATAAATAAAATGAGGCAATTATGTGGTAACATCATTGAATTATGGCATGAGGACACTCAGAGTAAGGGCAGAAGATTGTAATTTTGAGGCTAGTATGAACTTCATGATTATGTCTTAAAAACGAAAATAAACAAACAAAACCAGCTAGGCATAGTGGTTTATATTAATTGCAAGACTTAGGAAATACGTAAGTGGATTTCAGGAAATTAGAGGCCAGCTTCTATGTGATGAGTTTCAGTACCATCTACGTGACATAGTGAAATACTGGCTCAATATTTTTTTAACTGAAGTGATGGTGGCGCCACATGCCTTTAATCCCAGCACTTGGGAGGCAGAGGTAGTCGGATCTCTCTGAATTCAAGGCCAGCCTGGCCCACAGAGCAAGTTTCAGGACAGGCTCTAAAGCTACACAGAGAAACCCTAAGGAAAAATAAGAATTTAAAGAACAGCAAAATATTAGTATCCAGGCAAAATCTCAGTCTCCCTCTCATTCTTTATGTGTGTACACTAGTGTGTATATGTGTGTGTGTGTGTGTTCTGTTTATACAGGTGTATGTGTGTGTTCTGTGCATACACATCTGTGTGTTCTGTGCATACATGTGTGTGTGTCCTGTGCATACACATATGAGTGTTCTATGCATACATGTGTGCATACATTTAGTGTACCCTCCATTCAGAGAGACTGGAAGGATGCTGGGTGCTCTGAGCTATCACTCTACACCTGATTCAGATGACACAGCCTCTTTCTCTGAACCTGGAGCTAGGATGGCCATCTGCAGGCCCTAGAGATTTGGGGTCCCCATTCTCTTCAGATTCAACAGTCCATGGGTTACAGTAACATGCATAGGCACAATCAACTATTTACAAGGATTCTTAGATCTAACCTCAAACTTCTGTGTTTGAATGGCAAGGAAACTTAACTAACGAGTACTTGCTCAAGTACCCTACAACAGATGTGCACAGGCGATCGTTTCCTAGGTATAACCCCAGCAGCACAGTCATTAGGGGCAACATTGAATAAATGGGACCTACTGAAACTGAGAATCTTCTGTAAAGCAAAGGACACTGTCACTAAGACAAAAAGGCAACCCACTGACTGGTAGAAGATCTTAACCAACCCCGCAAGAGACAAAGGTCTGATCTCCAAAATACATAAAGAACTCAGGAAACTAGACTTTAAAATGCTAATTAACTCAATTAAAATTGGGGCAGTGAACTGAAAAAAGAATTCTCAACAGAAGAAATTCAAATGGCCAAAAGATACCTAATGTCATGCTCAGCCTCCTTAGCGATCAGGGAAATTCAAATCAAAACAACATTGAGATATCATCTTATACCTGCCAGAATGGCTAATATCAAAAACAACAATGATAGCCTTTGCTGGAGAGGCTGTGGAGAAAGCGTACACTCATCCATTGCTGGTGGGAATGCAAACAAGTACAACCACTTTGGAAAGCAGTGTGGCGGTTTCTCAGGAATTTCGGGATGAACCTACCAATGGACCCAGCAATGCCACTCTTGGGAATATACCCATGCAATGCCCGATCCTATGACAAGGACATTTGTTCAACTATGTTCATAGCAGCATTATTTGTAATAGCCAGAAACTGGAAACAACCTAGATGCCCTTCAATGGAAGAATGGATGAAGAAAGTGTGGAATAAATACACATTAGAATACTACTCAGCGGTAAAAAAACATGACTTTGCGAATTTTGCATGCAAATGGATGGAAATAGAAAACACTATCCTGAGTGAGGTAACCCAGACCCAAAAAGATGAACTTGGGATGTACTCACTCATAATTGGTTTCTAGAGATAAATAAAGGTCAGTGAGTCTATAATTTGGTATCTTAAGGAAACTAAATAAGAAGGTGAACCCAAAGAAAAAATAGCTATCCTGGTTATGGGAAGTAGACAAGATTGCCGGGCAAAAAATTGGGATCTTGGGGGTGTGGTGGGAGGGGGTAAGGGGAGAAGGGGAGAGAAAATGTGTGAAGGGGAGTTTGGGGGGAACTTGGGGCAACAGGATTATTGTGATAAAGGAAGGTTTGTTAGGGAGAGCCTGGTAGCACACATCTTAATTAAGGGAGCCATCTTAGAGTTGGCAAGAGACTTGGACATAGAGGGAATCCCAGGTGCCCAAGGCGATGTCCCCAGTTAGTTCCTGTGGAAGCTGAGTATAGGGAACCTGAATTGACCCTATCCTATAGCCATACTGATGAATATCTTGCATATTACCATAGGACCTTCATCTGGCGATGGATGGAGATAGAGACAGAGTCCCACCCTGGAGCACTAGACTGAGCTCTCAATGTTCTAGTGAGGAGCAGAAGGAAGGAGAATATGAGCAAAGAAGTCAGGACCACAAGAGGTGCACCCACCCACGAAGACAGTAGGGCTGATCCATTGGGAGCTCACCAAGGCCAGCTGGACTGTGACAGAAAAAGCATGAGATAAAACCGGACTCTCTGAATTTGGCGGACAATGAGGGCTGCTGAGATGTCAAGAACAATGGCAGTGGGTGTTGATCCTACTTCATGTTCTATCTTTGTGAGAGCTTACCCTGTTGGGATGTTCTCCTTTATAGAACAGAATGTAGGTGGGAGGAATTTGGACATTCCACAAGGCAGGGAACCCTGACTCCTCTTCAGGCTGAAGAGGGAGGGGAGCAGTAGGGAGAGTGGAAGGGGGCGAGTAGGGGGAGGGAAATGGGAGGTGGGGAGGAGGCAGAAATTTCTTTTTGTTTAATTTTTTTCAGAAATTCCTTTTTTCCAATTAAAAATGATATTTGTTTTATTATTATTTTTTTTACAACATGTGTCAAACTTTACCCATTATTATTTTTTTTAAAGTAATTTTCCCTTCAAAAAATTTCTATCTCTCCACTCCTCCCAATTCCCTCATGTTCTCCCCTCACTTTCCTCCATCCCCTCCCTCCTTAAGAGAGTTCAGGGTACCCTGCCCTGTGGGAAGTCCAAGGCCATTCCCCTTCCATCCACCCCTAGGGAATTGTGCATCCAAATAGCCTGATGTACCAAAAAGCCAACACATGCAGTAGAAACAGGCCCCAGTGCTATTTCTCAGTCAGCCTTCATTGTCAGCCACATTCAGAGGGTCTGATTTGATCACACGCTCATTCAGGTCTGGTCTATCTGGCTTTGGTGAGCTCCCATTCGATCAGGCTCACTGTCTCAGTGGCTGGACCACCCACTCACAGTTCTGACTTCCTTGAACTTTTCCCTCCTAATGCTTTTCAAATGGACCTCGGGAACTCAGTCCATTGCTCTGATGAGGGTCTCTGTCTCTATCAGCATCCTTTCTCTAATGAAGATTCTATGGTGATACTTGAGATAATCTTTAGTGTGATAGCAGGGCGAGTCCAGTTCAGGCACTCTCTGCTCTGCTGCCCAAGGACCTAGCTGCAGATATCCCCGTGAACACTGGAATCCCCACTAGAGCCAAGTCTCTTGCCAACCCTAACCTGGGCCCCTTAATGTAGAGATCTTCTTACCTCCTCCTATATTAAGCCTTCTTCCATCTTCACCTCCCCACCCCCAAACTCTCCCCAGTTTTACCTTCTACCTTCTCTCTCCCCTCTCCCCTTCCCCAATCCAGCCCCCCACTCCTACCCTTACCCCATGCTCCCAACTTTTGCCTGGCAATCTTCTTTCGTCCAATTTCCAGGAGGATCTATATATGATTTCTTGCGGTTCATCTAGTTATTTGGCTTCCCTAGGCTTGTGAACTATAGACTCAGTGACTTTTGTTTATGGCTAGAGTCCACTACTGAGTGACTACAAAGCATATTCATCTTTTTGGGTCTGGGTTATCTCACTCAGGATAGTGTTTTCTATTTCCATCCATTTGTATGAAGAATGCAAGATGGCCTTGTTTTTTACCTTTGAGTAATACACTAATGTGTATATCTTCCATAATTTCTTTATCTATTCTTCCATTGAGGGGCATCCAGTTTGTTTGCAGGTTCTGCCTATTAAAAATAATGCTGCTATGAACATAGTTGAACAAATGTTTTTGTAGTATGATTGGGCATCTCTTGGGTATAATCACAAGAGTGGTATTACTGTATCTTGAGGTTGGTTGATTCCCAACTTCCTGAGTAACCGCCACACTGCTTTCCAAAGTGGTTGCACAAGTTTGCATTCCCACCAGCAAGGGATAAGTGCTCCCCTTACTCCACATCCTTTCTAGCATAGGCTATCATTGGTGTTTTTGATATTAGCCATTCTGAAAGGTGTAAGTTGGTATCTCAACGTTGTTTGGATTTGAATTTCCCTGATTGCTAAGGAAGCTGAACATGACCTTAAGTGTCTTTTGGCCATTTGTACTTCTTCTGTTGAGAATGCTCTGTTCAGTTTAGTACCCCATTTTTAATTGGATTAATTAATATTTTAATGTTTAGTTTCTTGAGTCCTTTATATATTTTGGAGATTAGATCAGTCAGTCGAGCAGGCACACACATATCGCTCCAAATGTATCTACTCAGTAGAGGAGCATGTCGTCTTTATATTTAAAATATTATAACACTGTCACAGTTATCAAAGTCCAGAACATTTCCCACATCTTAAATAGAAAATGAAGAAAAAATATAACTCCTGATCTTTCAGCAGTCAGTCCTGTATTTCGATTTCTAGATACTATAGTAACCACTAATATGCTTCAGTGGGTCTGTCTTCTTATTCGAGACAGTCTCATGTATCCCAGGCTGTTCTTGAACTCACTTTACCAGGTGAACATCACCAATCTCAAAGCTGGGGTATTTGGGATTCACACATTTATAACTGCAGGGCAGGACAGGTTCATCTGTCTGAATTTTGCCATTTACAAATAACTTGTCACTGTCCAGTGCCCAGTTTAAGGGACAAAAGGATGAGAATTAAACCTAAAATATTGCGCCCTATTCCCCTGTGCCTGACTCAACTCTACTCTTGGTCTTTGGCCTTTCCTCGGAGATGGATGTTCCATTGGGGGAACCCCCAGGATCCCTTTCCAGACAGCAACAAGGCAAACAAGGCCTCTGTGAAGTGCACTTCGAAATGGGATTCCCTCAGCCACAAAGTACTACTGCCTGAATGTCGGCAGGCCCCATGTTGCCTGGTCCTTCCTGGGCACCAGGTTCTCAAATGTCTGGTACAAGATGTCTGGTAGATCAACAGCTGAGTGCCCTACTAGAGAGTGGATCTCACTGGTGTGGCCAAGCAGAGCCCTGAGTTTATAAGCTCCACAGAGGCCCCACCCCTTACCCCGTCCATCCCTCTGTGACTTCAGTCCCCTGTGTTATGCAAGGCCTCTCTAATTGGTTAGCAGCCCTGACACTCTGTGTCCTCACCCATGCTTATAATTTTGTGAATGTCAGAGTTTGATCAATTTTAAGACCTTTGTGCTTATAAATGTAGGTATTTAGATTGGGGTTGATAGTTGGGACAAAATCTTTATGACAGTATCCACCTCCTTGTATAACAGTTGTAAATCATTAACATATAAAGACAAATATTTTAGCCAGACAGAGTACTGCAGTCTTTTATTCCCAGCACACAGAGGCAGAAGCAGTTGAATCTCTGGGAGAATTCAGCCTGGTCTACATAGTGACTTCCAGGACAGCCAGATCTACATAGTGAGATCCCTTCATAAAAAAAGACAAATATTTTCTACTGTATGGGAATTGAGAGGAGAGAGGAGTCCCTGGGCTAGTAATATTTTCTCACAACATTTATTAAATCAAATTTACTATTAACAAATTTAGATTTTACTAGCTTAATTCAGCGAGCATTGCCACAGGGGTGAGCAAAACTTTCTAATAATACCATTTTATTAAACATACATCATACTTGGCTCTACTAAATCTTGTTTTACAAAAATTAACTCAAAGGAATCCATTTCTTATTTCTTAGCTAGGCTATCTTCCAGAAAATTAGGTTTGGAATTTTATTCCAGGGAATAGCATGACTAGTCACTTGAATGAAGACAAAGAAATCATGTCTTGAAAAACCAAAATAAATAAATATAAATTTTAACAAAAAATAAAGAACTAGGATGGACTTGTGCTTAATTGGACACTGTCAAAGTTAATTTAAACCAGAGGCTCCATGGTTTACTATATTCAGTTATAATATTTTTTAAATATGTTAGGAACAGGATTGGGTATATTTTATTGATTTTTTGGAGCATAGATTAGTTTTACTCTTACCCCCATATTTCAGGCTTCACAAACCTTGTTATAATAGCAACTCAAGAAACATAAGGCTTGGGCCTGAAGATTATGCTTAGCTGTTAATTGCTCATCTTCTTTTGTAGAGGACACAATTTGATTCTCAACAACCAAAACTCACAGATTACAATCACTTCTAACTCTATTTGCAAGTATCTGATACCAATTTCTGGACTTTGGTAGGACTTACACTCATACATACACACACACACACACACACACACAGAGAGAGAGAGAGAGAGAGAGAGAGAGAGAGAGAGAGAGAGAGAGAGAGAGAGAGAGAGAGAGAGAATTACAAATAGAACTAAACCTTAAAAATGAAATAACCTGTTTTATTATTGAGTTGAGGATAGGGTTCCTTGGCCAAATGGTTTGTTGCCTAAGAATGAGGACCTAAATTTTAATACCAAGCTCCCAATTAAGAATCAGATCTGGTATATGTCGATAACCACAGTGTTGCAGGAGAAAGAGGCAGGTGAATCCCAATGTATCACTGTTCAAAGACTCTAATAAACAGTTCTCAGCAACAATAGAAATTAGTTTCAGCAAACCAAAGCAGTATAAATCAAATGAGGCAGTTTTGTGGTAACATTCTTGAGTTATGGCATGAGGACACACAGAGTAAAGGCAGAGTATTATAATTTTGAGACTAGTCTAAACTTCATGATACTGTCTTAAAAACGAAAACAAACAAAACCCAGCCAGGCATAGTGGTTTATAATAATCCCAAGACATAGGAAATAGGTAAGTGGATTTGGGGAAATTAGAGGCCAGCTTCTGTGTGATGTGTTTCAGTATCACCTAAGTTACATAGTGAAATACTGGCTCATTTTTTTTTACCTGGAGTGGTTATGGCGCCACATGACTTTAATCCCAGCACTTGGGAAGCAGAGGTAGTCGGATCTCTGTGAGTTCGAGGCCAGCCTGGCCCAGAGAGCAACATTCAGGACAGGCTCTAAAGCTACACAGAGCAACCCTAAGGAAAAAAAAGACTTTAAAGAACAGCAAAATAATAGTCTCCAGGCAAAAACTCAGTCTCCATCTCCTTCTTTATGCCTGTAAACTAGTGTGTATATGTGTGTGTTCTGTGTATACACGTGTATGTGTGTGTTCTGTGCATACACATCTGTGTGTTCTGTGCATACATGTGTGTGTGTCCTGTGAATACTCATATGTGTGTTCTATGCATAGATGTGTGCATACATTTAGTGTACCCTCCATGCACAGAGACCAGAAGAGGTGGCTGGGTACTCTGATCTATCACTCTACACCTGATTCAGCTGAGAGTGCATCTTTGTCTGAACCTGGAGCTAGGTTGGCCCTCTGCAGGCCCTAGAAATTTTGGGGTCTCCATTCTCTTCAGATTCAACAGTTCAGGGGTTAAAGTAACCTACATAGCCACAAGCAACTTTTTACAAGGATTCTAGGATCTAACCTCAAACTTCTGTGTTTGAATGGAAAGGACACTTAACTGAATACTCTCTCCAGCTCTCAATTAAAAAATTTGTTTCATTATTTTTTTTTAATTTAATTTTCCATTCAAAAATTTACACTTCCTCCCCTCCTCCCATTTCCCTCATGCTACCCCCTAGCTTTCCTCCCTCCTCGTCCTCCTTAAGAGAGGGCAGGGTACACTGCCCTGTGGGAAGTCCAAGGCCCTCCCCCTTCCATCCAGTCCTAGGACACTATGCATCCAAATAGCCTGGGCTACCACAAAGGAAACACATGCTGTAGAAACAGACCCCAGTGCTATTTCTCAGTCAGCCTCCATTGTCAGCCAAATTCAGAGAGTCTGATTTGATATCAAGGTCATACAGGTCTGGTCCATCTGGATTTGTTGAGATCCCATTAGATCAGGCACAATGTCTCAGTGGCTGGACCTCTCTGCTTATAAATGTGGGTATTTAGATTGTGTTTGATAGTAGGGACAAAGTCTTTATAACAGTATCCACCTCCTTGGATAACAGTTGGAAATCATTACCATCTAAAGAGACAAATATTTTAGCCAGACAGATTGCTACCGTCTTTTATTCCCAGCACACAGAGGCAGAGGAAGGTGAAACTGTGCATCCAAATAGCCTATTAAACAGTGCATCCATATGGTCTGGGGTACACTGTATACATTGTGTACCCTATGAACATTGTGCACATTTTGTGTACACTGTGTACATTTTGTTTACATTGTGTACATATTGTACACTGTTTACATTGTGTACACTATTTGTACATCGTGTACACTGTGTACATTTTGTGTAAATTGTGTTCATTTTGTGTACATTGTGTACAATTTGTGTACATTGTGTACAATTTGTACACTTTGTACATTGTGTCCACTTTTTGTACATTGTGTACACTGTGTATATTTTATGTACATTTTGTGTACATTGTGTAGATTGTGTACATTTTGTGTACATTGTGTATATTTTGTGTACATTGTGAAAACATTTTGTACATTGTGTATATTTTGTGTACATTGTGTACATTTGCTGTACATGCAATAAACTATGTATATTGTGTACATTTTGTACACTGTACATTTTTAAATGTGTACATTTTATGTATATATTGTGTACACACTGTACATTTTGTACATTTTGTACACTTTGTATGCTTGTACACTTTTTGTACATTGGGTACACTGTGTACATTTTCTGTACATTGTGTACTTTGTGTACGTTTTGTGTACATTGGGTACATTTTGTGTACATTGTGTACATTGTTGTACACTTTATACGTTTTGTACACTTTTTGTACATTGGGTACATGTGTGTATTTTCTGTAATTGTACTTTGTGTCGTTTGTGTACATTGTGTACATTTTTCTACATTTTGTATACATTGTGTACACTTTTTGTACATTGTGTACACTGTGTACATTTTCTGTACTTTGTGTACATTTTGTGTACATTGGGTGTACATTGTGTACATATTGTATACATTGTGTACATTTGTGTGGACAATGTGTACATTTTGTACACTAAATGTCATACACTGTGCATATTATGTTCATTCTGCAATATACATTTTGTACACTGTGTACATTATGTTTTACATTATGTCCACTTTATATTTTATGTACATTGTGTACATTTTGTTTATACTGTGCACATTTTGTGTATATTGTGTATATTTTGTGTACAATGTGTAAACATTTTGTACATTGTGTGCATTGTGTACATTTGGTGAACATGGAATAAACTGTGTACATTGTGTACATTTTGTACACTGTACATTTTTTACACAGTGTACATTTTATGTTTATATTGTGTACACAGTGTACATACACAGTGTACATTTTGTACACTGTGGACATTGTGTACACTTATTGTACATTGTGTACACTGTGTACATTGTTTGTACATTGTGTACAGTTTGTGTACATTGTGTACTCCCTGTACATTGTGTATATGTTTTACACTGTGTACATTGTGAACACTATTTACATTATGTATACATTGTGTACACTTTTTGAACATTGTTTTCACAGTGTACATTTTGTGTTCATTGTGTACAATTTGTGGACATTGTTTACACTGTGTATATTTTTTGTACATTGTGAACATTGTGTACATTTTGTGTATATTGTGTACATTGTTTACATTTTGTGTACATTGTGTATATTTTGTGTACATTGTGTAAACTTACTGTACATTGTGTACACTGCGTACATTTTGTGTACATTGTGTACATTTAATGTACATGGTATAAACTATATACATTGTGTATATTTTATACACTGTACATTTTGTACACTGTACATTTTGTACACTGAGTACATTGTGTGAATTTTGTATGTATATTGTGTACATTGTGTACATTTTATGTAGAGTGTGTACATTTTGTACACTGTGTAGATTGTGTTCAATTTTTGTATATTGTGTTCACTCTCTACATATTGTGTTATTTTGTACACTGTGTACATTGTTACACTTTCTGTACATTGTGTGTATTGTGTACACTTTTTGGACATTGTGTACACTGTGTATATTTAGTGTATATTGTGTACATTATTTACACTGTATGTATTGTGTACACTTTTTGTACATTGTGTATATTGTGTACATTTTGTGTAAATTGTGTACATTTTGTACACTTTGTATATAGTGTACATTTTGCACTGTTCATTTTGTACACTGTGTGCATTGTGTCCACTATTTGTACATTGTGTACACTGTGTTCATTTTTGTATATATTGTGTACATTTGTGTACATTTTGTGTACATTTTGTGTACATTGTGTACATTTTGAACACTGTACATTGTGTAAACTTTCTGTACATTGTGTAATCTGTGTACATTTTCTATACATTGTGTACACTGTCTACATTGTGTATATTTTGTACACTGTACATTGTGTACAATGTGTACATTTTGTGTACATTGTGAACATTTTGTACACTGTGTACATTGTGTACATTTTTTGTACATTGGGTACACTTTGTTCATTTGGTTTACATTGTGAACATAGTGTACATTTTGTGGATATTGTGTACACTTTGGGCACTACAATTTGTACACTGTGTATATTTTGTACATTTTGCACTGTACATTTTGTACACAGTATACATTGTGTCCACTCTTTGTACATTGTGTACACTGTGTGTATTTTGTGTAAAATTTTTGTACATTGGGTACACTGTGTTCATTTTGTGTATATTGTGTACATTGTGTACATTCTTATACATTGTTTACATTTTGTGTACATTGTGTAAACTTCTGTACAATGTGTAAACTGTGTATATATTGTGTACATTGTTTACATTTGGTGTACATGGTATAAACTGTGTACATTGTGTATGTTTTGTACACTGTACATTTTTGACACTATGTATATTTTGTGTATATATTGTGTACATTTTAGACATTTTTTGTACACTGTTGTACATATGTACATTGTGTACACTGTGTACATTGTGTACATTTTATGTACATTGTGTACAATCTGTATATTGGTTACACTTTGTACACGGTGTACATTGTGTACACTTTGTACATTTTGTGAACATTGTGTACACATTTTGAACATTGTTTTCACAGTGTACATTTTGTGTACATTGTGTACAATTTCTGTACATTGCGTACACTGTGTATATTTTGTAAAATGTGTGCATTGTGTACTCATTTTGTACATTGTGTATATTGTGTTCATTTTGTGTATATAATGTACATTTTGTACATTGTGAACATTGTGTCCACTATTTGTACATTGTTTTCACTGTGTACATTTTGTGTACATTATGTATATTGTGTACATTTTATTATATTGTGTACATTATATATATTTTTTGTACATTGTACACACTGTGTACATTGTGTTCATTTTTTGCATTACATATTGTACACTGTGTATATTGTGTACATTTGGTACACTGTACTTTTTGTACACTGTGTACATTTTTTGTACAATGTGTATGTTGTGTATTTTTGTGTACATTTTGTGAACACTGTGTACCTTTTGAGTACATTTTGTGTAAATTGTGTACTATGTGTATACTTTCTGTACATTGTATAAACTGTGTATACTTTGTGTAAATTGTATACATTGTGGACACTGTGTATATTCTGCAAATTTTGTGTACATTTTGTACAGTGCTTACATTGTGTACATTTTGTACATTGTGTATATTTTGTGTACATTATGTACATTTGGTGTACATTGTGTAAAATTTTTGGACATTGTGTACACTGTATACATTTTGTGTACATTTTGTACATTGTGCACATTTTGTGTACATTGTGTACACTGTGTACATTGTGTACATTTTGTACACTGTACGTTTTGTACAATGTGTTCATTGTGTACAATGTGTGTATTTTGTGTACATTGTATAAACTGTGTACATTGTGTGCATTTTGTACACTGTTTACAATGTGTACACTCTTTGTACATTGGGTAAACTGTGTACCTTTTATGTAGATTTTGTACATTGTGCACATTGTGTTCATTTTGTATACACTGTGTAAATTATTTGTACATTGTGTACATTTTGTACACTTTGTACATTTTGTACACTTTTTGTACATAGTGTACACTGTGCACATTTTATGTACATTGTTTACACTCTGTACATTGTTTACATTTTGTACACTGTACATTTTGTACACTGTGTACATTGTGTAAAATGTGTACTTTGTGTGTATATTGTGAACATTTTGTAAACTGTGTACAGTATGTACACTTTTGTCCATTGGGTACACTGTGTACATTTTCTTTTATAGTGTGTACTCTGTATACATTTTTTGTATATTGTGTACACTGTGTGCATTTTGTGTACATTGTGCACATTTTGTGTATATTGTGTACATTTTGTACAATTTGTACATTGTGTACACTGTGTACGTTTTGTGTACAGTGTGTACTCTGTTGATATTATGTACATTATGTAGACTACATTTCGTACACTGTGCTTATTGTGCACATTTTGTACTGTACATTTTGTACACTGTGTACATTATGTCCACTTTTTGTACATTGTGAACACTGTGTATATTTTGTGTACATTGTGTACATTTTGTGTACATTTTGTTCTTTGAGTACATTTTGTGTACATTGTATATATTTTGTGTACCTTTTGTGTACATTGTGTAGATTGTGTACATTTTGTGTACATTGTGTACATTTTGTGTACATTGTGTAAACATTTTGTACATTGTGTACAGTGTGTACATTTTGTGTACATTGTGTACATTTTTGATACTCTATATTTTTTACAATGTGTATATTATGTGTATTTGGTACACTGTACATTTTGTACACTGTGTACATTGTGTACATTTTTTGTACGTTGTGAACACTGTGTTTATTTTGTGTACATTGTGTTCATTTTGTGTACATTGTGTACATTTTGTGTACATTGTGTAAACACTTTGTACATTGTGTATACTGTTTCCATTTTCTGTACATTGTGTACATTTGTGTACATGGTATTAACTGTGTACATTGTGTCCAATTAGTACACTGTATATTTTGTACAATGTGTATATTTTGTACATTTTTCACTGTACATTTTGTACACTGTGTACATTGTGTACATTCTGTGTACATATTGTGTCCATTATGTGTACATTGTGCACATACTGTACATTTTGTGTACATTGTGTAAACTTTTTGTACATTGTGTATACTGTATATATTTTGTGTACATGGTGTACATTGTGTACATTTGTTGTACATGGTATAAACAGTGTACATTTTGTAAATTTTGTACACTGTAAATTTTTTACACTATGTATGTTGTGTCCATTCTGTTTACATATTGTGTACACTTTGTGTGCACTTAGTACCTTTTGTACACTGTGTACATTGTGTACAGTTATTGTACATTCTGTACACTGTGTACATTTTGTCAACATTTTGTACATTTTCTGTAAATTGTGTACACTCTGTACATTGGTTACAATTTGTACACGGTGTTCATTGTGTACACTTTGTAAATTTTTTGAACATTTTGTAAAATGTGTACATTTTTTGAACATTGTTTTCCCAGTGTACATTTGTGTACATTGTGTAAAATTTCTGTACATTGTGTACACTCTGTATATTTTTTTTACATTTTTATACTGTGTGCATTTTGTACACTTTTTGAACATTGTGTATAATGTCTACCCTTTTTGTATATTGTGTATACTGTGTACGTTCTGTATATATAGAGTACATTTTGTACACTGTGAACATTGTGTCCACTTTTTGTAGATTGTGATCACTGTGTACATTTTGTGTACATGGTGTATATTGTGTACATTTTATTACATTGTGTACATTGTATATATTTTTATACATTGTATACACTGTTTATATTGTGTATATTTTGTACATGTACATTTTGTACACTGTGTATATTATTTGGATTTTGTGTACATATTATGTATATTGTTTACATTTTGTGAACCTGGTGAAAACTGTGTACATTGTGTACATTTTGTACACTGTTAATTTTGTACACTGTAAATTTTTTGCACTGTGAAAATTGTGTACATATTTTGTATATTTTGTGTACATTGTGTAAATTTTGTACACTTTACATTGTTTACAATTTGTTCATCATCTACAATGTGTATATTTTGTGTATATTGTATAAAATATGTACATTGTGTACATTTTGTACACTGTTTACATTATGTACACTATTTGTACATTGGGTACAATGTGGACAGTTTGTGTACATTTAGTACATTTTGTGTACATTGTGTAAATTTTTTACAATTTGTACATTTTGTACAATTTTTGTACATTGTGTACACTGTGAACCTTGTGTACATTTTGTGCACTATATTTTGTACACGTGTACATTGTGTCCAGGTTTTTGTACGTAGGGTATATTGTGTACATTTTGTTTACATTGTGTACATTGTGTATATTTTGTACACTGTACATTGTGTACACTTTTTGTACACTGTTTACACTGTGTACATTTTGTGTACGTTGTGTACACTGTGTATATTGTGTATCTTTTATTACACTGTACATTTTGTACATTGTGAATATTTTGTACATTTTGTACTGTAAATTTTGTACACTGTGTACACTGTGAACATTCTGTGTATATATTTTGTCCATTGTGGGTACATTGTACACATTCTGTACATTTTGTGTACATTGTATACGTTGTGTACTTTTTGCGTACATTTGGTGTAAATTGTGTACTATGTGTATACTTTCTGTACATTGTGTAAACTGTGTATATTTTGTTTATGTTGTATACATTGTGGACACTGTGTATATTGTGCAAATTTTGTGTCCATTGTGTACAGGGATTATATTGTGTGCATTTTTTGTACATTGTGTAAATTTTGTGTATATTTTGTACATTTTGTACACTGTGTACTTTGTGTACACTTTTTGTACATAGTGTACACTGTACATTTTTTGTACATAGGGTACATTTGTGTACATTTTGTGTATATTTTATAAACTTGATATGTTCTATATTTTTTACACTGTACATTGTGTAGACTGCGTAAATTTTGTGTAAATTGTGTACATTGTGCACATTTTGTGTACATTGTGTACACTGTGTACATTGTGCACATTTTGTGTTCATTGTGTACACTGTGTACATTTTGTAAATTTTGTACACTGTACATTTTGTACAATGTGTTCTTTGGGAACAATGTGTATATTTTGTGGACATTGTATAAATTGTGTTCACTGTGTACATTTTGTACACTGTTTACATTGTGTACACTATTTGTTCATTGTGTACATTTTGTGCATTTTGTGTACATTGTGTACATTTTTTACACTTTGTACATTTTGTACTCTTTTTGTACATTGTGTACACTGTGAATATTGTGTACATTTTGTGCACTACATTTTGTATAATGTGATATTGTGTACATTTTGTACACTGTACATTAGTTCACTGTGTACATTTTGTACAATGTGTACATTGTGTGTACTTTGTGAACATTTTGTACACTGTGTACATTTTGTACACTTTTGTATATGGTTACACTGTGCATATTTTCTGTACATTGCGTACTTTTTATACATTTTTTTACATTGTGTACATTTTCTGTACATTGTACACATTGTGTACTTTGTGTCCACTTTTTTTACGTTGTGTATACTGTGTATATTTTGTGTACATTTTGTATTGTAAATTTTGTACACTGTGTACACTGGAACATTCTGTGTACATATTTTGTCCATTGTGGGTACATTGTACACATTCTGTACATTTTTACGTTGTGTATACTGTGTATATTTTGTGTACATAGTGTACATTTTGTACAGTTCATACATTGTGTCGACCGTTTGTACATTGTGTACACTGTGTACATTTTGTGTACATTGTTTACACTGTGGAGATTATTTACCTTATGTAGACTACATTTGGTACACTGTGTATATTGCGTACATTTTTCACTGTACATTTTGTACACTGTTTACGTTGTGTCCACTTTTTGTACATTGTGTACACTGTGTATATTTTGTGTACTTTGTGTACATTTTGTGTACGTTGTGTACTTTTGCGTACATTTTGTGTATAAATTGTGTACTATGTGTATACTTTCTGTACATTGTGTAAACCGTGTATATTTTGTTTATATTGTATACATCGTGGACACTGTGTATATTGTGCAAATTTTGTGTCCATTGTGTACATGGATTATATTGTGTACATTTTTGTACATTGTGTAAATTTTGTGTATATTTTGTCTATTTTGTACACTGTGAACATTGTGTACACTTTTGTACATTGTGTACACTCTGTACATTTTTGTACAATGGGTACATTGCTTACATTTTGTGTACATTTTGTAAACCTGATATGTTTGTATATTTTGTACACTGTACATTGTGTAGACTGCGTAAATTTTGTGTAGATTGTGTACATAGTGCACATTTTGTGTACACTGTGTACATTGTGCATATTTTGTGTTCATTGTGTACACTGTGTACATTTTGTATATTTTGTACACTGTACATTTTGTACAATGTGTTCATTGAGTACAATGTGTATATTTTTGGACATTGTATAAATTGTGTTCATTGTGTACATTTTGTACACTGTTTACATTGTGTACATTATTTGTTCATTGGGTACATTTTGAACATTTTGTGTACATTGTGTACATTTTTTACACTTTGTACATTTTGTACTTTATTGTACATTGTGTACCCTGTGATATTGTGTACATTTTGTGCACTACATTTTGTACACAGTGTATATTGTGTACATTTTGTACACTGTACATTTTGTTCACTGTATACATTGTGTACAATGTGTACATTGTGTGTACATTGTGAACTTTTTTTACACTGTGAACATTGTGTACACTTTTGTATATTGGTTACACTGTGTATATTTTCTGTACATTGTGTACTTTCTTTTTACATTGTGTACATTTTGTGTACATTGTACACATTGTGTACATTTTATGTAGATTGTGTACATTTTCTACACTTTGTACATGTGTACCATTTTGTACATTGTGTACACTGTGTACATTTTGTGTACATTGTTTTACACTGTGGAGATTATTTACATTATGTAGACTACATTTTGTACGCTGTGTTTATTGTGTACATTTTGCACTGTACATTTTGTACACTTGTGTACGTTGTGTCCACTTTTTGTACATTGTGTACACTGTGTATATTTTGTGTACATTGTGTACATTTTGTGTACATTGTGTATATTGTGTACATTTTGTGTACATTGTGTACATTTTGTGTATATTGTGTAAACTTTTGTACATTGTGTACACTGTGTACATTTTGTGTACATTTTGTACATTTGGTGTACATGGTATAAACTGTTTACACTCTGTAAATTTTGTAAACTGTGTAAAATTGTGTACCCATATTATATATTGTGTACACTTTGTACACTTTGTGTACATTGTAAACATTGTGTACATTTTGTGTGCAATATGTACGTTTTTTACACTGTGTATATAGTGTACGTTTTGCTCTTTAAATTTTCTACACTGTGTACATTAGGTCCACTTTTTGTACATTGTGTATACTGTGTACATTTTGTGTACATTGTGTACCTTGTGTACATTTTGTGTACATTGTGAACATTTTGTGTACATTGTGTACATTTTGTGTACATTGTGTATATTTTGTAAACTGTACATTGTGTACACTTTTTGTACATTGTGTAAACTGTGTACATTTGGTTTACATTGTATCAACTGGGTATGTTTGTACATTTTGTACACTTTACATTTTGTAGACTGTTTAAATTTTGTGTACATTGTGTACAAGGTGCACTTTTTTGTACATTGTGTACACTGTGTACATTGTGTACATTTTGTACACTGTACATTGTCTATAGTGTGTTCATTGTGTACAATATGTATATTTTATGCACATTGTATAAACTGTGCACAGTTTATACAGTGTTTACATAGTGTCCACTTTTTGTACATTGTTTTCACTGTCTAGTTTTTGTGTACATTGTTTACATTGTACACACTTTTGAACATTTTTTACACGGAGTACCTTTTGTGTATATTGTGTTCATTGTGTACATTGTATACATTTTGTTTACATTGTATACTCTGTGTACATTGTGTACATTTTTTACACTGTACATTTTGTACACTGTGTACATTCTGTACACTTTTTGTACCTTGTGTACAGTGTAACTTTTGTTTACATTGTGTACATTATATATATTTGATTACATTGTATACACTGTGTACATTTTGTACACTCTGTACTATTTGTTGATTTTGTGTATATATTGTGTACATTATGTCCATTTTGTGTAGATTTTATACATTGTGTACATTGTGCACATTTTGTGTACATTTTGAACAGTGTGGAAATTGTGAACTTTTTGTGTACATTGTGTATATTGTTTATATTTTCTGTACATTTTGTACATTGTGTACACTGTTTACATTTAGTGAGTACATTTATTACGCTGTGAATATTGTGTACATTTTGCACTGTACATTTTGTACACTGCGTACATTAGTTCCACTTTTTGTACATTGTGTGTACTGTGTACATTTTGTGTACATTGTGTACCTTGTATACATTTTGTGTACATTGTGTACATTTTGTGTCCATTCTGTATATTTTGTACACTGTAAATTGTGTACAATTTTTGTACATTGTGTAAACTGTGTACATTTTGTGTACATTGTATAAACTGGGTATGTTTGTACATTTTTACACTGTACATTTTGTAGACTGTATAAATTTTTGTACATTGTGTACAAGGTGCACTTTTTTGTACATTGTGTACATTTTGTACACTGTACATTTTCTATAGTGTGTTCATTGGGTACAATGTGTATATTTTGTGTACATTGTATAAACTGTGTACATTTTATACACTGTTTACATTGTGTCCACTTTATGTACATTGTTTTCACTGTGTAATTTTTTTTGTGTACATTGTTTACATTGTACACACTTTTGAACATTTTTTACACGAAGTACCTTTTGTGTATATTGTGTTCATTGTGTACATTGTATACATTTTGTTTACATTTTATACTCTGTGTACATTGTGTACATTTTTTACTGTACATTTTGTACACTTTACATTTTGTACACGGTGTATATTCTGTACACATTTTGTACAGTGTAACATTTGTTTACATTGTGTACATTGTATATATTTTGATTACATTGTATACACTGTGTATATTTTTTACACTGTGTACATTTTGTTGATTTTGTGTATATATTTTTTACATTGTGTACACTGTGTACATTGTGTCGAATTTGGCTATATATTGTTTACATTGTGTCCATTTTGTGTAGATTTTATACATTGTGTACACTGTGTACATTGTGCACATTTTTGTACATTGTGTACAGTGTGTACATTGTTAACTATTTGTGTACATTGTGTATATTTTGTATATTTTGTGTACATTGTGTACATTGTGTACACTGTGTACATTGTGTCAATTTGTCTATACATTGTTTACATTGTGTCCACTTTGTGTAGATTTATACATTGTGTTCACTGTGTACATTCTGCACATTTTGTGTACATTTTGAACAGTGTGTACATTGTGAACTTTTTGTGGACATTGTGTATTTTGTATATATTTTATGTACATTGTGTACATTGTGTACACTGTTTATATTTAGTGAGTACATTTTTTACACTGTGAATATTGTATACATTTTGCACTGTACATTTTGTACAGTGTGTCCATTGTGAACATTCTGTGTACATATTTTGTCCATTGTGTCCATTCTGTGTACATTGTGCACATTCTGTACATTTTATGTACATGGTGTACATTGTATCCTTTTTGTGTACATTTTGTGAACACTGTGTACATTTTGTGTAAATTTTGGACTATTTGTATACTTTCTGTACATTGTGTAAACTGTCTGTATTTTGTGAACATTGTATACACTGTGTACACTTTGTACATTGTGCACATTTCGTGTACTTTGTGTACTATATTTAATGTACAATTTGTGTACATTGTGTACATTTTGTGTATCTTTTGTTTATTTTGTACACTCTGTATGTTGTGTACACTTTTTGTACATTCTGTACACTGTGTACATTTTTTGTACATTGAGTAATTTGTGTACATTTTGTGTACATTTTATAAACTGGATATGTTTGTATATTTTGTACACTGTACATTGTGTAGACTGCGTTAATTTTGTGTAAATTGTGTACATTGTGCACATTTTGTGTACATTGTGTACACTGTATACATTGTGTACATTGTGTACAATGTACATTTTGTACAATGTGTTCATTGTGTACACTGTGTATATTTTGTGGACAATGTATAAATTGTGTTCATTGTGTACATTTTGTACACTGTTTACATTGTGTACACTATTTGTACATTGGGTACAATGTGTACATTTTGTGTACATTTTGTACATTTTGTGTACATTTTGTACATTTTTCACACTTTGTACTTTTTGTACTCTTTTTGTACATTGTTTACACTGTGAATATTATGTACATTTTGTGCACTACATTTTGTACACTGTGTATATTGTGTACATTTTGTACACTGTACATTTTGTTCACTGTGTACATTGTGTACAATGTGTACATTGTGAACATTTTGTACACTGTGAACATTGTGTACACTTTTCTATATTGGTTTCACTGTGTATGTTTTCTGTACATTGTGTACGTTGTGTACAATTTTTTTACATTGCGTACATTGTGTACATTTTGTGTACATTGTACACATTGTGTACCTTTTACGTACATTGTGTACATTGTGTACGTTTTGTACACTTTGTACATGTGTACACTCTTTGTACATTGTGTACATTTTGTGTACATTGTTTACACTGTGGAGATTATTTACATTATGTAGACTACATTTCGTACTTTGTATATTGTGTACATTTTGCACTATAAATTTTGTACACTGTGTACGTTGTGTCCACTTTTTGTACATTTTGTACACTGTGTATATTTTGTATACATTGTTACATTTTGTGTATATTGTGTACATTTTTTACATTTTGTGTACATTGTGTAAACTTTTGTACATTGTGTACACTGTGTACATTTTGTGTACATTGTGTACATTTGGTGTATATGGTATAAACTGTTTACACTGTGTAAATTTGTAAACTGTGTAAATTATGTACACATATTGTATATTGTGTACACTTTGTACACTTTGTGTACATTGTGAACATTGTGTACATTTTGTGTACAATGATTACCTTTTTACACTGTGTATATAGTGTACATTTTGCACTTTAAATTTTCTACACTGTGTACATTAGGTCCACTTTTTGTACATTGTGTATACTGTGTACATTTTGTGTCCATTGTGTACATTTTGTGTACATTGTGTATATTTTGTACACTGTACACAGTTTATACAATGTGCACAAAATATACATATTGTACACAATGAACACACTATAGACAATGTACAGTGTACAAAATGTACACAATGTACACAGTGTACACAATGTACAAAAAAGCGCACCTTTTGTACACAATATACACAAAATTTACACAGTCTACAAAATGTAAAGTGGACAAAATGTACAAACATACCCAGTTGTTACAATGTACACAAAATGTACACAGTTTACACAATGTACAAAATGTGTACAATTTATACACTGTTTACATAGTGTCCACTTTTTGTACATTGTTTTCACTGTCTAGTTTTTGTGTACATTGTTTACATTGCACACACTTTTGAACATTTTTACACGGAGTACCTTTTGTGTATATTGTGTTCATTGTGTACATTGTATACATTTTGTTTACATTGTGTACTCTGTGTACATTGTGTACATTATTTACACTGTACATTTTGTACACTGTGTACATTCTGTACACTTTTGTACCTTGTGTACAGTGTAACTTTTTTTACATTGTGTTCATTGTATATATTTTGATTACATTTTATACACTGTGTACCTTTTGTACACTGTGTACATTTTGTTGATTTTATGTATATATTGTGTACATTGTGTACATTTTGTGTAAATTTTATACATTGTGTACACTGTGTACATTGTGCACATTTTGTGTACATTTTGAGCAATGTGTAAATTGTGAACTTTTTGTGTACATTGTGTATTTTGTATATATTTTGTTTACATTGTGTACATTTTGTGTAGATTTTATACCTTGTGTACACTGTGTACATTGTGCACATTTTGTGTACATTTTGAACAGTGTGTAAATTGTGAACTTTTTGTGTACATTGTGTATTTTGTATATATTTTGTGTACATTGTGTACACTGTTTACATTTAGTGAGTACAAATTTTACACTGTGAATATTGTGTACATTTTGCACTGTACATTTTATACACTGTGTACATTGTGAACATTCTGTGTACATATTTTGTCCATTGTGTCCATTCTGTGTACATTGTGCTCATTCTGTACATTTTATATACATGGCATACGTTGTGTACTTTTTGTGTACATTTTGTGAACACTGTGTACATTCTGTGTACATTTTGTGTAAATTTTGGACTATTTGTATACTTTCTGTACATTGTGTAAACTGTCTATATTTTGTGTACATTGTATACACTGTGTACACTTTGTACATTGTGCAAATTTTTGTACTTTGTGTACAATATTTAATGTACAATTTGTATACATTGTGTACATTTTGTGTATCTTTTGTACATTTTGTACACTGTGTATGTTGTGTACACTTTTTGTACATTGTGTATACTGTGTACATTTTCTGAACATTGTGTACATTTTGTACACTGTGTACATTGTGTAAACTTTTGGACATTGTTTTCACTGTGTATATTTTGTATTTTGTTTACATTGTGTACATATTGTACACTGTACATTTTGTACACTCTGTATATTGTGTAATTTTGCACTGAACATTTTTTTCATATTTTCTTTTTTTATTTTTAAATTTTTTTAAAAAAAGAAATTTCTGCCTCCTCCCTGCCTCCCATTTCCCTTTCCCTCCTTCCTCTTGCTCTCTTCCCCTTACTCCTCCCCCTCCCTCTGCAGCCTGAAGAGCAGTCAGGTTTCCCAGCCCTGTGGAAGTCCAAAGTCCTCCCCCATCCATCCTTGTCTAGGAAGGTGAACATCCAAACTGGGTAGGCTCCCACAAAGCCAGAACATGAAGTAGGATCAAAACCCGGTGCCATTGTTCTTGACTTCTCAGCAGCCCTCAATGTCCGCCAAATTCAGAGAGTCCAGTTTTATAACGTGCTTTTCCATCACAGTCCAGTTGGCCTTGGTGAGCTCCCAATGGATCAGACACACTATCTTCGTGGGTGGGTACACCCCTTGTGGTCCTGACTTCTTTGCTAATATTCTCCTTCCTTCTGCTCTTCACTGGAGCTCTAGTGTGGGTCTCTGTCTCTATCTCCATCCATCACCAGATGAAGGTCGTATGGTGATATGCAAGATATTCATCGGTATGGCTACAAGATGGGGTCATTTCAGGTTCCCTATCCTCAGTTGACACACGAAGTAAATTTGGACATTGCCTTGGGCACCTGGGAGCCCCTCTAGGTCCAAGTCTCTTGCCAACCCTACAATGGCTCCCTTAATGAAGATGCGTGCTTCCCTGTTCCCCTAACAAACCTTCCTTTATCCCAATCATCCCATTGCTCCAAGTTCCCCCAAACCTCCCCTTCACACATTTCTCTCCCCTTCTCACCTTACCCCCCTCCCACCACACCCCCAAGATCCCATTTTTTTACCCGGCAATCTTGTCTACTTCCCATAACCAGGAGGATAGCTGGATGTTTTTCTTTGGGTGCACCTTCTTATTTAGTTTATTTTTGATATCAAATTATAGACTCACTGATCTTTATTTATCTCTAGAAAGCAATTATGAGTGAATACATCCCATGTTCATCTTTTTGGGACTGGTTTACCTCACTTTGGATAGTGTATTCTATTTCCATCCATTTGCATGCAAAATTCGTGAAGTCATTGTTTTTTACCGCTGAGTAGTATTCTAATGTGTATATATTCCACACTTTCTTCATCCATTCTTCCATTGAAGGGCATCTCGGTTTTTTCCAGGTTCTGGCTATTACAAATAATGCTGCTATGAACATAGTTGAACAAATGTCCTTGTCATATGATAGGGCATTTGGTGGGTATATTCCCAAGAGTGGCATTGCTGGTTCCATGGGTAGGTTGATCCAGAATTTCCTGAGAAACCGCCACACTGCTTTCCAAAGTGGTTGCACAAGTTTGCATTCCCACCCGCAATGGAAGAGGGTACCCCTTTCTCCACAGCCTCTCCAGCAAAGGCTATCATTGGTGTTTTTGATATTAGCCATTCTGACAGGTGTAAATGATATCTCAATGTTGTTTTATTTGCATTTCCCTGATCACTAAGGAGGCTGAGCATGACCTTAGGTGTCTTTTGGCCATTTGGACTTCTTCTGTTGAGAATTCTCTCTTTAGATCAGTGCCCCATTTTTTAATTGGGTTAATTAGCATTTTAAAGTCTAGTTTCTTGAATTCTTTATATATTTTGGAGATCAGACCTTTGTCTGTTGCGGGGTTGGTGAACATCTTCTCCCAGTCAGTGGGTTGCCTTTTTGTATTAGTGACAGTGTCCTTTGCTTTAGAGAAGCTTCTCAGTTTCAGTAGGACCCATTTGTTCAATGTTGCCTTTAATGACTGTGCTGCTGGGGTTATACCTAGGAAGTGATCGCCCGTGCTCATCTGTTGTAGGGTACTTCCCACTCTCTCTTCTATCAGGTTCAGTGTGTTCAGTTTGATATTGAGGTCTCTGATCCATTTGGACTTGAATTTTGTACATGGTGATAGATATGGGTCTATTTTCATTCTTCTACAGGTTGACATCCAGTTTTACCAGCGCCATTTGTTGAAGTTGCCCTCTTTCTTCCATTGTATACTTTTTTGCCCCTTTATCAAAAATGAGGTGTTCATAGGTTTTTGGGTTAACATCCGAGCCTTCTATACGATTCCATTGGTCGACATCTCTGTTTTAATGCCAATACCACACTGTTTTCATTATCTTCTGCAGTACATCTATCCAGGACCTTCTGGCTTTCATGGTTTCTATAGAGTAGTCAGGTGTAAGTCTGATAGGTTTACCTTTATTATTAACTTGACCTTTTTCATTTGCAGCTCTTAATTTTCCTTCTTTATTCTGTATGTTTTGTGTTTTGATTATTATATGGCGAGGAGATTTTTCTTTGGTCCAGTCTATTCAGTGTTCTGTATGCCTCTTGTACCATCAAAGCAATATATTTATTTAGGTTGGGAAAGTTTTCTTCTATAATTTTATTAAATATATTTTCTGGACCTTTGAGCTGTACTTCTTTTCCTTCTTCTATCCCAATTATTCTTAGGTTTGGCCTTTTTATTGTGTCTCATACTTCCTGAATGTTTTGTGATTAGAATTTATAGGTTTTGCTGTTTTCTTTGATCAGTGTGTTTATTTTCTCTATGGTATCTTCAGTGTCTGACAATCTTTCACCTCTTGTCATCTGTTGGTAGTACTTGTCTCTGTAGCTCCTGTTCGTTTACCCAGATTGTCCATCTCCGTACTTCCCTCGGTTTGTGTTTTCTTCATTACTTCCATTTCATTCTTCAAGTCTTGAACCGCTTCCCGTACCTGTTTGATTGCTTTTCCTTGTTTCTCTTAGTTTTCTTTGGTATCTTTGAGCGATTAATTAATTGCCTCTACCTTTTTGTTTGTAATCTCTTATTGTTTATGGCAGTTTTTCACCTCCTGTTTAAGGTCTTCTATTATTTTCATAAAATTCATTTTTGAGTCAATTTCTTCTAATTCTTCTGTAGTAGGGTGTACAATTCTTCTTATTTCGGGATCCCTGGATTCTGGTGATGTCATGTTGCCTTTCCGTTTGTTGGAGGAATTATTGCATTGGCGCCCTCCCATCTCTCCCTTCAAATGGAGCCAGGTGATGCCTTGTGTCTTGGTCCAGTCTTTGCTGTGACTGAGTCTCCGGGTGTATCTCTTCAGTGTAGAAGCAGGAACCGACCTGTCCAGGTGGAACTCCTCAGCACCACAACTCGGAAGCCACTCTGGGTGGGTAGCCTTAGTGTAGGAGCAGAAAACTGTTCCAGAGCAAATGACCTTGCAGAAAATGCAGGCCGTCCAGATGGAACTCGTCATCACCTGAACAGGGCCTCCTGGTAGCCCAAAGATCCGTGGACAAGAGGGAGGATGTGGGAGGCAGTGCGGGGTCCAGGGGACCACTGGAGACCCTGGAGCACAAGCTGTAGGTGCCCGAGCTCCCTTACAGGGAACCTTGAGACCTGCCTGAATGGCAGGCACTCCCGGTCTAGTAAAAACATTTTTGCAAAGATAATTTAAAAGAATAAATAGAAAATCAAAAATGGAGATAATTGAGTGTACATAGTTATTTCTGTTAATATTAAACATGGAAGGTCCTAACAAGGTTTATAAAGAAATATACAGAATTATGACTCTTAGTTTGTAGTGTTCCCATATTATTTCAAATGAGAGAGAACTTGTAACTATTACAAATCTAGCTTGAATTTCAGGTAAGTGATAAAAATTAAGATTGCAGATGTAAGTTAATCTTTGCATCAGAAGAAGGACTCAGATAAGTGTCATCGCTTGTTCTGTGTTTCTGTAGAAGAATACTGCACAGTGGGTATTGTATAATAAAAGAAATTTTTTTCACCATTATGTAGACTACAAAGTCCAATATCCAGGTAGCATCATGTTTTGAAAGTGTCATACTTTGTTGGAAGGGAGGAAGACAGGAGAGAACAAAAGGCCAAGAGAATAAAAGTGAACAAAATACTGATAACTAATGCATTTATGATAGCATTGTCATCCTGAACTAATCACTTTTTATTAGGCCATGTGTTCCAACACTATGTATCTCAATCCATATCATGAGACCCTATAGTAGAGAAAATATAAGAAGAGTTAAAGATGACTAGCGTTCATACAAGCAGATCCATGAAGAAGATGTTGATGAATCTGATTTGATGGTGTAGTTGGTGTAGGTCAAACAATAGTGAGATTATATGCTGACTAGGAGGAAGCATATGGTCTAATAGGGCTCACAGAAGAATTATGTTGCCTAAGGATTTCATAGAACTACTAGTCTCATACTAACAATTCCTGAAGACTGCTGTTATTTATAAAGAGGACATTAAATACTGTGCATTAGAATTCCTTTATTTGATTTTTTTAAATTCAGTTAGCCTTCAATTTCTGTTTAATATAAAGCTGACACAGATTATGTATTTTAAGGAAATAACTCAGAAACTAGAAGAAATGTTACCATATTTAGTCATGTTGTTAACGATGTTGTTTCCAATTTTGCTCCAATATAAACTGACAAGGTACCTTGCCCACAAAAACTTATAGTAATTTTGGTATAATACTGCAAATTGTTATTAAAATAATGACTCATGAGGGCTGGAGAGATGGCTCAGTGGTTAAGAGCATTGCCTGCTCTTCCAAAGGTCCTGAGTTCAATTCCCAGCAACCACATGGTGGCTCACAACCATCTGTAATGAGGTCTGGCGCCCTCTTCTGGCCAGCAGATATACACACAGACAATATGTATACATAATAAATAAATAAATATTTAAAAAAATAATGACTCATTTGAGAGACTCTGATGACAGGATTATGTGTACAAAAAATGCAGTGCAGTTATGTGAATTAATAATAATCTGCTACTTGGAACTTTTTGCCATAATATTAAAGGACTTTAAAGTATGTGAGTATTCTGACATTTTCCCATCATGGTTCCTGCAAAATTCTGTCCAAAATGGGGCACAGTCGATAGTGAAAGTCACTACTGACAAGTTATATGCTTACCCAACAGCATTGTCATACATCCACAATTATTGTTTCTTTGTTTAGATGCTTTCAGTTTATTTAATAAAGTTCAAGGAAGTTCAAACAGTAATTGTAGTTATATGCAGCAGTTTAGGAAAGTATGAGAGCAATATTCAGCAAATATGGAGAGTGAATCTGGGACATTCTGAGGGGAATTTTATTTTACTGTCCTCCTTCAGTTCAAGTTGAAACATAGCATGTAAAGCTATTTAAATGCTCTTTTATCTGTACTTACCTCACCTTCCTTCTCAGATCTCCTTTACCTTAAAATTTATATCCAGGACTTCCGTGCATTTATCATGTCCTTTGTGTATATAACTGACATGTTTGGGGTCTGGCTTATGTGAGTCATTTCACATTTCTGAACTTTGAGTAGCTCATGTGAGAATCTGAGTGGTCTCTGAGCTGTCCAGGAGATCAGCTAGTGCTAGATTTTATGTACTTTTTGTGTGCAAAAATGAGGAACAATATACAATTGAGCTTGATAGTTCCTTTAAGCAGAAAGCATATTTTTCTCATTTCATTTCTTCTCTTGTGAATTTATATACACATGCACACACGGACATACATCATTCAACAGATAGAGAAACAACAGCAAGAAGATCATAGAAGGTAGCAGAAAATGGTGCAGAGTTGATGATGTTATATAAAAGTAGAGAATGGAGGGAGGAAAGAAGGGAAAGGGAGAGAGGACAGGGAGGGAAGCAAGAAGGAAGAAGTCAGAAGGTGAGGCGAATGAGACAGTGAACAAGGCAGGCCAGTAAGCAGCCAGCACTATCATACATACTCATGATTGCTACTCATCACAAATGGACTGTGAAATCAAAAAATAATGCCCTTTAAAGTCTCTTCTATGTTACATTTCAACTGGTAAGAAGTTTTACAATATGCAATCAATCAATAATTTGCAAGATCAGTAAACTCTTACAATAAAAGGATAGAAGCCATTAGGTCTCACATATGTTCACAATGGCAAGTCTCAAAAATAAAGTATAATGAAAGATGATTTCTACACACTGAGATCCCTGAATTAGAGTACAGAAGACAATTCTCATTAAGGTCCACCCCCCACCCCCGCCTGGATTACAGTTGTGCTTTGGCAAGTTAAACCACAGATTTATTTAGTTCAAAATGATTTTATTTCTTTTTCTATCTTAATCACAAGGCACAGGAAAGAATATACAATAATATGTCTTGCTCAACTAGGTAAGGGTCTTTCATTACATGAATTCAGACTTGTTTTCCATAGTCATTTGATTGGAACTTATCAATGTACTCTATTGAGCCTTGAAGTGACAACTCAAAGGCAGAGAAGCATTTCTATGTTGAAGCATATTCAATACAAAGCATGAAAGTCTGGATAGGGCTGAGTGGGAAGCAAGGAAATGTAACCTTATCTCTGGAGTGCATAACTGGGAAAGAAGATTATAGGAAAATGCTTTAAACTAAGTTTCAAGACCACTAAAATTCGTACCTGATTTGTTCATTGTCTACATGCACTACTCCAAAAGAACACTGAATATTCCAGACATAGATCTCATGCTAGGGAATAACAACTTAATTTATTTATTATTTTAAAACAATCTTTTCTTATTTCATATACCAATACTACTCCCTCTGTTTCTTCTGCCCCCTCCCAATTTCTATCCACCCAAAAGTCCCATCCACTCCTCAGAGACGGTAAGCCTTCTCACGGGAAGTCAGCAAAGTCTGATACATCACTTTGATGCAGGATCAAGGCCCTCCCCTGTATCTAGTATGAGCAAGATATCCATCCCTCCAAGGAAATTGATTTCAAAAAGCCAGTACATGCAGTAGGGTTAAATCCTATTCTCACTGCCAGTGGACCCACAGTCTGCTCAAGCCATATACATGTCAGTCACATTCCAACGACCTAGTTTGGTCCAATGTAGGTACTCCCAGCTGTCATCCTAGAGTCAGTTATCTCCCACTAGCTCAGGTAAGCTGTCTCAACATGGTCTTGACTCCATTGACTGTATACTCTCTTTTGCCTTTGTTCTACTGGACTTCAGGAGATTGGCTCACTGTTTAGCTATGGATCTCATCATCTTCTTCCATCAGTGGTTGAATGAAAATTCTATCATGATAATTAGGGTGGTCAACAATCTGATTACAGAGGCAGGCCAGTTCAGACACCCTCTCCACTAGTACTAGGAGTCTTTGCTGGGGCTGTTGTTAAGGATTCCTGAGAATTTTTCTGGCAGCAGATTTCTCTCTAACCCCAATTTTGTTACCTATATCAAGATATTTCATTCATTGTTCTCCATCTCTGTCCTTCCCTCATCTCGACCATCCCATTTTGTCATTTCTCATTGCCCTCCTCTTCTTCCCTCTCCTTCCTCCTCCTCCTCCAACCTTTATTGCCCCAATGCTCCCAATTTTCTCAGGAGCTATTTTCTATTTCCCCTTCCCAGGGGTATCCATGCACACATCTCTTACGATTTTCCTTCTTACTTTGTTGTTGACTGATGATTCTATCCTGCTGAGTCCCACAGCCATTCAGTTCCAAAGAGCACACAGAGGATTATATTAATTAGGAACTGTTTGGCTTATTAGCTCACACTTATTATTATCTAGCTCTTACATCTTATATTAACCCTTAATTCTTATGTATGTTTAGCCCACATGGCTTGGTACCTTTTCTCAATAAGGCATTCTCATCTTGTTTCTTCTGCCTCTTGCTGATAAATCACTCTGCTTTTCCCCTTTCCATAATTCTCTTAGTCTAGTAGCCTCACCTATACTTTTACCTAGCTATAGGACTGTTTGTGTTTATTAAGCTAATATGAGTGACAAATCTTTATAATCTATAAGAATATTATCCCACAGCATTCCCCCTTTTTTCTTAAAAAAAAAGAGCTCTGAATTTGATCTCATTTGTTTAGCTTTAGTATATATGTTGAAGGTACAAGTTGCAGTCTATAGGTGTGGGTGGCCTCAGGCCAGTGACAAGTCATATCAAGCCAGTCACAAGGAAGGTGAATTTTCATCATTAATGTGTTCCTTTATCTAGAGTTTTGCAGAGATGGGGAGTTTGAAAGCTTGGTCAAAGCTTTCTGGAATTAAAAGGGAAGAGTCCTTTTTGTCTGTCAGTATAGAAAGTCTTGATTATGAAGAGATGGGTTTTTTAAAGTTCAGTCCTACACTCTATGCATCAGCCTTGACCCCCCAGTCATGTTGACAGCCAATGGTCTGCCACACATGTGTCATCTTAAATGCTTCTGGAAGAATATATAGAGTGATTTGCTTAGCCCTAGAACTACTCTGTACCCAATAATTTGTTTCTGTGGCTTTTGCTGACTCATGAATATAGTGAGGGAACTCCCAAATTAGTTTTCCTGTGTGCCTTTTATGGCTTGAGAGAGAGCCCTGACCTTGTGGAAAAGTGTCTTAATACACTGTTTCTTAGTAGACTAGATCTCTAGGGTAAGGCTCCAAGACCTATATATTACAAAAGTGACCAGGATCGAACTCAGTTATCTTGAAGTATTTTGACATGTTGTTTGCTACTGTGGGATAATGCTCTTGTATCCTGTAAATATTTGTCATTTGTATTGGTTTAATAAAATGCTCATTGGCCAGAAGCCAGGCAGGTAGTATAGTCAGGGTAAATATACTAGGAGAATTCTGGGAAGAGGAAAAGCTCAGTCTGTAGAGAAAACAAGATGAGAATGCTGCACTGAGTAAGGTACCAAACAATGTGGCTAAACATAAATAAGAATTATGGGTTAATTTAAGTTATAAGAGCTAGCTAGGAATATTGTGAGCTGTTAGACAAACAATATTGTGATTAATATGGTTTTGTGTGATTATTTGGGTGTGCGTGACCAAGAAATGAAATTGCAGTTTCTATCTGGAATTTGCTGATCTCTCTAAATGTATTCCTCTATTTCTCTCTATATGCCTTTCTTTATCTCTCTATCATTCTGTCATCTCTCTATCATCACTATACTCCATCATTCCTTTCTCTATTATATCATCTCTTCCTCTATCATCTGTCATCTCTTTCTCTATCATCTCTCTGTAATCTATTTCTCTATCATCTCAATTATCTCTGTCATCCCTTTCTCTATCATCTCTTTGTCTATTATTTCTTTCTCTATCCTCCATAATTTCTTTCTCTAGTCTATCATCCCTTTCTCTATCATCTCTTCCTCTATTATCTTTCTGTCATCTCTTCCTCTATCATCTCTTTCTCTATTATCTCTTTATTACCTCTTTCTCTATCATGCCTTCCTTTATCATCACTCAGTCATCTTTTTCTCTATCATCGCTATCCCCCATAATTTCTTTCTCTAGTCTATCATCCCTTTCTCTATCATCTCTCTATGATCTCTTTCTCTATCATCTCTTTCTCTGTCTTCTCTTTCTCTATCATATCTCTATCATCTCTTTCATCTCTTCCTCTATTATTTCTCTGTCATCTCTTTTCTATCATCTCTTTATCTTCTCTTTCTCTATTATCTCTCTGTCATAGCTTCCTCTATCATCTTTTCCTCTGTTTTCTCTCTATCATCTCTTTCTTTATTTTCTCTTATTACCTCCTTCTCTTTCATCTCTTCCTTTATCATCACTCTGTCATCTTTTTCTCTATCATCTCTTTCTTTATCATCTCTCTGTCAATTTTCTCTTTTTCATCTCTTTCTCTATCATCTCTCTATTATTTCTTTCTCTATCCTTTGTATCCTCCATAATTTCTTTCTCCAGTCTATCATCTCTTTCTCTATCAATGCTTCCTCTATTATCATTCTATCATCTCTTTATCTATCAGCTCTATCCAGGCAGCAAGATGTCTCTGTCATTTCAAGAGTTTTGGAAATTGATTACAATGTACTTCTTTTTACTTAGGTAATATATTCTTCTGATGTCTTTGATGGAATTTAAGAATTTATAGATATAGTTATAGTTTTTCTTAGTTATTATAAAAGATAACGTAAATATAAATATTATCAATGTACTTCTTCTTTGATACCTGTTTTGTTATACTTAATTTTACTATGTTAAATTCTTCCTTTTTGTTTAAACAGAAAAGGGGAGATGGTGTGGGAAGGCCTTTTGACTTGGCATTGCTTTTCTTGCTTAATGAATAAAGAAACTCACATGGCCTATTGATAGGGCAAAACTTAGGTAGGTTGGGAAAATGGAACTGAATACTGGGAGAAATAAAGCAGAGTCAGAGAGATGTCATGGATCTGTCAGCAACAGACACTAGGAATTTTACCCGGTAAGACATTGCCATGTGGCGGTACACAGTTTAATAGAAATGGGTTAAATTAAGATGTAAGAATTACCCAAAAAGAAACTAGAACTAATGGGCCAAGCAATGATTTAATTAATACAGTTTATCTGTGGTTATTTCAGGGCTAACCTAGCCAGGTTGCCAGGACAAACAAGCAGCCCTCTTCTTGCAACATGAAAATAATGTCCAGTAATCAAAATAAAATCTATTAAAGGGTAAAATAAGTTGAATGTTACTCTATTGTATGAATGTAACACATTTTATTTATCAATTCATCAGTTGAAGGGCATCTAGTCTGCTTTGAGGTTCTTTCTATCACAAATAACACTTTTATGAACATAGTTGACCAAATGTCCTTATAGTTGAGCATCTTTTGGGAATATGCTGTGTCTTTTGGTAGATTGATTCCCAGTTTTCTGAGAAATTGCCACTTGGCTTCCAGGCAAATTGATGGAACTAGAAAAGAATCATCCTGAGTGGGGGTAATACAGACCAAGAAAGAGAATCATGGTATATACTCACCAATAAGTGTATATTTTATGTGAACTAAAGGATAACTGTGTCAGT